>JAVGWX010000016.1:54227132-54584632 GCA_036924085.1 Ariolimax columbianus
TTACTCGTATTACACCTTTTAACGCACAAGGCACGAAAGCTATCCAGCAATTGACCCGTTATTACTCAGTCTTCCATCTCCTCCAATGGATTGACCCTGTTTACCCTGACAAATTTTTTTCATGATGAATGAAGACCACGTGGAATGTGTTACTATTTGATATGGTTGTTTCACTTAATTGTCTGAGCATAAATGACACATCCGTACATTCGCTCCTTGTCCGGATTCCTGATTGTGAATCACTGAGCAGGGACTCAACAATAGCTTGTATTCTATGTTCTTGGACCCGTGATACAATTATTCCGACGTAATTAAGGATATGCCCCTATAAGAACAGCATTCTTTTCTACTGCCTTTGTTTTTTCCAAACAGGTACCGCTCTTTGCCAATCACCATTTATCTTTCCTTCATTCCATGCCTGATTAAAGATATTTTTGAGCCATTGCCTCTATATCGTCTCAAACTTGTATGCATCTGCCGACATGTTGTCTACACATGAGGTCGTGCAGTTAGGGCTTCTTCTAATTGCTTCCCAAACTTATGTTGCTAAGCGCAAAATGTTTCCGAGTTTGTACAAATAAATGATGTTGCACATATTCTATACTACCATCTGTTCGTGCACTTGAGACACATACAGGTATGTCTGTAAAATACTCTTCTCTTCTGCCCAATATCCTTTCAGGTTCATAAAATGTATGCAACGTAATCGACAAAATCAGAACTGAATCTCCATGGAAATAACATTTGGGACAACAACAATTATATTGAAATGCCCACCGACACGCAGATTATATGTGCCACTGATTACGGGAACTTGGAGTCATTTTTCTGCATTGGTTTATAAATTACTTAGATGTTTGGAGTTTGACATGCCGAGTTTGCTAACCTCATCCAAAACTTTATTTTAGGAAATGCTTGAAAGGTTGCAGATGTCATATAGTTCCCATTCTGGAATAACTGATGCAGATCCCGTTTAAAGGCCAAAGTGGCATATTGGGGATGTGTTGGCAGACTCAAATATTCGTCACCAGTAACTGTGTCGTGTTTACTTCCAAAAATTGCTCTGGTATCTTCTTTTTTAGACACTTTTTCTTTCATCCATAGAAACCCTTTTACCCCAAAAACAAAACAAAAAACCAAACCAAATAAAACAAAAGCAAACATACAAACGAACAACAAATTTAAAAAAAACCAAAAAAAAAACTCAGTTGACTGCGATCTCTGAAATCAAACCACCGCCCACGCTGAAACAAGTAAATTGTAAAATAAAAACGTCAACGTTTTTTGGTACATACGTTAATATATACTCATCATCATCTGGTTGTTCAGCCCTAAGACTGGTTGTCAGCCCTAAGATTGGTTGTCAGCCCTAAGACTGGTTGTCAGCCCTAAGACTGGTTGTCAGCCCTAAGACTGGTTGTACGGTTGTTTCAGCATGTCCTACCATTGAACCCTATCCTCTGTATTTCTCTTCATTTCAGCAAAGGTTCTTACTTGATTGTCTCTGCAAGCCTGCTATATGACAGTGAATCGTGGTCACTCCCTTCCTCTTTTCCCCTGGATCTTGCCCTCCAGTATCGTCTGTGAAACACTTTCATGTCTCAAATTGTGTCCTAGCCAATGCAATCTTCTTGCTTGCGTCATTCTCAACATTTCTCTCTATGTGCGCCTACCTCAGTAAAGATATTGTTATTTGATCATCGTTCTGTCCAGCCCACAAGTTCGAATCTCCAACAGCACCACATTTCAAACGCATCCAAGTGTTTGGTCCTTCTTACTCCTATGTCACAGACCATACGGAGCACATGACCATGCATGAGTAGTGATTCATATTTTACTCAGTGCTATCCGGATATTCATTGCGTTTTGCAATTTTTATTTGTCTCTTAAGCCCTATTTTTTTAAAGACAAGCATAGTCCTAATGTATGTCTCATTTTCTATTTTACTTTGCTAAAAAAATGTAAACTTCTGTACTTTCCGATTGTTTCTTCATTTGATTCATTCGCTTATGTTGTCTGTTTATTACTATAGCCATCTTCAATGTATTTATTTTTGTGCTAAGCTCTATGTTTGTGCTGTTAATTTGTTCATGCAGCCTTTATAACGTTGAGCTGTTAATTTGTTCATGCAGCCTTTATTACGTTGAGCTGTTAATGTGTTCATGCAGCCTTTACAAACTTGAACTGTTAATTTGTACATACAGCCTTTACAAAGTTGTGCCGTTGGTCGTCCCACTAAACTAAGACGCCTTTTTCGTTTCTTTTGGGACTACAGAAGTCCCATTTTTTTATTTTTGATGTTCCATTGGTGAAATGGTGTACGGGTGTTATTGGTAGGCCATTCGATGATCTGTCAAAATGTGATAGATTAATAGGTCGCAGTAGTAGAGATCTGCGTACAGAACGACAGCTCTCCAAGATATGGCCACGTTAGCCAATATATAAATATAAGTCCAAACGAACAACGAAAATGCCAAGTTAAATAACATGTGTCAAGAGGATTACATTTAGAAAATCCCATCAACTTTAATTTCAATACAACAACTTGGCAAAGTGTGCTTCATATTTACATAGAAAACATCTTAGATCATTCAGTGATATATCTTGCTATGATAAATCTACAAATATCAAGCTAAGAAAAAAAACACACACTCTAAATACTAAAACCAGAAATATACAGACAGTACTTCAAAGAAGCGTACAAAATAACATAGCTGATCCAATGATATATATGTAAGAAGGCATGACGCAAGATTTGAAGACCAAAATAGATATGTCATGGACCGACTTTTTCTCACAAAGCAATGCACTGCTACCAGATTAGCGCACGCTCACGTCTACGTCACAATGTTGGAACAAATATGTGACACGTAATACTGGATGTATCCATGTAATTAAACCACATGATTGCGTCAATTTCTTAAAGCAAGTAATATTTTAAAACATTTCTTTATGATTAGAGAATCTAATAAGTTATTTGTTTCTACTTTTGGATACCAATTTTTGTGTATTACAAGTTAAGACAAAATATAAGAGAAGAAAATTTGAAAGGGAGTTTGGAAAAGGGAAACATTATTGATAAATATAGAGAAGGAAGATTCTCCTTCTTCTACTTCTTCTTCTTCTTCTTCTTCTTTTTCTTCTTGTTCTTGTTCTTTTTTTCTTCTATTTCTTCCTCTTATTGTTCTTTTTCTTTTTCTTTTTCTTGTTTTTCGTTTTCTTCTTCTTTTTCTTGTTCTTCTTTTCATTCTTCTACTTATTGTTCTTCTTCTTCTTCTTCTTTTTCTTCTTCTTCTTATTCTTCTTCTTCTTCTTCTTCTTCTTCTTCTTCTTCTTGTTCTTCTTCGTCTTGTTCTTCTTTTTCTTCTTCTTCTTTTTCTTCAACTTCTTCTTTTTTTCTTTTTCTTCTTCTTTTTCTTCTTCTTCTTCTTTTTCTTCTTCTTGTTTTTCGTTTTCTTCTTCTTCTTTTTCTTCTTCTTTTTCTTCTACTTATTGTTCTTTTTCTTCTTCCTCTTCTTCTTCTTCTTCTTCTTCTTCTTCTTCTTCTTCTTCTGCTTCTTCCTCTTCCTATTCTACGATCATCATGAATGGTGCGTGTGTGACGTTGTGTCGTAGTTTATACAGCGAACCTATCAAGCCTACGCTTCCTATTTCAGACAGATGTTTTTTAAAAAACATTTTTGTTACCAGTTTTTGCCAACTACTGCAATTATTTACGCTTAGACAAACTGCACAACGCTAGCCCGCATCCTACTTCTTCTTCTTCTTCTTCTTCTTCTTCTTCTTCTTCTTCTTTGTCTTCTTCTTCTTCATACGCTGTCAGACGTCAACTTGTATTTGTTCGAAGAAAGCAGCTGTCATCCTGAGGCTGTAGCCCGTATCCAGGATCGCAGCTTAGAGAAGGTACATGACAATGGTCAGGTTTGGTTCGCTGTCCCTGAAGCTAGAAGTCATAAATGAGTCCCTGGCTGTTGTCAGCTCATTCACAGTGTTGTATCTTCGATTCCTAAACAGAAGACAGCAAAGGACAAGAATAAAACAGAAGAAAATGCCAAACCAATTTTAAGGAGATCGAAAACAAAAATATGTAGAAAAAAAATAAAAAAATAAATAGGAGATACAAAATACAAATAGGTAGGAGATACATTACTCAATTAAATAGGTGATACATAATACAGATAACAAGTTAAAAGATCCTTGAATAAGCAGAAAAAGCAAAAAATACGTTGAAGAAAACATACGAATAAAATAAAATGGTGAATTAAAAAGCAAAGAAAAATAAGAAAACGCAAAAAATCATGAAAAGAAATGAGCAGTAAAACAATAGGAAGGAGATGACAATAGTAAATAGACGACAACGTCGACTTATGGAATATAAAAGATAACGACTAGACAATGAATGAAGAGAAGTAATTTAAACCATTAGACAAATCCACTAAAGAAATAGAGGAACACCCATGTCTGATATTTCGACATGTAGATGTCTGTTTTCAGGAAACAAGAAAATCAAGCCCCCAACCCACATCCCACTAACCTGACATGGCTTACAAATGGATTCAGTGACAACGGGAATTCATCATGAAGATTGAGTGTTTTCATTGCATTAAACTCATGGGTCCAGGTTGTTTTGACATAGAGTGTAAGCGCGCGGAGAACAGCAGGGGGAGAATTGAGTATGGCACCCATAAGCACGCGCTGTAATAACGATTCTCTTAAACAGAAGGCGAGCAGAGTTCGGAATATTGGGGAGAAAACACTGAATCACATCGACCCCCCAAAAATCATAAAACAGCAATGGATATTGAGATGTTAGAATAGTGGTGCTAAGGATACAAAATTGAGAAAAAGTTGTGCTATCGAAGAAAAGCTAGTAAAAAGTGGAATTTAATAAAAAAACATTGATTATAAGTGGCTGCAATGAGGTAAAACTAAAATAGGAATGTGGCGCAAAGAAATAAAACAATAGTATAGAAGTGGCCCTGGGTAAGTGAAGTGGCGAAAAACCACGGACACTGAATAAAAGGTTTGAAAAAAAAGTATTGAAGCGTTCGAAGTGTGGGTAAATGGAGGGTTGGGTTGCATTTCTTGGAAAGAGTAGAAAACAAATGTTGAGATTTTGAGAATGTTGGGGGTGAAAGGAGAAAGGAGAATTAATGACCGAAATCTGGGTTAGGCAGCTCAGAATTTGTTGACTTATAACAATACATACCTCATTGTTGACCATACTAGAGGGTGGGCTGTAAGGCAGCCTTCCGGGAGGCAGGCGGGGTTATAAGTGAGTAGATAACATCAGGAGATGGACTAAAAAAGCCAGTCATTATGCACTTTTATAGCAAAAGAAAGAGTACACTGGATATTAATTGAAGCCGACCTCCGATGCGGAGATGGGACTTGAAATGAACTGAGAAAGTCATTGATGATATAAAAGAGGTGATAAAAAGATACCAGCTAAATAAAAGAAAGTATCCATCATTGGCTCTTTTGTCTTGTAATCTCTCAGTTCCTGCGGCATTTTACCTGTATCCCAAATTCAGCAAAATAGGTCCGTTAGCTTGTGTAACATCACATGGCATCCTGTCTTGTAGAGCTCAGCAGGAATAGCATCTAACCCGGGGGCTTTGCCACTGGACATTAATCTGATTGCTTCCTCAACCTCATCTGTACTAGGCGGGATCAGCCTGTCATTGACTTCAACTTCAGGTATGCGTGTTATGACTAATTCGCTGATAGTGGATTCACAGTTTAGAATATCAATGAAGTGCTCTGACCATCGCTGCAGGGTGTCGACTTTGTCGGTCATCAGTTCAGTGACATCAGCATTAAGGACAGGAGGTGAATGATAGGACCTGGGATTTTAGACTGTCATCGAAAAACCGCGTTGGGTCATCTGTGTCTACGTACTGCTCGATCAGCTTTGCTATTAAGCCACGGATCTTGCATAGTCCTGAACTGGCTCTGGACAATCCTGCGAAATTTGATGAACGCAAACTTTTTGGAAGATGAGGAGGAATTTTCTGCAGTTTTAATAAATGATGTTTTTCATCCAGCAAAGTCTTAATAGCCTCAACGCTGTCATCAAACCAGTCCTGGTTTTTTCGAGCTGTATGACCCAAATACTCAGAAGAAGTAGACATCATCCTTCAGAAAGGTCCATTAGTCCGCGACTGTTTTCTTTTTGGCACAACTGATGCCTTGTTGGTTTGTGATATTCACGTGCTGCCTCCTAAACGCCTTTGCAACGCTAATGTTAACCACAGTTGTAAGAAGACTTGGAAGAGTTTCTTGGAAAGATAGGAAAACCGAAAGTGAGGTTCTAGAACAACTCTTGGTGAAACGGATACTTCTGAATAAAATAAAATGCAGAACAATAAAATATTTTGGTTATGTCAAGTGCCATGACAATCTGCTAAAGGTTATTTTAGAGGGCATTGTAGAGGGCAAGAGAGCCAAAGGGCGACATAGGTAAAGATGGACAGGCAACATTAACATATGGTGGGAACACAGTTTGACTGCGTGTACCAGTCTAGCGGGGGACAGAGACAGCTGGAGATCCATTACCGTCAACCACTGTTGCGGACACGCCACTTGATGACTATGAATCAACCTACAGAAAACTAAAATAATAAACATCATCATCTTTATCTAGATCATCATTATGAACCTCACCGTGCTAGAAACATATCATCCGTTTATCGAAAAAGATGTGGAAGAAGATGAAGACGAAGAAGAAGAAAAGGCAAAAGAAGAAGGAGAATAAGAATCTTGATAATTATTGGTATACTCTTTTTCTAGATACTACTACGGAAGTAAATGACAGAGATGAAAGGAACTGGCCACTCTTTCCTCATACAATCTGTGCTTAGTACACTGAATTATATACCAACTTCATTCCTGGACAGTAGTGTAACTATTATGGGACAAACCTTGACTTAGTACACTGAATTATATACCAACTTCATTCTTCGACAGTAGTGTAACTATTATGGGACAAACTTTGACTTAGTACACTGAATTATATACCAACTTCATTCTTCGACAGTAGTGTACCTATTATGGGACAAACTTTGACTTTGTACACTGAATTATATACCAACTTCATTCTTCGACAGTAGTGTAACTATTATGGGACAAACTTTGACTTAGTATACTGAATTATATACCAACTTCATTCCTCGACAGTAGTGTAATTATTATGGGACAAACCTTGACTTAGTATATTGAATTATGTAACAACTTCATTCCTCGACAGTAGTGTAACTATTATGGGACAAATCTTGACTTAGTATATTGAATTATGTAACAACTTCATTCCACGACAGTAGTGTAACTATTATGGGACAAACCTTGACTTAGTATACTGAATTGTGTAACAACTTTATTCCCTGACAGTAGTCTAACTATTATGGGACAAACATTGACTTTGTATACTGAAATCTGTAACAACTTCATTCACCGACAGTAGTGTAACTACTATGGGACAAACCTTGACCTTACGTTTCTCTATATACCTTGTCTACTTACATGCACCAGGAGTGCTGGCGGCTGAGCAGTTTTCATATGATATTCCTCCGCAGAATCCTTGGAGTTGGGTGACATTAAAAAATCACCACCGTAAAGATATTAGTGAGGCACAGTCGCTGTCTTTTTTCCATGTTTAGTCTTCGAAGACTTAGATGGATGGAACAAACTTGTCAGATAGAGAATGGCAGAATACCAAAGGGTCTAGTGTATGAGTAATTACAGTTGCTGAAAGGGGCACTACTTTGGTGCAAGGATATAAGCTAGCGGGATATGATTGATGCGAGCATCGATTTCGAGTCAAGGGAACAGAAGGCCATGAATCGTGTTAGATGGACAGGCAGGATAGAGAATAGAGTACAGACAAATGAGACACTGATTGCTGATAGGCTGATGTACTCAGCGCTTGAGAAAACACACCCCACCATGAGATGACAAAAACAATCTTGATTTTCTTGGCACAAACTGCGTAAGACGCTTCTCTGCTCAGATTGGTCTTACGAGTCACAGTCGATAGCCTTCTGGATTGTAATAACGTCTTTATTTGTTATAAAGCACAACACACTGTCGTCTGATCAGGCGGAAAGGGCCAGTGATGATATCTATATAATTATTATCATTATTTGTATCTACGAGGTGTACTCAAATGAAACCGGACCAAACTGCAACAAGTGCACACACGTATTTATTTATTTTTTTTTTTTTTTTTTTTTGCGTTCGCCTTATTTCTCTAATCCCCAAGGCGGAGTGCGTTGCACTATGTTTTTATTTTGCGCCTGTCGGCCCAGTGCATCCGACTTCAGCATGCATTTTATGTAAGGGTCTGCTTCCTCCTGCATTTTCTAAGGATTTGCTTCCCCGGGGTAACGGCCGGTGCTGCGATGGGGATCGAACCCAGCACCTTCTGGTTGTGAGCCGTGCCACTTAACCACTAGGCCACGCCGTCCCCTGCACACACGTATGATGCGCATGATGGTATCCCTTCTGGTGTAAACAGCACACACCAACTGACAAGTTGGCAAAATGTCATCATCCTCTTCCTCATAGTTTCCTCAGCAGACCGTTGAAAACATGGCGAGTATGATACGGAATCCGTCCATAGTTGATCAGCGAGCGGTGGTTCGGTTTCTAACAGCTGAAGGATGCCGACCAGTTGATAGTCATCGCAGAATGCAGGCAGTGTATGGGGACAGAAGTGTTTCAAAGACAGCAGTGAAGAAATGGACAACGATGTTTAAAGAAAGACGCTTTACACAAAAAAGTGACGTCATCATGCGCATCGTACGTGTGTTTACTTGTTGCAGTTTGGTCCGGTTTCATTTGAATACGCTTTTTAGATATTAACATAATAGTTATTTAGAAGTCAGTGTCTTTAACGTACTCTGCATGCACCCAAGTGTTTTTTTCTTTTGGCAGGAAGAAACAGATCCATTGTGTTCAATCATTGTGTTAGATTACAAGATTATTAACGGGGGGTTGGGGGTGGGGGTGGGGGATTGTGTGTGCATTCGTCTTCCTCGTCTTTCTTCTTTATGTTGTTGATAGACGTCTGCTCCGATATACATATTAGTCACATCTTCAAGTACCCCACTGAGTCCTTGCTGGCCATCTCATTAGAGGCGTTGATGGCGTCCACCATTAGATGGATAAGGAAAGGAACCTAGGGGTTATAATAGATCATACAGGAAAGGTGAGTGAGCAAGTTATGGAAGCCGTGAAAAAGGCAAATGCAATGTTATGTATGATAAAAAGAAATATTAAACATAGGAGCAAGGAAGTGATCGTCAAACTGTATAAAGCTTTAGTTAGACCTAGATTGGAGTACTGTGTACAGGTGTGGAGGCCTTATCATAGAGGGGACATAAACATGCTAGAAAGAATACAAAAAAGAGCGACAAAGATGATAGGGGGATTCCAGAATTACAGTTATGAGGAACGACTCAGAAAAACCGGCCTACAGTGTCTCAAAGAGAGAAGATTTCGTGGTGACTTAATACAGGTTTATAAGATGATCAGAGGAATCGATAAATTAGACTATAACAAGTTTTTTTTTTAAATACAGCCACCTACAATAACACGAGGGCATAGCTACAAGCTGACTAAAGAGAGGTCCAGGTTAGATATTAGGAAATATTTTTTAGTCGGAGAGTGGTGTCTGCTTGGAATGCATTGCCAGGGGAGGTAGTGGAGGCAGGGACAGTTAATGCATTTAAGAATAAACTAGTATAAAGACGTTAAGTTAAGTTATTAGTATTATGAACATGTATGGCGATAAAATGCAGCCCTGTCCAACCTTACGTGTGGCCATGAACTCCTCTGTTTTATTTCTATCCTGAGGTAGCCTATGAAGGTCCTATAACAAATATGTATAGTGCACACCCATGGTGCTGGCATGTTTTTCCTCTCCAGGCAGTCCTAGACCCAACTTCAAGAAGACTTATCAAACGCCTTTTCCAAGTCAAAGAAACATAAATACATATCACCACCATACTCAAGATCCAATGTCCCAGAACATAGTAGTACGCAGTCGCACAGTGGAGAGTGTAGATGAACTTTCTTATCTCAGAAACACAATGTCTTCTGGTGGACGCATTAGCCCAGACATGTCGAGACGGATTGGCCTCGCTGCTTAGGTGATGAACGATCTCCGTCGTGTGTGGAACAATATTTGATTATCCTTGAGTTCAAAGACATTTCAAGAGTCGAGTCCTTTCATATGCGCAATCAGCGGCATATTTTTGGAATTCGTTGACACGATCTCGTACGTAGTGTCGAGGTCTCAAAGACTAATCTCCCAACTGTATCAGAAGTCCTGGACCGTCGTCTCCTTTCCCTATTCGTACATGTCTTTTGGCTAGTTCAAGAAGGTCCAGTTCACTAGATCCTTCTCAAGGCAGTCCAAAGTGCTAATGGTGTCCAACCAGCGGCTGGAATCCCAGGAGAGGCCGCTCTCAAAACACGTCCTTCAACAGATAGCAACGCCTCCGTCCCCCTTCCCCTGCTGTAGAAGAGGTCTGGCAGAGAGCCGGTTTTACTGGTCATGGTGACGTTCAACCAACTCGATGGACTTATGATGCCTAGGCGAACATCTATTTTTTTACCACTCTCAAGAGATTTACTTCTGAATTTTCTCCCCTAAGTGTGAAGGTTTGGTCTTGAATACTTCAGTGCGCATGACATGGAAAAGTCAGATCGAGAGAAACCGAATGAAAGCCAGAGAAAGAATGGCAATCACGAGGAAACTTGCTGGCACAAGCTGGGGAGCAGACGAAAAAATACTAAAGAAACTGTACACTGGCAGAGTGAGACCAGTTCTCGAGTATGGCATTGCGGCATGGACAACAGCAGCAAAGGCGAACTTCGATAAAGTTAGCAAACTTCAAAACCAAGCCATGAGAATTATAACAGGAGGCATGAAGTCAACGCCAATTGTAGAACTTGAAAAGATTACAAAACTGCAATCCATGACCGATAGAAGAGACTGCAGAACCCAGCTGCAGTCAGAGAAACTCCAAAGACTGACTGACCATCCAATGCACCAGAGACTAACCAATTTGGGAAATGGGAAACTTAAGCGGAGAAACTTTGCAGAAATAGCCAAAGCAAAGATGCACGAAGATCCCATAAACACACTAACAACACCAAAACCCATCACTATTGTACGAAAACCACCTGGAGGCAGGATATATTTCCAGAGGTGGTAGAAAATATACCAGGTATTGGAAACAAAAACTGCCAGACTGAAAAAGAAAGGAGAGATACTTCCCTAAGCTTTATATCGAAAAACTACCCAAGCATGGACTGGACCCATGCATACACCGACGGTTCTGTAACAAACAATACACAGAACGGAGGGGCAGGAACATTCCTGAACCTACCAAATGGCAGAAAAATAACACTGTCATTCGCTACTGGTAAGTACACAAGCAATTTCAGAGCGGAGGCAGAGGCACTGAGGGCGTCAGTGAAAGAAATGGTGACACACAAAGAAAATGAAAGCCATATAGTCCTGCTTACAGATGCTCTCGCCGTAGTCACAGCGCTTAAAAAGCCAGAAAAACACTGAGCTTAATGACTTAAGAGCAGCACTCTGCAAACTGTGCCAGCAGTCCGCACCAAAAAGGGTAGTGGTACAGTGGGTCCCATCACACTGCAACATCCAAGGCAACGAGGAGGCAGACAGACTGGCAAAAGAAGGTGCAAGACTACCACAAACAGATACTAGTATGACGTACGAAGAGTCAAAACGGCTTATCAAAGCCAGATACATGACCAAATGGGAAACCGAACATACTGGTTACACAAAAAACGATGCCTATTACCAGTTGAAAAGAAGAGAGCAGGTCGTTGTCTTCAGACTTCGCACTGGCCACACTAGACTGAGGTACCACCTATTCAACAAATTAAAGATAGGTGGTACCGACGAATGCACATGCGGTACCGGTAAAATGACCGCTGAACATCTGCTGCAGAACTGCCCGACATACTAGGATCAGAGAGAGCAGATGTGGCCATCACCAGTGGAACTGCAAGACAAGCTCTATGGCAGTGTCGACAGCCTCAGGATGACTGCGGCTTTTTTCGAAAAAATAATGGTTACTGTCTGACTGCGTACGAAGAAGAAGAAGAAGAATACTTCAGTTTGCTCTGACATCGCATTGGACCGCCCATCTTTGGCACACCAAGATGTCTTAAGTTTCTCCTCCAGTACCATAGCGCAGGCGTCGTCCAGGACACTTCTGGAGGACATGTTTTTATAGTTTTCGTTTTTTTCGGTTACCGTTTGTGAAAACTGTTATATTGATGGATAACTTACAGTGAATTGGTGTAGCCTTGTTGCGCCCGAAGTAGTACACTCAATAATAACAGTTCACCTGTAGTTCATGTGTACTTACATGTCCAGTCGCTCTGTCAACCCTTACTCTCCCCAGTGTTGAGTCAAGTTCCCTTATTTGGATGTTGTCTTTGTCAATGATTTCCTCCTCTGTATTAGAGCATGTCATACTTCGAACTTTTTCCTCTGCACGGAAGAGCTCTGATGAATAGTTTGTCGACCTATCAATTATTTCCCTCTGAGTGGTAAGCAAAGCATCGTGTTTGACTTTTACACCTTTCAGTGGGTATTATTTTTCCTTCATAATATTCTGCATGGGCCTGTGGAAAAGCGTCCTGTTTTCTCCACAATCTTTTGTCAGTTTTCCAGGCCAGAATTCCTCCGAGAAGTTGTGTTTTGGTGTACGCACTGTTTTCTTTACTTTGGAGTGAGATTTTTGCTCCATTTAAACACGACACTAGACATGATGGTCACTAACAGCTATGCCTCCCATTGACCTAAAAGGATATTTCAAAACAATATTACAGGGGTTTTAAACCTGTGTCCTCTTTGTCTGCAGCACAGTGGCATGATAGATCGTCCATCCGATCCTCATTCCATAAGTTTTGGGTAATGTGCTTTAGAGGGCTAGACTAGTTATCCGAAAGTCCAACCAACCCTAGTGATACATAACTGCACATTTAACGACCAATATGATATGTGTTCAAAACCATTGCTTTAGACCAAACAATTTGCTTCTGTTTGACAAGCTCTTTCTGTGACACTGACCCCTACTCTCCACAGATTCCTAATGGCTACACAGTCGAACAAAGGGACAATAACAACCTGTTTGACCTAAAAAACTAAGGGTGAAAGAGACATTTCCAATTCTAGGTCAGCCAGAATTAGAGCTTACGGACGACAATAACATCACATTTGAAAGTTCCTGCAAATCCAGCTCCCCCTGAGAATTCTGGAATTTCTAGACAGACAATTATGTGGACGTCAGATGAGTGCACGTCAACGTGATATCTGTACAAACGACTAACCCTGGCATCAATTTGTGGTCTCCTATTCTTTCTGTGTTTCTTTGTACCAAAAAATCCGTGGTCATAAATTATAATGTTCCATTTAATAGTTCGTTAATTATATGTATTTATATTTTATAATGGTATTATTTCAGTGGCAATACTTGTGATGTAATATGGACACAAATATATGACCCTAAAATGAAGAGGGCAAATATTTTCAATCAGTCCTCAAGATCTTCCACTCCAAATGGTGTAGGCGCACATGGATCTGCACGACTTGCTGCTCCGTCCTTATGATGTTCTATTCTGCTGCTGATTCCCGTCTATACAGTATGTTACTACCTTAAGACTGTATTTTCTAAGTCGAGCTCTGCTTCCTTCCAAGCAATAATGACCGACAGCTAAAGTGTTCTCAAACCCTTATTTCTCATTTTGTTTTAAAGTTCATTTGGCGATGATAAAAAGAAGAATCATTAGAACGTCTAGCATTTGACCTAATTTGAAAAAAAACTGATACTGCGTATATTCCTGAATCGTCCGTATTTATGGCGCTGAGGAGGACAGACCCATAGCTTTCGCAGTCGTCACACAATGCTCAGATCTGCATTTCTCCTCCTAAAGAAGCAACATCTAGGTCTACCCATGTTTTTAACAAGTGAGTCCTTAAAAGACCGATGTCTACACCACTCGACCACCTGTTTCTTTTTGACCTAATTATTGTTAACACAAATAAATCTTTTACAATTTCAAGTTACAACACAGCAGGAGAATCAGCGCCATAATAGTATCTCGTGCATGTAAATCAGCATTTCCAACTGTGACGTTTTACTAGAACTGAGTTTCTCAACCTGTGATGTGCGCATCTTTGGAGTTCCACAAATAATAGCTGGGATGGTGCCCCCAAGCTTGTCAGTGTGACGGGCCGTTCTGGAGCTATACATTGGGACTGGTGTTCAACTTGCTGTTTAACCTTAAGCACTCCAATATAAAAAATGGCTGTCGGGAGTGACTCCGTTAAAAAAAAAATGTTTCCGCACACCGTTTTTGTTGGCCAGGAAGAGTGGTTTTCTTCTAACATTGGCGTGCTAAAGGCTGTTAGTACACCGGTTTGATCATCTTAAATTTACTTAGGAATTTACTTTAAATCATGCTTAAACAATTGTTTGGCTATATTACTAATTAATGACAGCAGTCTTAAATTTTTGGCGCGACTGTTTACAAAAATAAATAAATAGCTGATTTTACAATATTTTATCTAACCTGTCATGACCGTTTTCTGTCTGCGTGGATTTCTCCTATTTTAACCAACTTCCCCATGACCTAGAGAGCTGACATTGTTTGTACAGCTTTAACTAGTGGCACCTGTTAGTATATCAAATGTTGATGAATCTAGAACAAGTTATTCAAATGATTGTACTAAAAAAAAGATAGCTTTTTAAAATATTTACTTGTTCAAAGTGTGAAGAAATTTGCGCTTGATGTCAAATTCATTGAGACATGTTAATGGTACCCTACCATACTGCACACCTGTCAAGAAACGTATAACAGCCACACAGGTTGACGGTTGTGGAAAACGACTGTCTGCAAAGGACATGCTCAGTTCTTCAGTTTATTGCGGACCGGTGATCGAAGGCTCGTGGACAGGCAGTGTTCTACGGATGTTCTACTTTGGGAAGCATTGATCTATGTGCTGGGCGATACAGAATAATTTGGCCGAAATTAAATCCGTCGTTTTATTTTAAACTTACTCGCAGTTGTGGACAGAGATAGGGACGCCCTGTACGTCAGTGGGGAAAACATATCGTATTTTGTGTTCACACTGTGTGTAATGTGCTGTATTGTAGCCTTACTATTTAGCATTGGAGATACATTTTTACATTTCAAACGTTTTCCATATATAAGACATTTAGTATATGATGTTATATGTTTTATGTGACATATCTTTTATTCTGTATGCAACAATATATTTTGATGGTGTACAGTATTTCAAAATAATTCTAATAAAACACAGATCGTTCTACTATTATAATTATTATTCACTCATTCTTACTGAAACCTACAAATATAATAGTTTTTACAAGATTTTATTTACAGTAACTTGACATACCGGTTGTCCGTTTACGTGGATTTCTATTTCTCCTATTTTAACCAACTTGTACATAACCTAGAGAGCTGGCATTGTGAACACAGTTTCTACTAGTGGATCCTGATAATATATCCAAATTACACTAATGTAGTTCCCACACACATTCCAAAGAAAGATCTAAATATAAATGTAGAGTTTGCTTGAGAAACATAATACTTTATATTTACTCGCTTTGCGCCTATCACCTGTCACATAGTCATTCATTCACAGGAAGCGACCTTGCTACACATTTCGAGAAAGACAGTTCTAAATCAAAGTTTCTTAAACTGTGTTCTTCGAATAACTAGTTACTAGAGAATGCGATTGAATAAAGAACGGAACCACGTAACAAAAACATAAAACAAAATAGATCCTAAAAAGACAATTACTTTGTTGTCGCCAGAAACCAACCAATCGTGTAGGCAGTATTTTTTTTTAAATGTCAATCTACGATCGTTCCAGCTGGACTATTTAACATACCGTTAAAGCTGAATTTGTTATACATAAATAAATCAAGGGGGCGTACGCAAAGAATATCGGATTATTTTATTTACAGCTTAGAAAGTACTCACAGATCCATATCACACATTGATGTCAAGGATAACGTGTTTGAGACTGTATTGTACTGAGCCTCTACATTTTATGAGATGCGGTGGCCAGCTCATTGTCTTGCTGTCTCCCGTTTGCTGACAGTAAACCCCGTTTTAAGCTAGGGCCACGGAAGCGTACTGATAACTGGCGCTGAACCCAGTATGTTTGTCACGAGAAGAGAAGATTTTGTACTGCGCTACTCAGACACTCATATTAATTAACAGTAAATAAAAGTGAGCTACCGTTTTATGTACAAAGGTTGCCAGACACCTGACTAATATGACAAAGGTTTCCTGACACATGAGTAATAGTTCAGAGGCTCCCTGACACTTGAGTAATATTTTAAAGGTTTCAAGACATCTGAGTAATATGTAAGAGGTTTCGTGACACCTAAATAATACTTCAAAGGTCTCATGACACGTGAGTAATATTTCGAAGGTTTCCTGAATTTGGGGTAATATTATAAAGGTTTCCTGATACCTAAGAAATATTGTAAAGATTTTCTCATGCCTAATAAATATTTTAAAGGTTTCCTGATATCAGAGAAATATTTCAAAAGTTTCACGATACCTGTGTAATATTTCAAAGATTGCATGACACCTGATTAATATTATAGGTGTTCTTCTAGAACAAACTCGTAAAGTAAGGTCAAACTAGGATCATGGGTGTAGGTGATGGTTCAGGCAGAGGGAATATTTGCCCTGGCCTCCTGTGGTCCATTTTGTGGTTCTTTAATCTGATTTTCTTTGGCTGGCCAATCGCGTTCTTTCTGGCCTGGATCTATGTAATTGTCATTCCATTCAGCGTATGTATCAATGTGGTCAAGGAAATTTGTGAAGTCATCTTTAAAGGAGTCCAGTTGCCATTGACATGTGCAGAGGGCATGATGTATATGAAGCCAATATGTTAGGTAGATGGCAATAGAAGACAATAAATGTTGGGGATGGAATGTTAGTGGCTTCATTCTAATTAGGCCTCTGCTTTTTGTTAGGGTGATGTTAGTTCACTTCCTGGTCCGTTTCCTCCCGTAACTTAAGGCCAAGTTTATATTTACAACTGAGTGAACTAGGCTATGCCGAAAGAAAGGATTGAACCCAGTACCTTTCCAGTGACTAGCATGTGTTCTTCTAGTTGATACTCAGACGTCTGTACATATATGTTATGTTATTTAAATGCAGGTTTTCTTTGAATGTGAGTAAATTATACTTTCTTATTAGCATATGATACAAGGTGTTGTATGTTGTATGCGATACGATTTGTGGTATTTTGTATGCGATGTGATGTATGAGATACAATGTGTTGACGGATATATATGATACGGTATGCTCTGTATTATATGAAATACGATGTGTTGTTTGAATCGCGAGGTGTTGAATGATCCACTTTAAACAATATGTTTTCATATGCATATGTTTCTTGAGGTCGAATAAAATAGTGTATATAGGAGCAGCTATAATATAAAAGATATTTGTTCGCCATTCAAGAAACGCACGAAACCACGAAACGATGGAAGTTCGAAACCCGCAAGTATCAAACAATATCTGATCTCAAAGGAAATAAAATCAAGCACCATAGTCCTATCGAAAATGGATGGAGCACTTGGAAGTCCCGTGAGCACATTGTGTACTTCAAAAACTATTTGCAGTTTAAAATCGAAGAAAGCATGTATTTAGCCGCTGTCCAGAAAACAATTTCGAAGAAATAATGAAATATAACAAACAAATAGGTTTGCAGGTTGGTAAAAGCGACATTGCTACTAACATATGTTTGTTTGTTTTTTTTGCATTCGCCTTATTTCTCTAATCCCCAAGGCGGTGTGCGTTGCACTGTGGTTTTTATTTTGCGCCTGTGGGCCCAGTGCATCCGACTTCAGCATGCATTTTACGCAAGGCTCTGCTTCCTCCTGAATTTTCTAAGGGTTTGCTTCCCCAGGGTAACGACCGGTGCTGTGTTGGGGGTCGAACCCAGCACCTTCTGGTTGTGAGCCGTGCCACTTAACCACTAGGCCACGCCGTCCCCTTACTAACATATTTAATACGCCACCTTCCGACAGGCGTAGTAAGCAGCATAATGTAGCATCACTAAATTAGCCTACAACGGATAGCTTCGGCTATCTGCATAATTGAATACCAGAGTTGCAATGATCATAATCAGTAATATATGTTGCATATGACATACACTTTTGTGTTTTAAATGTGACATATAATAGTGTATGTTTTCCATGTCGAATAATGTTAGATTTTATATAAGACATGTGAGGCTATATGTTTTACGACACAAATGATGGCATGTTTTGTATGATGGTGTATGGGACATGCGCTGATGTATGCTTAGTGAGATAAATGATGTATCTATTTTAAACATGATGGTACGATGTGTGGGACAAAGAATTACATATTTTTTGTATGATATAATGTTATATGTTGCATCAGGTATGCGAGACTTGTTCAAATATAACCGGACCACACTGCAACAAGTAAACGTACGTACGATGCGCATGGTGGCGTTACTTCTGCTGTAAATAGCACATACCAACCGTCAAGTTTGCAAAATGTCATTATCCTCCTACTCATATTTTCCTTAGCAGACCGTTGAAAATATGGCGGGTGTAATACGGAATCCGTCCAGAGTTGGTCAGCGAACCGTGATTCGGTTTCTAAGATCTGAAAAATGTCGACTAGTTGAAATTAATCGCAGACTGCCGGCAGTGTATTTTGGCAAAAGTGTGTCGAAGATAACAGTGAAGAACTGGACAACGATGTTTAAAGAAGGACGTAGGGGTGTGAGGTGTTAGCGATCTCACATTTCAAAGGCTCGGCTATATGAGGGCGGTAGCCATCTCCTCTCCCTCGCTGCTTTTACTTCCCGGACTGAACCGGTACCCATTTGAGGCTGGGTCGACCCGGGAGCCATTGCGGTCTGAAAAAAACATTACCGCCTCAACTGGGGAATGAACCACTCAGATGCGAAGCCAGAGCGATAACCACTGCGCTACGCGGCTCCCTAATATGTTGTATGAGACAATTAATGATATAACTTTTAAAACTATGATGATATCTGTTGAATGCAACAAATAATTGCACGTGGTGTTTGGGAGTGGGGCGTTGGCTAAGTTGATAGAGAGCAATCGCTATTTTGTGTGGTAACAGCGTGCCTCGGTTCAAATCGCGTCCGGTGACTACATACATATCGGTAGTGATTTTATTCGGGGAATGCTTCTCCTGTCAACCCAGCTGAAAATGGGTACCTGATGCATGAGTTAGGAAAAGTAAAAACAGCAAGGAAGGGCACTGGCCACCTCACCTCGGATAGGGTGCGGCTTAGTACAATAGAGTCTTCAAAAACTCAATTTTCAACCAACGGTTAATTCTGCTGGATTTGCACTTTACTGTATAGTGTTTTTTGTAAATTATATATACTGTATGAGATACATTATGATATATCTTTGTTTAAATGTGATAATTTGTGCTGCATGAGACACGTGATGATATTTCTTTTTGAATATGTTGTTTGAGACAAATAATAATAAATGATAAATGATAGAAATGGTGACGTATTTTTTTATATGTTGAATTAGATAAATTATATATTTTTTATAAAATATTATCATATACGTAGTATGACACAAATGTTGATATATCTTTTTTTTATACAATTAATGATATAAGTTGTTGGAGACAAATGGTGATTTATGTTGTATTTGACATTTCACGACATATGCTAAAACTGGTATATGGTACTGCCGGTTGTATTAAGCATAACGAGGTCGGACTGGCGTTGGACCTACTGCAACTACAAGAATTACTGTCATCGACAATCTCGGCAATCCCATCCCTACATACTTCTGGTGCAGCTGTGACCCAACCGTCACTCGAGTTATTTCCATTCGGAGTCCCCAGTGAACTCATTGCATATTGTCTGGACCTAGTGGAGCATCTCGATGGAAACAAGCTGTTCCTATAAACATCATGTGTTATTCCAGTGCTCTTGTACTTCCTAGAAAGATCGATTGTCGATTAGCAGGCCTTCGAGGTCTTCCACATATGCAACCAACGACGTTTATCTAGAGTGTGCCGGTACGACATAGTCACCATATCAAGATCACCAAACAGACACAGCTCTAGAGTATTTCATCAACACCTGATTAGCATCGCCTCTCTTTCTTCGGTCAGTGACCATCGCGATGACCTCCTTCAAAACGTCACAACTCGCCACTTTTTACACCTGTCCCGAGAAACCAGAGCGGGTAAAGACCCCACCTCTAATTTAGTCGACCCTGTGACTACTCAAGCAACACTTGGCTGATATATATCGGATGCACCCCATCCGCCATCACGCTGCCTGGGACTTTACCATTAACTGTGTTTATGGACGGTCAGCGCAATCATTCCTGATTGAATTGGCTATTTACTAACTTACTTTGCCAGTAGGATAAGTTGCGTGATTAATATGTTAACTGTATGTCCTACTTAGGACTAGCAACATCATAATGCAATATAAACATGCTCGAACAACTTCCATCGCTATAGCATAGCCAATGTTTAGGTGCAGCTTTTCAGTTGACAGACAACTATTGTGACAACATGCTCTGTAGGGAGTTACATGAAAACAAGTAAAAGAGGTGTGTGTGATATTCATTTTTGCAATGGTTTCTTAACTATTTCAAGATCGATAACATTCTCCAGCTAATAATAATGTGTCGCTCATCCGTCCTAACTCTCTCAAGACACACAAACTGAAATGAAAAAAACGTGCACACACGAAGAGGAACAAGTAATATAAATACAGATTTCGTGGTTCGACCACCACAGGGATCTTTGTTGAGAAACATGAATCGATGTATCCAAGATTTGGAACCATTTCCATGATGCAATGCTGCTTCATATTTCCAAGAAATCCACTGACCTCTATTCGTTGCTTAGACAATCAGTATCATCTTCTTCATCATCCTCGAACTTGATCTTTCCCTGAATGTGATTCAGCTTGTCCAGAATTTGACCTTGAGTGGCAGCTAGTACAGTAATAATTGACTGTACCTGGCTGACCTGCTGACTTAATTCTGCCAAACCGACCGACGCTTCCTCCACTCTACGCCTGGCTACACGAGTTGACCTCATAGACCTGATAGCATTACTTAACTTCCATGACAAATATGTCACGTTAATTCTGTGAAACCTTGTTGGGTCCTGTTGATATATTTTCTTTGAAGAAAAAACCTTCATCGAAAACTTAATCACATCGGCTGCTGCGTTTTTGCGTTTATTTTCGAGATGGATTAGTGATAAATAATTGAACACGTATTTATCAGATCTACTCTGTTCCATCTTCTTTGCTACAACTGCGACAAGCAGAGCTGTAGATCCAAGTCCCATGAGACCACAGACTACGGAAATGAACCTTCCACAATGCGTCTTTGGCGTGATATCGCCATAGCCTACGGTAAGGAATGTTATGGCAGCTAGCCACATAGACTGAGTGAGACTCTGGGCTTCACTGATATTAGTATAGTACAATTCGCAGGTTCTCATTCCCCAGACACTCACAGAGTACATCGATAGCATGGTGAGGGCAATAACCTGTCCTGGGTGGTCAGCCATTGCAGCTTTAAAGACAAAGAACAAGTCAATCTTGACGTGACTGACAGCTGAGATAGTCTGCGTGGATGGGTCAGTCAGAAGAGGCGAGTGCACCACTAGAAACCGACCTGTGAATCATAAGTTGAAAGTATATTATTATCTTCCTTATACATCGTTAAATAAGAGACATTATTCTATAGGGATCAGAGGTTGACTAAAAATGACATTAGACAAGACCTTGCCAAATATATGACACGGTATGTCAGGGCATGTGACATTTTATTTCCAGACGTAGTCTCCGTCACACATCGAAAGAGGTGACTAACTGTGTGACATGACATACAACTGACATTGTTTAGGTCATTTGTTTAGAGCAGAATAGATGGCGCCTAACAGGCTGCGGATCTACTTTGCTCTAGTGTTGAGTCTATTAAGATGAACTCACACATCGGTTACCCACCCAACGCAGAATGGTAAGCCTAGCCCATTGGTTGGTTGGTTTATTGGTTACTAATGCCCACATTGGGTTGGTAACACTGTTGTGCGCCCTGAAAATAACGGAATTTGTGGCAGAATGTAGTAGCTTTCCTGACATCCAGAGTGTGCTGATTAAGTGGACCTGGATCGTCCAGCCGTTTGTGCAATGATTGGCTTCATCTGCGTGTCACTCACTACAACGGGGATCACATCAAACCTAACCTAGTTAGCCAGACTATTGTCCTCGACAACAGCCCGTTTCCAAGAGGACCAATGAGGAGGGCAAGGTGAGGGTCGCGGCCAGTATATTTCTCCTGACCCTGGCTAACGTTGTTTGATCAGTATGTTTTGGCTGACCAGACGTTAGCCTCATCTTCCACCATAAGCTTAGCCGATAAGCAGGACATCCTTCTACCAGCTATATCTTGCTCATAACAGAGATTTGACCTGCACAGGGGCAAATGCACTTGTTGAAGTACAGGTCGACGAATAGCTATTCTCCTTCACAGTTGCACTGAACATATCTAGATTTCTGACCCACTTCTAACACGGACATTTTCAAACTATCAGTAATGTTCAGACACCACCTTCTTGTGGAACGACCTCTTTCCATTTGCCCGGGCATTGTGGCTCCCACTCTCTGCATCTCTAAGACATTGTTTCTTTTTATGTGACAGACATACCTAACTTCTGTCTTTTAATGTTATTTATAAGCCAATTTTAATTTTTTATCAGTTGTTGCTAAATTTGTATAAATTTATTTATATATTTGTGATGTATTATCTGCCCATGCAATTTTCTTCTTATACCTGACGATTAATAAAAAAACACATGGCAGCTAGAAATCTCAAATCACACCTTCCACAGTTCTAGAAAACCGAGACATAGAAAGCCACACCTCCCCCAGGCCAGGAAAGGCAAATCTCCCCTAGGCCTAGGAAGCCACACCTACCCAAAACATGGAAAACTTCACCTCTCTCAAACTTAGAAATCCACTCCTTGCCCATGTCTAGAAAACCACACATTCCCCAAACCTAGAAAACTTCTCATCCCTCAGACCTAGAAAGCCACACCTCTCATATACCTCAAAAACTGCACCTCCCCTAAACCTAGAAAGCCACGCTTTCACCAGACCTAGAAAGGCACAACTCAACCAGGCCTAGAAAGGCACAACTTCTCCAGGCCTAGACAGGCCCAATTCCCCCATACCTAGAAAAGCACAACTCCACCAGGCCTAGAAAGGCACAACTCCATCAAGCATAGAAAGGTACAACTCTCCCATGCCTAGAAAGCCACACCTCCCCAAAATCTAGAAAACTTCACCTCAACCAGACCTTGAAAGCCACACCTCCCCAAACCTAGAAAACTTCACCTCAACCAGACCTAGAAAGCCACACCTCCCCAAAATCTAGAAAACTTCACATCAACCAGACCTAGAAAGCCACACCTCCCCAAAATCTAGAAAACTTCACCTCAACCAGACCTAGAAAGCCACACCTTCCCAAAATCTAGAAACCTTCACCTCAACCAGACCTAGAAAGCCACACCTCCCCAAAATCTAGAAAACTTCACCTCAACCAGACCTAGAAAGCCACACCTCTCCAAAATCTAGAAAACTTCACCTCAACCAGACCTAGAAAGCCACACCTCCCCAAAATCTAGAAAACTTCACCTTAACCAGACCTAGAAAGCCACACCTCCCCAAAATCTAGAAAACTTCACCTCAACCAGACCTAGAAAGCCACACCTCCCCAAAATCTAGAAAACTTCACCTCAACCAGACCTAGAAAGCCACATCTCCCCAAAATCTAGAAAACTTCACCTCAACCAGACCTAGAAAGCCACACCTCCCCAAAATCTAGAAAACTTCACCTCAACCAGACCTAGAAAGCCACACCTCCCCAAACCTAGAAAGCCACAATTTACCCAGGTCTAGAAAGCCACATCCCCAAGGTCTAGAAAGCCGGATCTTCCCCTGACCTCAAAAGCCTCACCTCGTCCATGCCTACAAAGCCTGACCTTCTCCAGGCCTAGACAGCATCACCTCCCCCGGACCTAGAAAGCATCACCTCCCTCTGACCTAGAAAGCATTATCTTCCCCTGACCTAGAAAGTATCACCTCCCCCTGACCTAGAAAGCATCACCTCCCCCTGATCTAGAAAGCATAACCTCCCCTTAACCTAGAAAGCATCACCTCACCTTGACCTAGAAAGTATCACCTCCCCCTGACCTAGAAAGTATCACCTCCCCCTGTCCTAGAAAGCATCACCTCCCCCTGACCTGGGAGCATCACCTCCCTCTGACCTAGAAAGCATCACTTCCCCCTGACCTAGAAAGTATCACCTCCCCCTGACCTAGAAAGTATCACCCCCCCCCCCCCTGAGCTAGAAAGCATCACCCCCCCCCCCCTGACCTGGGAGCATCACCTCCCCCTGACCTAGAAAGCATCACGTCCCCCTGACCTGGGAGCATCACCTCCCTCTGACCTAGAAAGCATCACTTCCCCCTGACCTAGAAAGCCACACAAACCCTAAACCTATAAAGCAACAACTTTCCCAAGCATAGAAGGCCACGCCAGACCCAGCCCTAGAAAGCCACGAATCCCCAAGGCATAGAAAGTCGGATCTTCGACAGGCCTAGAAAACATGACTTCATCCATGCTTAGAAAGCCTCACATTTGTGAGGTCTAGAACGCCTCACCTCCCTCCTCCTCAACACCAAAGCCATAAAAGCCTCACCCAACCCCAGGCTTAGAAGGCCTCACACTCCATCCCCCCTTCTCATGGCTCAGAAATCCATCTCCCGTGACCTAGAGAGCCCCACCTACCTCCAACCCCCTCCAGGCTTAGAAAGTCTCACCTCCCCCTGACCTAGAAAACTTTACCCTCCCCCCCCCCCCCAAGGCTTATAAAGCCTCGCCTAACCCCAGGCCTAACCAGCCTAGCACCCGCCCCTCCATACAGCCCCAGAAAGCCTCACTTACCCCTGATCTAGATAGCCTCACCCTCTCCCCCCCCCCCCCCCGTCCTCAGATCTAGAAAGGCACACCTCTCCATGCCTAGAACGCCTCACCACGCCCATACCTAGAAAGACACACCTCCCATTGACCTAGAAAACGTCACTCCTCATCCCCAGGCCTAGAAAGCCTCACCTCCCCCTGACCTAGAGAGCCTCCACCCCCCCCCCATCCCCAGGCCTAGACAGCCTCAATCCCCACTCCCTCGAGGTCCAGAAAGCTTCACCTCCCCCTGACCTGGAGAGACCCCGCCCCTCCCCCACCCTAGGCCTAGAAAGTCTCACTTCTCCCAGGCCTAGAAAGCCTTACCTCCCTCTGACCTAGTGAGCCTCCTCACCCACCCCACCCCCACCGCTAGGCCTAGAAAGACACACCTTCCCAGGACTCGAAAGCCTCACCTTCCCCTGACCTAGAAAGCCTCACCCCCCACCCCCAGGCCTAGAAAGCATCACCTAACTCCTGGCCTAGAAAGCCTCACACCCTTCCCCCCCCCCCCCTCCAGGCCAAGAAAGACACACCTCCTATGCCTAGAAAACCTCACCACCACCATGGCTAGAAAGCCTCACCTCCCACTGACCTAGAAAGCCTAATTATTCCTTGACCTAAAAAGCCTCACCACCCACCCACATACCTACGAATCCTCACCCCCACCCCCAGACCTAGAAAGCCTCACCCCCCCCCCCATCAGACCTAGAAAGCCTCACCCCCCCCCCCCCAACCCCCAGACCTAGATAGCCAAACTCCAGGCCTAGAAAGCCTCACACTCCCCACCCTCAAGGCCCAGAAAGCCTAACCTCTCCCTGTCCTAGCGAGCCTCACCACCCCATGCTTAGAAAGCCTCACCCCCAACCGACTTAGAAAGCCTCACCCCCACCCCCACCCCCATGCCTAGAAAACCTCACCCCTCACCGACCTAGAAAGCCTCACCCCACCCCCATTCCCATTCGCAGGCCTAGAAAGCCTCACCCCACCCCCCCTTCCCCAATCCCCACCCACAGGCATAGAAAGCCTCACCTCCCACCGAACTAGAAAGCCTCACCCCCTCCCCCACCCACAGGCCTAGAAAGCCTCACTCTATCCCCCCCGCCCTTTCCCATCCCAGGCCCAGAAAACATCACCCCCACGTGACCTTAAGAGCCTTACCACCCCATCCCTCTCCCGACCACTATGCCTAGAAAGACACGCCTCCCAATGACCTTGAGAGCCTTACCGGCCCCCTAGAGAACCTCACCACCCCCACCCCCTATTAAAGCCGCTGTTGGGGCCCCCTTTCCCCCCAACTTCCTTCTGAAAGCCCATTTGAAGTCCAAAGGGTAAATCATGAACGTCATGGTGCAGTACCTTCTAAGTTCAAGAGCAGATTTATTCACAGAACAAAAGGATGCCTGGTATTTGAGTCAGATCTGCTTGCTTTTCCTTATTTCTTTGTTAGCTACATATTTTTTTTCCGTACGTATTCGACAGCTGGTGGAATGTACGGGACAATCCATTCGGGTTAATGGGAAGAAAGGTCGATATCAATGTATTTCAAATAAATAATAAAGGATTTGGACGAAGATATTAGTGTAGAAAAGATGGTTATATTCAATTTTGCGAATGGTTAGGGTTAGGTTTATGGGTATGGCTAGGTTTAGGGTTAGGGTTATGGTTAGGGTTAGATTTAGGGGTATGGCTAGGCTTAGGGTTAGGGTTATGGTTAGGGTTAGATTTAGGGGTATGGCTAGGTTTAGGGTTAGGGTTAGGCTTTAGTTAGGATAGGGTTAGATAACTTGGTTATTATGACATCGTCTGACTGTATGGATAATGCCATGCTGCTTTAGATACGCTGCTCTCCTTATCATGGATCAACGTTGAGAGATTCTAGAAATGCATTGCTAAGACGGAATGAATAAATATAAGCAGGAGCTTGATGTACAGAGAATCCTGGTATTCAAATGAGCACTGTCATGTCTGTTGCCAGGTAGCAGAAGTATATATACTATTCTATGGTCACTATGTCAAATTCGATTCGAAAAATATATATTTCTTTTGTTTGGGGTGAATTATGATGCAAATATCCTTATATTATGTAAATAATGTCATCTTCATCGAACTGTTCATACATAATGGCATTAACAATAACCTTCCACATCACACATTCACTATCAGTTTGAACTTCTGGTCCATAACATATTGACTGCTTCCTTTGTAAACAACAATTGCCAGCCCGTAAAATCCATTCAAATGGGACGTTAAACTTATTGTTTGGTAGATTGTTAATGCTTCAATTCCATCTCCCCCAGGCTGAGAGAGCCTCGTGAAGTAAATCGACCTTGACAGCTACATGAACTCAGCAAAAACACAAAATAACTTTCAATTATGTATATTTTACCCGTTCCTGCTATTGGCGGTACACTTGTTAAAAAAATAAATCTCGCAAAGAATGGCATAGGCGGATACAACAAAGATTCCAGTCCTCTGTGAACACACGCCTACGACGCTGATGTTGCTGTTGTTGAATTCCCACTTTACTGTTTTGTGAGCCCTGAAAATGGCCTTAAGTAACGGGTTCTTAAATATTTCCTCACATCCCGAGCGTGCTAATGAAGGTGGATTGTAGTTCTCAATGCGTTTGTGCTATTATTGACTGTATACGCCTCACCACTACGGGGATCACGTCAATCCACATCTTATCAGCCAGACTACAGCATGTTTCCATTGAACGTTACATAAAAGAAAGATGGTGGTCTTGGTCAGTATGCTGTGCCTTGCCGGACTAGCATCTCAGTTCCCCGCACACGAAAGATAATGGACATAAAGTGGCAAGATATGATGAAGAATGAAGACATATGGCAAATGAGCCAACAACAACTACTTGGACAGCTAGCTAAGAAAAACAAATGTGTCAGGATAGGACATAGGGCCTGCGAAAGACACTGTCCAACATTGCCAGACAGGCTCTTTCATGGAATCCTCTGGAAAATATAAAGAGAAATAGACTAAAAACACTCGGAGAAGACCTTACAGAGCCGTAAGGAGCGACATGCTTTGATTGGAATCTTGATTAACTTTATCCAGCTCATAATGAATCCTGAATCCGGTTGCTTGCAGGCAGTCTGTAATGGAATCCAGCTCATAATGAATCCTGAATCCGTTTGCTTGCAGGCAGTTTGTAATGGAATCCAGCTCATAATGAATTCTGAATACGTTTGCTTGCAGGCAGTATGTAATGGAATCCAGTACATAATGAATCATGAATCCGTTTCTTGCAGGCAGTATGTAATGGAAACGGTTTAAATTTAACATATGCTGCATTCCGTTCTCTAATGGCCATATTTTATTTCGCATGACCCTCTGGGAAGAAAACAATTCCTCCAGACCCCAATCATGAGCCACTCGCATTCCAAAGCTTGTCTGCTGGGACAATCAGCAGTACCAGCAAACAGCGGAAATTTTAACCGTATGTTGCGTAAACATATATCACAGTCCTTGCTGACTCTCAAAAGTACGCATAGAATTTACAATGATTCGGCATTTACAATCCTCTACGTTTTCGAACTCATTTATCATTGATACCAACGAAACATCGCCAAGAGTTGACTAAACTGAGCACAAGTTACTTGGAATAATAACAATAACTACAACAGCAACAACAACTACAACAGCAACAACAACTACTACTATTACACGTGCTCTAAAACTAAATCTCTTTCCACAAGGTTTTTCCGTCTAAACGTTACAACATTTTCGCTGTTATATTGAGTTTTTGTTTCGTTGTTATTCTAGCTAAATTTGAGAATACCAATTTCTCAATCTCCCTCGCTCTCACTGACAATCTCTGTCTTTTCTTTGTCTTATCATAACAGAGCTTTGTGAGCTAGGTAAGTATGTGACCTTTATGTAAACATCGGGGGCCGAAGCAATAAGATACACTGGCTATGAAGGATATACTATAATTGCAAATGTATAATTGAATAAATGAGACACATAAACTAATACATAAATTTTATAAAGAAACTAACAAAGATAAGTACTACTAGGTAGCTTCGCAAAGTTTCAGGAATTAGTGGATTGTGTCGAAATAAGATACAATGAAATTATTTACACGAAATTTTCTTCAAAGTATTTCTCTTCAACAACTATACGCTTTTGCCAACGTGCATACAGCT
Source organism: Ariolimax columbianus (assembly GCA_036924085.1). NCBI lineage: Eukaryota > Metazoa > Mollusca > Gastropoda > Stylommatophora > Arionidae > Ariolimax > Ariolimax columbianus. Next base: position 54,256,428 of record JAVGWX010000016.1, read on the forward strand.
GCTGAAAACATTCGTGGAATCCATTCTTTGTCTTGTCCTATTGGTGGTAACGTCCTGAGCAGCCTTGGGAACCATGTGTTAACAGACACGTGCAGTTCATTGTTGAGAATACTGTGGCAACTTCCAAATTATATTCCAAATTCTGAGACTATTTTCTCGACACTAAGTCTTCTGTCAGCACACACTTCCAACTGATATTCCAACTTCTGAGACTATTTTCTCGACACTAAGTCTCCTGTCAGCACACACAACTTCCAACTGATATTCCAACTTCTGAGACTATTTTCTCGACAGTAAGTCTCCTGTCAGCACACACAACTTCCAACTGATATTCCAACTTCTGAGACTATTTTCTCGACACTAAGTCTCCTGTCAGCACACACAACTTCCAACTGATATTCCAACTTCTGAGACTATTTTCTCGACACTAAGTCTCCTGTCAGCACACACAACTTCCAACTGATATTCCAACTTCTGAGACTATTTTCTCGACACTAAGTCTTCTGTCAGCACACACTTCTAACTGATATTCCAACTTCTGAGACTATTTTCTCGACAGTAAGTCTCCTGTCAGCACACAAAACTTCTAACTGATATTCCAACTTCTGAGACTATTTTCTCGACACTAAGTCTTCTGTCAGCCGACACAATTTCCAACTGATATTCCAACTTCTCAGACTATTTTCTCGACACTAAGTCTTCTGTCAGCACACACTTCCAACTGATATTCCAACTTCTGAGACTATTTTCTCGACACTAAGTCTTCTGTCAGCACATATTACGTTTTAAACAGGCTCAATGTTTTCATTGTTGATCTAGGTTGACGGTCGTCTACTACATGCATCATCATCGACACTAACACGTCCTTCACGGAAACGCTTTTGACATTCGAATACTTACGATTTATTCATTGCGGCATCACCATATGCTTTCCTAAGCAATGTTTGTGTCTCTGATGGTGACTTCTCAAGAAAAATACATAATTTAACATTTGTACGTTGCTCAATCAAGGACATTTTCAACTCCGACGATACAACGAGCACAGCACACAAACACAATTCGGTAACTTCTGTTCGAGAGTTTATGTGAAGGTCACGTCTGCCATGTCATTTCTACAAGGTCACTACCAACTTATAAATATACATATTTTCTATGCTATCATGTTTCATTCAAACACGAGTCGATTATTCCGGGAACTTTTTGAAGCTACCTCGTATTTGAGATTAAATATACCTGTAGACAGTTCGGACTGAGATAACACACCATTAAATAAGCACCTAACAATATAACCAGACATGGATTGTATTGGAAACCAAGCGGAATATACTAGTGGGTATGTGGATACAAATATAGTGAAAACCTTTAAAAGAGTAGGCCAGAATACTGGAAGTCTTGTGGCTAGAGCTCAAGAATAAGCTCAGGTTTGGAGTTGGTAGGTCGCTTTTCTCTATAGATATTCGTTCAAAATGTAACAAAAAGAAACATGTCAACATTCCATGAAGATAAGATTAACTTAACGTTACATAAAGATTCAGTCAATATTCCATGAAGATAAGATTAACGTAGCGTTACATAAAGATTCAGTCAACATTCCATAAATATTTAGTCATTCCATGAAGATTTAGTCAATATCTCATTGAAGATTTAGTCAGTCCATGAAGATTCTCTCAACATTTCATAAATATTCAATCAACATTACCAAACGATTCAGTCAACATGTCATGAATATTCAGCCAACATTTCATGAAGATTCACTCAACATTTCATGAAGATTCAATCAACATTCCATAAAGATTCAGTCAACATGTAATGAAGATTCCGTCAACATTTCATGAAGATGCAGTCAACATTTCATGAAGATTCAGTACCAAAATGTGTTCACGTATTGGCTATCGTAAGCTCGTCTGGTGTTGTTCTACGCGATCTGACATTCTGTATTGTCAAAGGAGCAACGATTTAAATAACAAACAATAATGCCTTTGATTGTATTAAAGCAGGTTACCATTCCATCAAACGGCATCCATCTTCGAACTCTTTAGCAGCAATAAGAATTACCAAGTTCTGAAATGGGATGAGCAGATGGTAGGACTGTCGACCAAATTACGTAACGAAGTAATTGACTACTGCATGTCAACATCTAACATTGTGACGGAACCATGGTCGAAGGAGCACAGATACAGCAGCCTTGTTCCCCCGAAGTAAGAAGAGATCGCGAGGATACCTCCAATGCGGTGGTCGGACTTTCTTGCTGTATGATGTAACATTCGAGACGCCTCTAGAGAAACACTTACACCGACCTGGACTTCAGTCGCCCAAGAAAGGATCCGCTGGAGACGTAGTTGGGACCCGCAGCTACGCTGAGGAACGGGTCATCACGATCAAGATCAAGAACATCATAATTAAAAATAAAAATAGTGAAGTTCTTACCAACAAGGTAAAGTCTGAACATCATGAGGACTGAGAGAATACCGTCCATGTGGACTCTATCAGTTATCCCAGAGATGGAAATCATGTAGACTTGGATGTCGCTCGGAAACGGATGAACAATGCACACCATAAGCTCAACAAGCAGACATAACCAAGTAGAAGCCGAGGTAACAGCTGAAAAAAATACTAAACAATGTTGTATTCGTCAAAGAATTCTTAGAACTGATATATCTGTTAAATTAATTTCTTAAGATAGATTCTGATGTTAAGCAGTTGCTTTAATATGGTGTATCTCTGATGGAATTGCTTTACTAATGGTTTTCGTATATGTCAATGAATGTGTTTTTTAATTAAGTAATTGCTTCAAAATGTTGTATGTTAAAGAATTGCTTCAAAATGTTGAATGTGTTAATGAATTATTTTGTTGTTGAATGCCCACAATGAGTAGATTTACTCTTTTGAGCGCCCTAAAACGGATGTTAAGAGGCGGGTTGTGGTAGCTTTCCTAACATCCCGAGGGTGCTGATGAAGATGTACCGAGATATCCAGGCGGTTTCGCTATGCTAGGCTTCTTCTGCGTGCAGCTCACTACTACGGGGATCACGTCGAACCTCACCTTGTTAGCCGGACTGTTGTCCTCGACAACCGCCCGTTTCCAGGACGACCAACGAGAAGGATAGGTGAGGGTCTTGGCCAGTATATTTGAATTGTTTTAAAATGTTTTATCTTCAACGGAACTGCTTTAAAATGTACATGCGAATAAGTTTCTTTAAAATTGTTCAAATGTGAAGGGATTGCTTTAAAATGTTGCGAATGTCAAGGATTTTCATTACAAAATTTGCATCTGTCTAGGTGTTATTTCAAAATAATGTTCATGTCAAATATTTGTTATCAAATGCTGTATGTGCCAAAGAAGTATGTGCTCGTAAACGGAAGGCATGTACATCACTGTTTTACACAATGCAGTTTCAAGCCCCAATCACAACCATATGCAGTTAACTTTTCCGACACGCTTAGCAGTGTTCAGGGGACAGATTTTGTTCCTCCCCAGTAAAGGCCCCGGGAACACTCATTACGATGTTTATTCAGGGGTTCGTAGGACTGATTAATAATGGCTGCATGCCATTAAAATCCCCGCGGTATAGAATAGAAATGCATCATTGTTGGCTTACCAAGAGGATCGTCGACTCTAGCGTCCAGCATCTTAATCTCAGCCCCAGTGTGGTAGTACAGACATATGGCCACCAACAGGACGAACGTGCTGATGCTTGTGAAGAGCTTGAGTATCATGGAAACTGTCGTGTTCTTTTCTGTTAGCAATATAATATATATGTATCATGTCCATTACGCTTTCAACATCCTGAGTGGAGTCGTATCCAAGTAGAAATGACAAGGAATGTAGAAGCCTACAACACATGACATAAACGGTAACTAACAAGCGCTGTAAATTGGCTAACAACCACACCGTGAAAAAAAAACATTGGTGTTGAAACCCGCGCTGCAGATACTCGGATACGGGCTCCTTACAATGGAGCACACTGCGTTGGCATCATCAGGGTGGTTAGAGAGTGCTGACTGCACCAGGGGACGCCATCAAAGTGGGTGGGACAAAAATGAGTGAATAAACTGTGATTGCAGCGTTGTAATACATTTACTACAATGTATATAATATTATTTAAGATGATGGGTATGTCTGTGCCGTGATGCGAGATGAGATGTTCTAAGCTCAAACTTACAAAGACTATGAGACTGGAAATGCTAACACCGTTCTTGCGATATTATCAATATGGAAATACATTCAATCAATCAATTAATCAATAGTACGATTAGGTGACCAGGACCTGTCGCTTTGAATGACCGTGTCCATGACCGTGTCTGATGGTAGCGTCCCAGGCGGCATGCGGTTCTTTTGGGAACGTGGCGATCTGTTTTAGCCAGGTGTTGCAAGAGTGAATCCGAGGACGTCTCCAGGATGGGCACGGCTTTTCCCCGTAACTCGTCCTCACATGCTGCCGGAGCATCTCGTGGGATGGGACTTCCCGGGAAAGGCGAACAACGTGACCGAAGAGGGAGAGACGACGTCGATCAATCGTTGAAACAATGCCTGCAAGGTGAGTACGTCGAACTACTTCACTGTTGGAAATCACGTCATGCCAGACGAAACCGAGGATGCGCTTATGGTTTGCTAAGGTAGAACGCCTCAAGACGCTGCCGGTCCCGCTGTAGTAGTGGCCAGGACTGGGAGTCAAACAGGAAAATGGGGATAATGCAGCAGGAGTAAATACGAAGCCTGGTCTCCAGAGAGAGCCTTTGCTGGGACCAGACACTGCGGAACGTATATGGATGAAGCCGATAAGCCCATTCTACGGTGATGTTGTGACTGATGTTCGTCAGAGGTCTGTCTGTTGCCGAAGTAGACGGAAGTTTTCGGCGGCTGCAACGAGGTTGTCGTTCACGGTGATGGTCAGCTCAGAAATGCCCCTGCTGAAGTTTTGAATTTTATTCGTCCAGGAGATATGCAAGTCTAGGTGGGTAGCTGATCCATTCAGTGCCTCCAGGGGGCCTACGGGGTCCTGAGAATTGTAGCCCGGTATGACGACGTATTCGGCGTTTTCGAAATCGGTTACCCGGGAGTCGCCGACAAGGACTCCTAGATTGTGTGCAGAAGACTGAGTGAAAATACAATCCATGACACTGCAGAAAATACAGGGGAGAGAACGCAGACCTGTCGGACCTCGGCTGACGTAGAGAGTTCTTCTGTGAGATCCAGTTAGTGCCGAATTTGGACGCTCCATGTTACTGTGAAGATCCTCAATTAAGGCCAGCAGAGTGCCTGAAATACATTGCTTGGGATGGAATAATTTATAAGTTGGAAGTCAGGGAAAGGAAAGTTTTAATTTAATTGACATTTGTAATTAACATTAGTACATAAAACGTTACTAACAATTATGAAATTGGTTGGTAGCTGAGGATGTCCATACTGGGTGGGGTGAGAGTGATTACACTATGTGTTATCGCATTGGGTGACACCAACCCTAGTGACCCCACTGGCAAGCAGTAATTCTGAACGCAATGTTCATTTGTCGCGAAAACGTGAACACATCAATCAGTCCATCAGTATTTCATGCTATCACCTTTCCTTCTTCCTCTACCCCACTCTCTATTTCTCTCTCTCTCTCTCTCTCTCTCTGTCCTTTCCTCATTTTATGTCATTCTTTATCTCTCTCACTCAATTTACATCGTCATTACTCTTAGTATATTTACATTATAAGTCGGAACACGTCGACATTTACAGCTGGCTTGCATATTTACAAGTAATGTGCAGACAAAACGCTTGCAAAGACAAATACTTTTGAACATATTTGGAAAATTAGACCAAACAATGAACATATAATTCTCAATGTTTGTTCGTTTATCATGCAATGGGCCAAAACACAAACATGTGTTTGTCAATGCACCAAAACAGAAAACAAACGACTGAAACAGTAAAACAGAACCTAGATATGTTTTTCAGTCTATATGTCAAAATATAAACCAAACGTTACAATTAGTACCAAATACGTGATACATGGGAAAGAAAAAAAGACAACCCGATTTGAATAAAATATTTCATTGTTAACTCCCACTTGCCATAATTTGTGACAGAAATGGGACTTTGCTTTTAGTATTAAATAAAGTGTGTCTTTCTAGTTTACTTTAAAATATATTCAAAATAAATGTTATTTATTACATGTTACCTCTGCTGGTGTCTGAGAAGACAAGTGTTAGCTTACACTTTAATGTAACACTTGTCTTCCCAGAATCCAGCGGTAAAATGTAATAAATAACATGTTATCTGTGGATAGACGTCACGCAATTAACAATGCACAACAAATATTCGCATACATGCACTAGCAGCGTTAGCGTAGTTGTTAACGCAGATCGAGTGTAGCAGAATATTTGGAACTCGATATGTCGGCGTCTCGAATCTAGTTAACGGCATATTTTTATTCTTTAACATTTGTATCACAAAAATTCGTTCAATTCTTCATGATTTTTTTTATTGACATCCAAAAATGTCCGTCATTATTGACGGGTTGTTGCTATTATAAAATAAAATGTCAAATGAAGCGATTGGCAAATTAATAATTGAAACCCGGTTCTCCGTGTGATGAGCACGCCTCGCTTTAAGAAAGCCGTGAGTTAGGGTATTTGGCCAAGTTGACACATCATCAAATGGGAGGCAAGCCACAAACACTGACACACGCACACACCAACACACACACACGAATGCTCGGCCAAACACACACACAAACATACGCACACTAACACGAATACACAAACACAAACACACTCGGTCAAAGAAACTCAAACACACACGGCCGAACAAACACACACACGCAGATGGCCGATCAGACACACACATTGATATACACACTCGCACGCACAAACATGCACACACATGCACACTTTGCTGATCAGACATATTTCTGAACACGCATACACATAGACTGACACAGGCACACGCCAACACAAACACATATAGCCGACTAAACACAAATCCCAATAAGCGCACATGGTTGAACATACACTCATATACATACATACACATACACACATACACACATACAACCACACATATATGCACGCACAAAGGTGCAGAACTGTCGGATTTGATGACATGTCTCTACATCAGCATGTATATGTCTGTCTATATATGTATACGTCAGTCTGTATGTGTGCCTGTGCTTGTCTTTATATATATATATATATATATATATATATATATATATATATATATATATATATATATATATATATAAATCAGTCTAAATGTGTGTCTATCTATGTATATATATGTCTGTATGTGTGTTTCTATTTATCATATAAGTATATATCAGTCTAAATGTTTGTCTACATATGTATCTATCTTTCTGTATGTGTCTGTCTTTCTATGCATACATCAGTCTATATATGTGTCTGCCTATTAATGTATATATCAATCTAAATGTGTATCTGTCAATGTATCTATCAGTCTAATTGTGTGTTTACCTGTATGTATCTGTCTGTAGGTGTGTTCATCTATTGATCTAACTGGTGTGACGTTTGCATCCCCAAACGTACCAAATTTGAAATACTCCATGTTTAGTTGGACTGGACAAGTAGGGTTTCAATTTCTCTCTCAGTATGACCACTTTTCAACGTACATAAAGGATTGAGCAACCAACTGTAGTGCAAACTTCCATAGTGGGACACACAGTAGCACACTACTAATATATATATATATATATATATACACACACTGATCCATACATTGCTCTGATACAAGGTCCCAGAACATAGTAGCCTGCAGTCACACAGCGAAGAGTGTAACTGAACTTTCTTATCTCGGAAGCACAATGTATTATGACGGACGCAGTAGCCCATATGTGTCAAGACGGATTGGCCTCACTGCCCCGGTGATGAACGATCTCCGTCGTGTGTGGAACTATAGTAGATTATCCCTGAATTCAAAGGCGCATATTTACCAGTCGTGTGTGGTTTCAGTGCTAATGTATCGAACCGAAACCTGGTCTCTACTGAAAAAGGATATTTCAAGTCTCGAGTGCTTACATATGCGCGATCAGCAGCGTATACTTGGAATTCGTTGGTACGATCTCGTACCTAATGTCGAGGTATCTACTAAGACTAACCTCCCAACTGTATCAGAAGTCTTGGACCGTCGTCGCCATTCCCTGTTTTGACATGGTGTCCTACTGAATCAGGAAGTTCCATCCCACCAGATCCTTCTCAAGGCAGTTCAAAGTGCTAAAGGTATCCAGCTAGCCGAATGGAGGTGCAGGAGAGGCCGTCCATGAAACACGTGGCTTTAACAGGTAGCAACTCCCCACCCCCCCTCCCTGAAGACAAGGTCTGGCAGAGCGCCGTTTTGACTGGTCATGGTGGCGTCCGACCGACGCAACGAGCCTCAGATGCCTAGACGAACATTTATTGTATATATCCATACATTGGCCGATACGGCCTGATATAACCTAAATAGACTACGGTCTGAGGTTGAAATACACACGCTATGAGAATCTAGAAAGACAAACATTTAACACAATATTGGTCCGAGTGGTAGCGTTTCTAACGGCAGGTACTTCGGGGCGATGTGCTTCTTATCTCCCCTGTAGAAAGAGTACGTTTGTGCTATATTGTTCTGAACTTTCCCCAAATAACATGTTTCAGTTGACTGAACCTTCATTTGCTGACCTTAACTTAACTTAACGTGTTTATACAGGTTTATAAGACTCTACAGAGTCTGTATACAACCAGTTTCATTTACATTTCTTTGCTCTAAAAGCTATGATCATCCAATCTATTCTTAAATGAATTAATTGTCCCTGCCTCCACTACTTCGTGTGGCAATGCATTATAAGCATTCACTACACCCTGAATAAAACAATATTTCCTAATATCTAATCTGGACCTTCCTTTAATTAATTTGTAGCTATGCCCTCTTTTTCTTGTAAGTGGATGTATTTTTTCAAAATACGTATTACAATCTAATTTATCAGTTCCTTTGATTATCTTAAAAACCTGTATTAAGTCACCTCGAATGTAACAACCTCTTCCCGAACAACCTGTTTCACTTGAATTAACCTTCATTTATTGGCCTCTTCCTAAACTTGTTTCACTAAACAATCCGACAAAATCACATGGCTAACAAATTCACATGTTTGCTCCAATGTGTAACTAAGACCAGCGCTGCAATTGGTTCAGTTTACAGAACACTTGCATCGGATGGGGGGATTCATGTGAAAAAGTCATTTTTAGCCGATAAAGTTCCTAGTGCCAAGCACAGCCTTCTTTAATCGACTTTTACCACATGCTGAAGAATGTGTGATCGAATGATTTCGATGCCAGCCTGCTGACAAGGACAGCGGATCGAATTCCCGATAAGGCATATGTTAGTTTTCTGTTGGAGGTTAAATAAACAATCTTAACCAGCACACGACGTGGCAACAGCAGTGGCGAATGGCCTACAGTTCTCATCACATAAAACCCCTGGACGTCCCCATCAAAATGAGTTTTCTTCTCTTTTCACAATTCTTTTCTCGACATTTTTGGGAAGGTGTTCTCGTGGATTCTCTCTTTGTCTCTTCGGGTTCCACTCGGGGATAAGTGTACACGATAACGAGATTACCAACATAAACGTAAGGCGAAGATGAAGACGGACTGCCCAGTTTCTCCCCCACAATGCCTTTCCTTCCATAACAGTATCCTGGTTACGATTTACAGCTAGTTCATCTTAACTTAACCTAAATTAACGTCTTTATACTGGTTTAGAAGACCATGCAGAGTCTGTATACAACCGGTTTCATTTACATCACCTTGCTCTAAAAGCTTGCGCATCCAATTTTTTTTTAATGCATTAACTGTCCCTGTCTCCACTAGTTCCCCTGGCAATGCATTCCAAACATTCACCACTCTGACTAAAAAAAAATTTCCTAATATCTAATCTAGAGCTCTCTTTAGTCAACTTGTAGCTATGCCTCTTGTTACTGTGGGTGGCTATATTTAAAAAAAAAACTTGTTATAGTGTAATTTATCCATTCCTCTGATCATCGTAAAAGCCTGTATTAAGTCACCACGAATTCTTCTCGCTTCTAGACACTGTAGGCCGGTTTTTCTGAGTCTTCTCATAACCATAATTCTGGAATCCCACTATCAGCTTGGTCCCTCTTTTCTGTATTCTGTCCTGCATGTTTATATCCCCTCTATGATAAGGACTCCCCACCTGTACAGAGTACCCCAATCTAGTTGTAACTAATGCTTTATACAGTTTGACTATCACTTCCTTGAGTGTTACGATAAGAGGGTCGAATCCAGTACCATCTCCGTTGGAATCGAGCTTCCTATATCTACGCCACTCCGAAACACCTGTACTGTTACAAAGTCAAAGTACACTAGAATGCCATGACAAGCACACGAACCATCGCTTACCTGCTACATTTAGGTAGTAGAGCTCATTCTCCGCAATCATCAGCGCAATCCCTACCACCGCCGTTGCTAGCATTAAGTCCACCAGCCACCGTCGCCGCTGGAGCAAAGATGTTGCAATAGTTAGGACAAGTCAATAAATATGTCACAATTGACTATTTGCAAAAATTAATTAGATACATTTAGAAAAAATGTTTTTTTTTGTGTTTTTTATTTTGTTTTTGCGTTCGCCTCATTTCTCTAATGCCTAAGGCGGTGTGTGTTGCACTGTGGTTTTTATTTTGCTCCTGTCGGCCCAGTGCATCCGACTTCAGCATGCATTTTACGTAAGGGTCTGCTTCCACCTGCATTTTCTAAGGGTTTACTTCCTCGGGGTAACAGCCGGTGCTGTGATCGGGATCGAACTCAGCACCTTCTGGTTGTGAGCCGTGTCACTTAACCACTAGCCCACGCCGTCCCCTAAGTTATTTGACTTTCAGTGTCTTTTATTTCTCAACACAATTTCCATAAAACAGGATACACTTATCCCATCGCTTTGCCAGTGCATCCACAACATGCAGCATAGAAGTCGTTGGTCTGCTGTCTCAGCCAACAAAACATGCAGCATAGAAGTCGTTGGTCTGCTGTCTCAGCCAACAAAACATGCAGCATATAAGTCTTTGGTCTGCTGTCTCAGGCACATGCGCACTTCACGTCCAACATCTTTTTCATTCGCGTAACGAGTCCCACCATCCTGGATTCAGGCTAAACCGTGAGAACACTGTTGCAGTTGCTACACAGTTAATCGTTACCCGCTTTGTCAGCTAGAATAATCTCCACCACCCGGCACATACACGTGCTTCTGTCGCAATATGAATGGGACAACCTGGTCGTGCTTTATCAACCTTTATCAACCTTTATCAACCTGTATCAACCCCTTTATCAATCTTTATCAATTTTTATGAACCTCGTTATCAATCTATATAAACTTGGATCAACCGTTATTAACCCCTTTATTAACCTTCATCAACTCATTTATCAATCCCTTTATCAACATGTATGAACCTTTAACAACCTTTATCAACTCTTTTATCAATCTTTTTCAACCGTTATCAACCTTTATCAACCCATTTATCAACCTTTCTAAATCTGTATCAACCTTTATCAATCTTTACCAACACATATCAAGCTTTAACAACCTTTATCAAACCATTTATCAATATTTTTCAACCTTTATAAACTGTTATCAACTTCTGTCAATCTTACTCAACATGCACTGTGGTGAAGACTGTTTTCTGATAGACTAGCTTGGGCGTGATATTGGGATATTGATCAGTGTGTTTCTTTTGACTGTAATGTTAATCTTCTCTCGTCCCCTTCCGCTCCCATACCCTTTGCTAAGTTTAAGATTAACAGGGGCAAATAACTACTAGATACCCAAACACTTATATGAAACTACTGACACAACATGTAAAGAAGTTATCATTACCATCAGAAGCCGTTTCCTTTGCTCAATTCGTTCACCAAGTCGTTTAGTAAACGAGGCCCTTGGTTCTGAAGGTCGCTCATTCGTCAAGGTCATTTCTACGTATTGTGACGTCATAGACCTCATTTTGTCTGGAACCAATGGAATAGATTGCTCTCCTCCTGCATCAAGGCCATGAGTCATTTTCCTAGAATGGGAATATTTCGAAGAATACGTAATGGTATGCCTACGTATGTCCTGAATTGGCATTTCATTATTTACATTTTCCAAGATATCGGAAATGTGAATTCTCTTACTTTGACGTATTCTTTATTGAATCCTTAGAAATCCTTGAGCTTGTCCAAGGACAGCTCTAGATACTAGAGTTGGACATGACTTCTCCACCGTGTCCATCCTACATTATGCAAAGCCGCATTTAGGAATACTGCGGCAAAACACTATGTGTGCTATCCAAGAGCTTGTTTTTGTATCTATGTGTTCAATATGATGACGTTTCTACTCCAAACATACCCATCTTTAATCGCCTTTCACGACACAGGTGGAATGTGAAAGAGGCCATATTATCTGCTGTACATTTGGGACCATATGGGTACATGTTTGGTGGCTGAATTATATATTAGCAGTTGAGCATTTGAAGCTGTTGTCCAATATCTACCTATACATTGATACATGCTGGAGCACAGCGATAAATATAGGGAGGTGTACTCCCATTGTCCAACATCTACCTATACAATGATACATGCTTGAACACAGCGATAAATACAGGGAGGTGTACTCCCATTGTTTAGGTCCACATGCACGATTGTTCTGGTTACTTTGTTGCAAATACATGGGAACATGGAAAGATGATGATGATAATGATGATGATGATGATAGTGATTAAGATGTTGAGGATGAAAATGATGACGATGAAGAAGATCACAATGATCGATGATGATGTAGATAATCATGATAGTGATAATATAACCCCTTCAGTAGTGACCCGGACAGCTCAATGTCTCATCATCCTACAACTCTCTCAGGCTTACTAAGTTGGAGGACGAAAATGCTTGTAGTGTTGTCCTAGATACATATTTATTTCGACATGGGGGTGTTTAGTGGAAAGTAAGGATGTATCTTTAGTTTATCCCCGAATAGAGGCAGTCTAGTGTGTCAGTAGCCATAGATCGTCACATTCTGCCAGGGATGTAGCAAGTACATCTGGATTGGCTGTTTCATCATTCTGCAGGCAGTTTTGCCAGTTTTGCTGCAATTATGACCTGAATAGTACTCCCGATCACGTGCTAGATGGTCACAAGGAAAGAGGTGTGCAATGTCCGCTGGTCTGGGTGTGGCATCTCCTTGTCATCCACGAGATAATTGATTGAGAACTAACTGTGATGAACGAGACAAGAAAAAATGTGACTGCCGAGGTGAGAGTTGATTGTTCGATCCAGAGCATATTCAACTCAACAGGATTTTTTCAGCTACAGCATGGCCGCTTCAAATGCCATAACCGAAGTAAAACTCCCGGAATTATTGGTGCGGGCGAGTTCCCCAACCTCGGAAAGGTAAACTTACAAATAGAGAGATGAATATAGGATAGTCTATGGACACGTAATAACAAAAACATCTGAGTAAACTAGCATCAACAATCGCATTACAATCTTCATCATCATGTAGCATGTCCTTTATAGCACCTCGCTGCCATCACAGTTTGAAAGAAACTCTTTCCCTTGCAAAAACAGCAGCCTCTGTCAGAGTCATACCCAGGCATTCCTGGATATCTTGGTGCCTTCTTGGTGGTCTTCTTGATCTACTCCTGCCTCTTTTGCCTGGCATCACACCTTCCGTCACTGTTCTATCAAGACAATTGTGTCTCTAGATATGACCAAACAATTATATTTTCTGGCCAAAATTGAATCGATTATCCAATTTTCACTTCTATGTTCAACTCTTGCCGAATTTCTACATTTGTTATGTCCAAGGATTTCTGACGATCTTTTCGCAAAATTGTGACTCAAAGGATTCGATCATTTGTCTAGATAGTGTTGGTAATCTTCCCTGATTCGTAGCCATGTGCTGCCACCAGATAAACACAGGCTGTAAAGACTTTAACTTTTGTTTTTTTTTTTGTTTTTTTTGTTTTTTTGTGCTCTGCCATAATTTCTTCAGGCTGTTCAGTCTCTGTATTGCCATAGCTAGTCTTCTTCTGATTTCTTTCGAGCAGGCGCCATTTTTATCAATTCTGGGTCCCTGATATTCAAAATGCGTGACCTGATCTATTTCCACACCACCCACTGTCAATTTATGTTGACATCGTGTTTTGTCGGTGGTCATTATCTCTTGTTGTTTAGGCTTATAAACAGATTTTGATTTTTAACGTGTCAATTTTCGGCTTAAATTAGCTCATCCAGCCCTTCTGCACTTCTCTGTGTCGTCTGCGTAACGTAACTCTATAATTTCATAACCACCAATCGAAAATGTATCAAAACTTTCAATATTCTCGTCTTCTCTAACATTTCTCATTATACATTCCGCATAGATGTTGTATAGATAAGGTATCTGGGGCTGGTCTCTCGCCGCCGCGATTAACTATCATCCAGTATTCGTACAGCGATCTCAGTCCCGCCAGACGGAGGGATAGCGCAGGCTTGCCGAAAATGCTCGCGCGCCATGTAGCGGGACGAAATTTATGGTGTCATACCGCTGGCAACGGTGCGTTGCTGTGGCCCATATCGAGAAAATTTGACAGTCAGTGGTGCTTTTTCGAAGGCTTATAGCAGATCTCGACAGTTCGTCTCGCTGGTGGTCAGACTCTCGCGATAAGCTTGTGACCGGCAAATGGATAGCAGGAATCGTGCCTAAGGGCCCTGTCCTCGCCCGACCAACCCTCGGGAGAAGGACAGGCCAGCAGGCAAAAATCGTCTCCAGTCCCTGTGAAATTCATCGCCGGGGCCGGTGGGATCCCTTTTGCACAGAGCGCTGCCATCCCTCCCCGAGCGAGCCCGGTCGGTCGGTCGTCTGGTGTGTGTACGGGCCCCTGTCAGGCGGCCTAGGTCGACGGAGTGAGGGACGGAACAACCGTCTGTCCGTCAGTCAGTCCCTGCGGCCGTCCTAGTGAGGCTTTTTACACATCCGTCCTTCACCGACCGATGTGTGTGGTTAGTACGTCTCCAACAGATATCTGGTTGATCTTGCCAGTAGTCATATGCTTGTCTCCAAGATTAAGCCATACATGTCTACGTTCACACTGTCTCACGGTGAAACCGCGAATGGCTCATTAAATCAGTCGAAGTTCCTTAGATGACACGATCCTACTTGGATAACTGTGGCAATTCTAGAGCTAATACATGCTTACCAAGCTCCGACCCTCGCGGAAAGAGCGCTTTTATTAGTTCAAAACCAATCGTCGTTTCCCCTGGCGGGGTTACGTCGTCCCCACTTGTGACTCTGGATAACTTTGTGCTGATCGCATGACCTCATGTGCCGGCAACGCATCTTTTAAATGTCTGCCCTATCAAATGACGATGGTACGTGACATGCCTACCATGTTTGTAACGGGTAACGGGGAATCAGGGTTCGATTCCGGAGTGGGAGCATGAGAAACGGCTACCATATCCAAGAAAGGCAGCAGGCGTCAAATTACCCACTCCCGGCACGGGGAGGTAGTGACGAAAAATAACAATGCAGGACTCTTTCGAGGCCTCGTAATTGGAATGAGTACACCCTTTAACGAAGAACTATTGGACGGCAAGTCTGGTGCCAGCAACCGCGGTAATTCCAGCTCCAATAGCGTATATTAAAGTTGTTGCAGTTAAAAAGCTCGTCATTGGATCTCAGGCGCAGGCGAGCAGTCTGGCTCGCACCGGTTCACTGCCCGTTGTCTCCTGCCTTTCGTCTGCCGGCTCGCTCCCGCGGGTGCTCTTCGCTGTGCGTCCCGGGTGGTCGACGCGTTTACTTTGAACAAATTAGAGTGTTCAAAGCAGGCCTCTGCTGCCTGAATAATGGTGCATGGAATAATGGAATAGGACCTCGGTTCTATTTTGTTGGTTTTCGGAACTGGAGGTAATGATTAACAGGGACAAACGGGGGCATTCGTATTTCTGCGTTAGAGGTGAAATTCTTGGATCGCCGCAAGATGAGATACTGCGAAAGCATTTGTCAAGAATGTTTTCATTAATCAAAAACGAAAGTCAGAGGCGCGAAGACGATCAGATGCAGTCGTAGTTCTGACCATAAACGATGCCGACTAGCGATCCACAGGAGTTGCTTCGATGACTCTGCGGGCAGCTTCCGGGAAACCAAAGTGTTTGAGTTCTGAGGGAAGTATGGTTTCAAAGCTGAAACTTAAAGGAATTGACGGAAGGGCACCACCAGGAGTGGAGCCTGCGGCTTAATTTGACTCAACACCGCCAACACTGAAATGATTGACAGGCCGAGAGCACTTTCGTTGGGTCTAATATGGAACGGCTGCTGGACTTAGATCCTCGGAAATATGAGGCTAAGCTCTCTGTGGCTCGATTGGCCTGCATTCCGTGTTTGATAAAGGAATTGACGGAAGAGAACCACCATGAGTGGAGAGCGGCTTAAATTGAGTCAACACGCCAACACTGAAAAATGACTGACAGATTGACAGCACTTTCGTTTGGTCTAATAGGGAACGTGTGCTGGTACTAGACCCACGGAAGACAGGTCAGTTTTACCCTACTAATGACAGGGCGTTGCTACGGTAATCCAGCTCAATTCGAGAGGAGCCGCAGACATTTGGTTCACGTACTAGGCTGATAAGCCCACAGGGCGAAACTAACATCTGAAGAAGTATGGCCGAACGCCTCTAAGCCGAAATCCCGCCCAAAATCTCAGCACCACTGCGATTTGAGGCTACGATATGGTCGGGACCTGGGGCTAGTGCTCCAGCCCGACACAGTCGAGCCGCAGAAAGATGTCTCTGCCGTCCGCTAATCAAAGCGGGCGGGAAGCTGCCCGATATTCACCTCATTCGGCGATGAGGTGTGAAACCACTAGTATAAGACTTACTTCTCGGTCGCGGTGTTGCAAGCAGCAGAGCAGCCACCTCACTGCGAACTGTTAAGACGCAACCCTTGATCATGAGACATGTCCGCACACCAGGCGAACAACATCTCCGTGCCATGACTAGGCTTGTCCCCTGGTAAAACTCACTTCTGCCCCGCTCTCTACCTCTGTCTGATATCAGTCATCTCAATGGACGCAGAAGAGATGCAGGCCAGCGGGCATTGCCCCTCTGCCCTATTGGTACAATCTCCCAGGTGGCGGGGAATGCCAGGCTTACCATCACTGCAAAGAAGCCGAGAAAATGAAGGGAGCAAGGAGATACCCTACTCACATGCAAATGTTACGTTTCTGGCAGGACGTGACGATCCTGGGATACAGGCACACTGGATTTCCTCTCTTCCGGGATAATACAAACCAGTACATAGTCCATATCATATATCATATCTCATACATCATCACCACACCCTATAGACACGAGTGGGGAAGACTCGAAAGTCCTGCAAGACAACTTCCCTAAGAGAGACAACTCTTACAAAAAACAACTGCTGCCTTGCAGATAGGCTGGAGATAGCCAAAGGCTAAGGAGGGCATCCCTACAGAAACGCCTGTTGAAATCGGATGCACTGGGCCACAGGCTTAACGAAACAGTGCAACGTATATCGCAGTTTGATGACAGTACAACCTTACAGAAAAAAGTATGGCGCTCATCCCGTGGAGTCCTGCCAGGCAGCGAGAGTGCCAGGCCTCACGCCTCGAAGAGGCCCACCCTTGACTACTGGTTGTCACCCACCCACGTGTTGTGGAGTCGAGGCATATGGCTATTAGGCAAAATCTATTGACCAAAAACACAAGACCCTCAGAATACTACAGTGGAATGCGGAGGGTGTCATTAACAAAAAGCTCTCCCTAACACATCATTTGCATGAAGGTAAGATTGACGTGGCATGTATCCAAGAAACGCACTTCAACAACAACCACAAATTCTCAATCAGAGGATACCAGACTTTCCGTCTGGATAGAGAAGGTCACAAAGGAGGGGTTCTGATACTGACCCGTAACTGCATACCGAGTAGCGCGGTATCTGTCAATCACACCGGACAAGCAGAAATTGTAGGAGTTGACATAATGGCTCAAGAGACAAAGATCCGCATCTTCAACCTGTACGGACAACCAAACAAAGACCTATCGCTCTCGAGTATGGAAGTCAAAGACTCCAACTGCATAGTAGCTGGAGACTTCAACAGCCACTCGAAGAAACGGGGATACTCGGACAAAGACAGCAGAGGTGACGAAGTGGAAGATTGGGAGCTAGACACAAATCTCCAACTTATCAATAGGCCGGAGGATAGTCCTAGCTTCTATTATAGAACATGGCACACCACCACTACTCCAGATTTGGCCTTCTCCTAGGTGGACATTCACCACAAAATAGACCGCCAGGTGCTTAACCAATTTGCAGGTAGCGGCCACAGGCCAATTAGGCTAGAAGTTGAAATGGAAGTAGGCCCACAGGAAACAAAACCGCTCCCACGTTGGAACTATAAACGAGCCAACTGAGACAGATTTGCAATCCTGACAGATGGGCTATGCGAAACCATCAACACACAGAGTAACAAAATGAAACACATGATGGAAAGCGTAAGCAAAGCAATTATGCAGGCAGCCACCGAAACCATTCCAAGAGGGGCAAATAAAAAACTACAAGCCCTATTGGAATGATGAACTGCAGAAAGCGGAAGACGAAGTCTCAAATGCTAGGAACATGGCAGAGAGAGAACATTCTATGGAGGCAAATATCGCCCTAAAAGCCACCACGACAAAATACAAATACACTCTAAACCAAATAACACGAGAAACTGGAAAAACAAAACAGAAAGCCTCAGTCTAGACAAAGAGGGGAACAAACTATGGAAGTTAGTCAGAGCAATGAACGACGAAACTCCATCGAACAAACAAATTACCATCAAGCAAGACGACAACATGCTTTCTGGAAAAAAAGGCAGCAAACGCCTTTAAAGAACATTATGCCAGAGCAAACCCCATTGATGTTCCTACAAATAGGCACACATACATTATTGAGGAACAAAAGGGGCACGACAACATCAATATGGCACCACAGGAGCACATGATGGCAAAACTAACAATGCATGAAATGGAAGAGGCCATGAGAACTCTAAATATTAAGAAATCGCGCAGAAAAGATGGCGTAACAAACGAAATGCTAATGGGGCTGAGCCAAACAGCTAAGAGGAAGTTACTAAAAATCCTAACCAAAGCGGGAAAAGGGGAATCGTACCGCAGGGAGGGAAAGCTGCGGTAATTATACCAGTACCAAAGAAAGAGAAAGATAGAGCAGATTCAAATGGATGCAGGTCTGTCAGCCTACTGAGCTGTGTCGGCAAACTGATGAAGCCTATTATAATCACCAGACTGATGTGGCATCTGGAAGAAAAACACATACTAATTCTACAGCAAGCAGGCTTTAGACAGCAAAGATCCACTGAACATCAGATCACTCTCATAGCCCAAGAAATAGAGGATGCTTACTAGGAGAAAAAGCACACAGTAGCGGTTTGGGTGTCCTAGAAAAAGGCATTTGACAAAGTCTGGAAAGAGGGACTTAAAGTCAAGCTACGCAGAAGCGAAGTCTGTGGGAAAATGTACAGATGGATAAGTCACTACCTCAAAAACAGAACAGCCAGAGTTAAAGTACAAGGGCAGATGAGCAAAAAGGTGATACTTGAGCAGGGAGTACCCCAAGGTGGAATACTGTCACCCACACTCTTCCTGGTGTATATAAATACATCACAGAGAATATACCACGAAGAGTCCATAGTTCCATGTTTGCAGACGATCTGGCTATGTGGACTTCTGAAAGGAACCACACCATAGCAAGTAGTCGGATGCAGCAGGCCCTGACATCGCTGGAAGAGTGGGCGAACTCATGGCTGGTCAAAATAAATGAGGAAAAACAACATGTACGATATTCTCGTTTTCAAACAAACCCCAAAACGCCAAAATAAGTCTTAACGGCAAATACCTGGGGCCAAACGACAACCGAAACTACCTAGGAGTCACATTTGATCGGCGCATGACATGCAAAAGTCAGATCGAGAGAAACGGAATGAAAGCCAGAGAAAAAATGGCAATCATGAGGAAACTTGCTGGCACACGCTGGGGAGCAGACGGAAGTATACTAAAGAAACTGTACACTGGAAGAGTGAGAACAGTTCTCGAGTATGGCATTGCGGCATGGATAACATCAGCAAAGGCGAACTTCGTCAAAATTAGCAAACTTCAAAACCAAGCCATGAGAGTTATAACAGGAGGCATGAAGTCAACGCCATTTGTAGAACTTGAAAAGATTACAAATCTGCAGTCCATGATCGACAGAAGAGACTGAAATGCCCAGCAACAAGCTGAAAAACTCCGAAGACTGACAGACCATCCACTGCATCAGAGACTAAAAAACTTTGGAAATGGGAAACTAAAGCGGAGAAACTTTGTAGAAATAGCCAAAGCAAAGATGAGCGAAGACCATATGAACGCATTAACAACACCAAAACCCATCCCTATTGTACGAAAACCTACCTGGAGGCAGCATATGTGTCCAGAGGTGGTAGAAAACACACCAGGTATTGGAAAAAAAACAGGCAGACTGAAAAAGGAAGAAGAGGCACATAACGAAAAACTACACAGGCATAGACTGGACCCATGCATATACCGACGGTTCTGTAACAAACACAACACAGAACGGAGGATCTGGGGTATTCCTGTGCCTTATAAATGGTAGAAAAGTAACACGGTCAGTAGCAACTGGAAAATACTGAAGCAATTTCAGAGAGTAAGCAGAGGCACTGATGGATGCAGTAGAAGAAATGATGACAAGCAAGAGTAATGAAAGCCATATAGTCCTGCTTACATATGCCCTGGCCGTATTCACAGCACTAAATAGCCAGAAAAATACTGAACCTAATGATTTAAGAGCAGTGCTCTGTCAACTATGCCAGCAGTCCTCATCAAAAAGAGTAGTGTTACAATGGGTTCCATCCCACTGTAACATCAAAGGCAACGAGGAGGCAGACAGACTGGTAAAAGAAGGTGCAAGACTACCACAACCAGACCCTAGTGTGACATACGAAGAGTCAAAAAGGCTTATTAGAGCTAGATACATGACCAAATGGAAAACAGAACATACTGGATACACTAAAAAACGATGCCTATTACCAATTGAACAGAAGAGAGCAGGTCGGGGTCTTCAGACTTCGCACTGGCCACAATAGACTGAGGTACCACCTATTCAATAAATTGAAGATAGGTGGTACCGACGAATGCCCGTGCGGCACCGGGAAAATGACCGCTGAACATGTGCTGCAAAACTGCTCGACATACGAGGACCAGAGAAAGCACACGTGGCCATAACCTGTGACAACACTAAACAAGCTCTATGGCAGTGTCGACAGCCTCAGGATGACCGCTGCTTTTTTCGAAAAAATAAAGGTTGATCTCTGACTGCGTATGATGAAGAAGTAGAAGAAGGAGTTTAGATAAGGTGAGATGATACAATCAATCAACATTGTAACAAACACAATTTAATTCCAAGTAACAGGAGCGGAAACACTGTTTCAAGTCAAATTTTGATAGAAGCAGGTACAGTAAATATCAATTCCATGCATCCATATTTAAGAAAAATTCAACAGGCGAATAGGAATTACATGGTGAAATAATGGTTAGAATAATCAGCAATCAGTGATACTGATAACAAAGAGAGATAACCATTATATTGTAAAATGGATCTCGAATCATTACAGTGATGCACGGGAGAGTATTGGTATGGTATGTGTGTTGGTTGTGTGTGTGTGTATATATATATATCTATGCACATAGCAGTGCTGACGTATACGAACAGATATGGACAGAACATTTTGCTAAGGCGGATATGTTCGTTAAACAAGTGGAAAGTGGAATTCAGTGTTTTTATTTAGCTTGCAAATGCATTCTGGCCGCCGATAAAATGAACGAGCGCGCTACCTTTTTTTAGAAAATATGTGGAATTGAAACAAAAAAGAAACACAAATAAACAAAAACAAACTTAGCAACAACAACAAAATATAGGAAAGATAAACATAGATAGACAACAACAAAAACACCATAGATACAAAAATGTTTACCTTTAAATATTGTGATTCCCGCAAAAATGGAAGATGAATGTTTGCAATTATGGCGATCGACATGTCCTCAATCAAATCATCAGCCTTCAATTCTGTTTCATCCGCAGAGGAGAATTTGTCAATGACAATTTTTTTGTAAGTAGAGAGAATTTTATGGGCGTCTTCTCAGCTGCTCATGATCGCGGCTCTGTTGCTGTTGTTGTTGCTGTTGTTGTTGTTGTTGTTGGTTCGAATGCCTACAATGAGTAGGATTACTCTTTTATGCGCCCTAAAAAGGGCGTTTTGTGGATTGGGAGGGGGGAGGGGTTATCGTAGCTTTCGTCACACCCCGAGCGAGCTGATGACGGTGGACCGGTGTAGAGGCGGTAGTGCTTATAGTGGCTTTATCTGCGTGTTGCTCACTACTACGGAGATCACGTCGATCCATCACCTTGTCAGCCAGGCTGTCATGAAAAAAGCTAGTTTTCAGGGAGGGCTGCGAGGAAGCCGAGGTGCGAGTCTTGGTCAGTATATTTTGCCTGACCCTGGCTAAAATGCTCGATCAGTATGTTTTGTACTGACCAGACGTTCACCTTCCTCCCCATGACGGCTCTGTATTTACATTGAACGAGTGACTTCTTAGGGATTTGGAGATTGCCTCTTAGATAAGCACTCACATGTAGTTGTCCGCATTGAAGTGAATATCCATTCGTAAAACGTTTTACTCTAAACATCTACATGTTCTACAAATATATGCCTTTCACATCTATATTGAGAAAACATTGCTCTGTATAGCCACCATCTTCTATAAATTGTTCAAGCTCAGCAGATAATGAGATCCTTGAAACTTGCATTATTTGAAACCCCACTGTTTCATCCAGAACTTGTTTTATGTAAATATTATGATATGAAGATGGGATCAAGATGTTGAGCAGCTGAAGCGGTCAGCGACCCATAGCTGACTGCTAGCGCCAGAGCCTGCCAACCAGAGCTGCCAAGACCTTTCTTCACTTCCACGCGGTGATTCTGAATAACAGGATGAAACGTAGCAGAATCACA
Organism: Ariolimax columbianus; assembly: GCA_036924085.1. Taxonomy (NCBI): domain Eukaryota; kingdom Metazoa; phylum Mollusca; class Gastropoda; order Stylommatophora; family Arionidae; genus Ariolimax; species Ariolimax columbianus. The sequence continues at coordinate 54,279,507 of JAVGWX010000016.1, forward strand.
CAGGAGAAGGGATTGAAGAGGGAAGGCTAGTCCGATTCTAAAAAAAAATGACTGCTGAAGTCAGATGTGTCGGACAGAAAGGTGCAAATATTCTTAAGGACTTTCTGCTAAGGAAATCGTGAGAGAATGCTTCATATCACCATAAATGTTTCCAGCGCAAAGTGATACATAACTAGGTTGATACATTTTCTCAAAGACTCTCAGAAATTGCTGGTGAAGCATGACCTGATCGTCCTGCTGAAAAAGCAACTGAAGCATATTTTCAACGAATGAGGAAAATGTTTCTAGCTTACAAGCGAGTAGCTATAGACAGTGTACTAGCTACAATAGGGTGTTCGCACCGTTTAGCCTACAGCATAATGCATGACCCAACCTTAACAGAATGACGAAGAGGTTGATCGTGAAGTGCAAATGTGGCTGAGACAACAGAACAAAGACGTATGTGCTGCTAATTTTGATGCACTGTTAAAGCGATCTCATAAGTTTATCAATGTTTGTGGAAATTATGTTAAGGTATAAGGGCATTATAAGTGCAATAATAAATGGTTTTCAAGTTCGTATTACATTTAGTTTTTGATCTAAACCAATATTTGTTATCAGAAAGAGTGTATGTCAACAAATGTATAAATTCATCTTTCGAGCGTAAATGAAGAAAAAAAAAAAGAAATGAAGATTACACTAAATAGGTCTGTCTTTTAACATTTTTTTTCTGACAGTACTAAATTGTAAAAATATTATTATCAGCAGTAGTAGTAGCAGTAGTAGTATTAATAGTAGTAGTAGTAGTAGTAATAGTAGTAGTAGTGTTAGCAACAGTAGCAGTAGCAGCAGAAGCAGTAGTAGTAATAGTAGTAGTAGTAGTAGTAGTAGTAGTAGTAGTAGTAGTAGTAGTAGCAACAGTAGCAGTAGCAGCAGCAGCAACAGTAGTAGTAGTAGTAGTAGTAGTAGTAGTAGTAGTAGCAACAGAAACAATAGTAGTAGCAGTGGTAGTAGCAGCAGCAACAGTAGTAGTAGCAGTGGTAGTAGCAGCAACAACAGTAGTAGTAGTAGTAGCAGCAGCAGCAACAGTAGTAGTAGTAGTGGTAATAGAAGTAGCAGCAACAGTAGTACTAGCAGCAACAGTAGTAGTAGTTGTGTTAATAGTAGTAGCAGCAACAATAGTAGTAGTAGTAGTATTAGCAGCAGCAACAGTAGTAGTAGTAGTAGTAGTAGTAGTAGTAGTAGTAGTAGTAGTAGTAGTAGTAGTAGTTGCAGCAGCAGCAGCAACAGTAGTAGTAGTTGTGTTAATAGTAGTAGCAGCAACAGTAGTAGTAGTTGTAGTAGTAGCAGCAGCAACAGTAGTAGTAGTAGTAGAAATATAAGTAGCAGCAACAGTAGTTGTAGTAGTAGTAATAGTTGTGTTAATAGTAGTAGCATCAACAGTATTACCCCACTTCAGTTACAACTATGATGATGCGTCATTTTATTACTAATTCTTCATATGTTTTTCATTTCCTTCTCACTTGTTTGTACTACTCCATTGTATGTACTACTCCATTGTGTGTACTACTCCATTGTGTGTACTTCTCTGTGATGTAATACCTTTATTTCGCCCAGTCTAATGAACACTTTAGGGTACTTCTCTACTTGATTCGATCTGCCACTTAGTCTTCCTGTGATGTCATACTCATGTCAAACAATTTCATGTCCAGGTTACGCCCGGCTGTTAGCCTCAGCTGTGGTCTTCCGACTTATTTTTCATCCGCTTGCTTTCCATAGAGCATATCAACCCTACATAACAGCGATGCATATCCCAGACATCGTCGTCTTTGCTGTCGAAGGATAGTGTAAGTACTTAGGAGACGTGTGCAAGATTGCACCTCTGCAGTTGTCCCTATGTTCATCCATGAAAAGCCAAGAATAGCTTGTTCACAATGTAAATGTGATGTATTCAACTGTGTTCCATTTTCATATAAGTTGCTTGATCAAGTTTTGCTACCTCGTATCAACGTGTATGTAATCCATAGCATTGGTCTTAGTTGTCATACATGTTATCAAGGAGGCCACTGAATAAGATGTGGATATTCCAGTACCCCAGTGTACTGTAATCTTTGATTATTCAAATAACCGGTAACTGCTGCATCGCATCGAATCTTCTGTCAATACGATCAGCACAAAGTGAATCTCAAGTGACCTTTTTAAATCACAAGATTAAGCATATTTCTATGGAGAACATGCTGTTACAGACGCAGTTTAGTTGTGGTCTCGTTGGTATTCCGGCAACATATAAGTTCACTAATACCAGACTGTTCGTGCTAATGTTTAGCTGGATCAATTAATCACCTGGATAGTATAACCACTATATACATTCGGAAATCATGGAAAGCGTGGCAAACAAAAAACATACACGAATAATTAAGTGATTTGAACATATCAGAAAAAATATATCCGCCCTTAAACGCTGCACTAGGGATCAAGATGCCGAGCAGCGCATGAGCTGCAGTGGTCAGCGACTCATAGCTGACTGCTAGCGTCAGCGCCAGCGAACCAAAGCTGCCAATACCTTCTACACCTCCATGCGGCGAACCTGGATAACAGGCTGCAGCAGGGCAGACTGGCTAAGGAGAAGGGATCGAAGAGGGAATGCTAGCCCGGTACTCAAAAAATGATTGCTGAAGTCGGATATGTTGGACCAAAAGGTGCAAATATCGCAATCAAGCTGTAAACTACGACACAACGCATTCCGTTCTCTGGACTACATTCTGCTACTTAAGCCCTTTCAGTGTTTGGTAGTGGGAGATTGAGAATGAACGAAGCCAAGCCAAACCAAACGCTGCACTAGCCTATACATCATATGACAGTGTTCCACAATGTAAGAGGAGAGCAAATAAAAAGATTGATGTGATGGTGTTAATTGAAGAACACAGACCTAGCAACATCCATCCAGAAGTTATGCCTTTCAATGGGACTGTACAACATGAAAAAAATAACACCTTTTAAGCTATTCAAGGATCTGTCGCTATCTGCTAGTTAGTCAATTACTTATATACTTGGTGATTTAGTTAGATAATTAATTAATTAGTTATTTAGTTAGTTAGTTAGTTAGTTGTCCATCACAAGCGATGTTAGCAACATCATCATACGGTTTTGTATTGATAATGCTACTTGCGCTGTATTTGGGTTATAGTGAGTAAAAAACTGCGCTGGTCATCAAACTCCCTCTCTGGTTCCGAGCTCCCTTGGACTAGTGGGAAGCCATAAATCAAGACAACTGGAGGTAACTCAGATGCAGGCACCTTGGTTCAATCTCCCTTAGAAAATACACAAGCAATTTCAGAGCGAAGGCAGAGGCACTGAGGGCGGCAGTGGAAGAAATTGTGACAGGTAAAAGGAATGAAAGCCACATAGTCCTGCTATGAAACTACCCAAGCATAGACTGGACGCATGCATACACCGACGGTTCTGTAACAAACACAACACAGAACGGAGGAGCAGGGGTATTCCTGTGCCTACCAAATGGTAGAAAAGTAACACGGTCAGTGGCAACTGGAAAATACTCAAGCAATTTCAGAGCGTAAGCAGAGGCACTGAGGAATGCAGTAGAAGAAATGGTGACAAGCAAGAGTAATGAAAGCCATATAGTCCTGCTTACATATTCCCTGGCCATATTCACAGCACTAAATAGCCAGAAAAATACTGAACTTAATGATTTAAGAGCAGTACTCTGTCAACTATGCCAGCAGGCCGCACCAAAAAGGGTAGTGGTGCAGTGGGTTCCATCTCACTGCAGCATCCAAGGCAACGAGGAGGCAGACAGACTGGCAAAAGAAGGTGCAAAACTACCACAATCAGATACTAGTTTGACATACGAAGAGTCAAAACGGCTTTTAGAGCTAGATACATGGCCAAATGGGAAAACGAACATACTGGCTACACCAAAAACAATGCATATTACCAGTTGAACAGAAGAGACCAGGTCGTGGTCTTCAGACTTCGCACTGGCCACAATAGACTGAGGTACCACCTATTCAACAAATTGAAGATATGTGGCACCGACGAATGCCCGTGTGGTACCGGGAAAATGACCGCTGAGCATTTGCTGCAAAACTGCCCGACATACGAGGATCAGAGAGAGCAGATGTGGCCATCACCAGTTGCAACACTAGACAAACTCTATGGCAGTGTCAACAGCCTCAGGATGACCGCTTCTTTTTTCGAAAAAATAATGGTTACTGTCTGACTGCGTACGAAGAAGAAGAAGAAAGAAGAATTTCCCTTGAGACCAAGGGTCGCTTGAAGGCTCTGGGATTCGATCGCCCACTGTTTCTGATCATCGTTTTTAGAGGCGCGTGCCTTCTCTACCACAACGACCTCTCTATCCAAATATTAACACTGTAATATGCCAGATAATATGTAAGCGCCGACTACGGATAAGTGTACATGGGATTATAATTCACAAGAAGATGAAGAACAGCGTCACCCATTGGTAGAACAGAAGCGATTACGTCATCAAGAAAGTAGTCTATAGTATGCCCTAACTAAAACACTGTTGCTAGTACAAAACTCACCATAGTGATGCACCCGTCCTATTGTCCGCGCCACTTTACGATCTCTCTCGGAAACGTTAACAACTGAAACCACCACTGCAACAAATACGATCACGCCCATAGTCCTTAGTTTCAGCATTATATTCCATTCCCGGCGGTGTTGACAAATGAAATACAACCCTGTTACAGTTATATCAGATATCTGTGTAATATTAACCTAAAGATACGATATGGCTTCAAAGACAGGCTTTTGTTTTGTATCTTTGTAGACATTGTAAAGTATTACTTACTTTAACAATTAAATACTTTAGTTATCTATATTAAACAAATAATTCATTCAAATATACGGAGACGGGGTAATCTAGTTCTTATGTGACACGGCTCACTACCAGACGTTGCTGAGTTCGCTTCAAAATCACCGTCGGGGAAGCAAACCGTTAGGAAAGGCAGAGGAAAAAAGGACGAAGACAAATATTAGAATGTTCATCAGGCTCTGATGTGTGGAGGAATATAAGTCATTATTTTTCAGCTGATCCTGATGTGAGATGGGATATATCAGTAAGTCTCACCTGACACAGTTGTGAGTTGAGGTCCTGATCAGTAAGTCTCACCTGACACAGTTGTGAGTTGGGGTCCTGATCGGTATGTCTCAGCTGACACAGTTCTGAGTTGGGGTCCTGATCAGTATGTTTCAGCTGACACAGTTGTGAGTTGGGGTCCTGATCGATATGTTTCAGCTGACACAGTTGTGAGTTGGGGTCCTGATCGATATGTTTCAGCTGACACAGTTCTGAGTTGGGGTCCTGATCGATATGTCTCAGCTGACACAGTTCTGAGTTGGGGTCCTGATCGATATGTTTCAGCTGACACAGTTCTGAGTTGGGGTCCTGATCGATATGTTTCAGCTGACACAGTTCTGAGTTGGGGTCCTGATCGATATGTTTCAGCTGACACAGTTCTGAGTTGGGGTCCTGATCGATATGTTTCAGCTGACACAGTTCTGAGTTGGGGTCCTGATCGATATGTTTCAGCTGACACAGTTCTGAGTTGGGGTCCTGATCAGTATGTTTCAGCTGACACAGTTGTGAGTTGGGGTCCTGATCGATATGTTTCAGCTGACACAGTTGTGAGTTGGGGTCCTGATCGATATGTTTCAGCTGACACAGTTCTGAGTTGGGGTCCTGATCGATATGTTTCAGCTGACACAGTTCTGAGTTGGGGTCCTGATCAGTATGTTTCAGCTGACACAGTTGTGAGTTGGGGTCCTGATCGATATGTTTCAGCTGACACAGTTGTGAGTTGGGGTCCTGATCGATATGTTTCAGCTGACACAGTTCTGAGTTGGGGTCCTGATCGATATGTTTCAGCTGACACAGTTCTGAGTTGGGGTCCTGATCAGTATGTTTCAGCTGACACAGTTGTGAGTTGGGGTCCTGATCGATATGTTTCAGCTGACACAGTTGTGAGTTGGGGTCCTGATCGATATGTTTCAGCTGACACAGTTCTGAGTTGGGGTCCTGATCAGTATGTTTCAGCTGACACAGTTGTGAGTTGGGATATGTCGGTACGTTTCACCTGACACTGATGTGAGTTTGGATCCTGATCAGTATGTTTCACCTGACACTGATGTGAGATGGGATATGTCAGTACGTTTCACCTGACACTGATGTGAGTTTAGGTCCTGATCAGTATGTTTCACCTGACACTGATGTGAGATGGGATATGTCAGTACGTTTCACCTGACACTGATGTGAGTTTGGGTCCTGATCAGTATGTTTCACTTGGCACTGAGGTAAGATGGGATATGTCAGTGTGCCTCACCTGACACTGATGTAAGATGGGATATATCAGTATGTTTATTCTTATCCTAATTCATCTTATCTTCTATTAAACAATATATTAACGTGAACGTATATGGCTCAGATACCAGAACAAGAAGAATAGCGAGACCTACGTTAAGACCAAAAGTCTTTTAAAAGGTACATAGAACATTACACATAAAAACAAACAATACATTATGAGCGATCTAAAGAATGCATAAGAGATTTTTTACAGTAGAGTCGCATAGATAATACAAACGAATAATAAATTAAAAACATAATTAATAAGAATCAGTGAATTCCAAGTGCTGATATTCCAATACACCAATTCTGTTGCACACATTGGAGATTGTTTAGTTGTTTTCCCTTTTCGCTGTTTGCTGTGTGTACTTTGTACTCGATTTTATTGCAACTCGAGCTTGTATTGCAACTATGGTTAGCCCGTAGTGAAATGAATCTATACATGAAGTATGAGACACATTTTATCGAATTTCCTAGTATGAATACTCAGTAACATTTCACTAAGGTTTTTGATCTGGTTAAAATTTGAAGCTGCTCGGTGAAATGTGTGTACAATAGATTTTTTGTTGTTGACGTTGATGTTTAGAAATTTATCAATGCACACATGTCAAATAAGGTCAATATATGTATGGTCCGATTTAATTCGAGGTGTCTTTTTTTTTATAGATTTCCATTATGTCTGCCATGCGTGCTGTGTTCTCAGTTATATTGACGTTTTCAAAAATGAAGTAACATAGTCTTCATTGTAAAATGTTCCAGTTTTAATGTGTCTTAAGGCTAACGGTTTGACACGTTTTCATCTTGTAAGTCTGAATCTTTTTCACAACTGTGTAGACTGGAAGGTGTTTTGATCATAGAACTATATCGACTGCGTTGCGTTATGTTAAGGAACAGAGTGCTTTAATCGCTCTAATACACGGGCACTGGTCATGCTATATCAATAGTTACGGAAGTGTATGCAAATATATATATATATATACACACAATGTCAGCATACATTTACAGTGGGTGGTGAGCAAATAGATCAGGTCACACATTTTGAATATATGGGCTCCAGAATTAACAAAAATGGCAACTGCTCGTAAGAAATCAGAAGATAACTAGCTATGCCAATGCAGAGACTGAACAGCCTGAAGAAATTATGGCAAAGTACAAACAAAATGATATAAGTAAAAGTCTTGAGAGCCTGTGTTTTTTCCTGTGGCAGCTTATGGCTGTGAATCATGGATGATTACCAAAACTTCTAGACAAAATGTTAAATATATATATATATATATATATATATATATATATATATATATATATATATATATATATATATATATATATATATATATATATATATATACAGTTATTTACGTTTATCACCAACCTGTGCGGTTCAATGACGTGGATGTGTGAAGTTGCTTTTCTTGGACCTTATATGAAGAGACAGTTGTTGAGAACTAGTGTTTGTAGGATTACTGTCTTGACAAACACGCATTGTCCATATATATGTATATGCCTACACCTGACATGTTTTGAAAGAGATGTCGATGTTCTCCACAGACGAGACCAATATTTGAGGTATTCAATACAAACGTGGACACCCCATTATATACGATGAAAAATGACAATATTTAAGCACTTTAATTGAACTGTCACTATGTATATTCTCACACTACAAACGCGTAAACGTCATCTTCTTATTATTATTATTCTTCTTCGTACGCTGTCAAACGTCAACCTGTATCTTTTTCGAAAAAAGCAGCGGTTATCCTGAGACTGTCGACACTACAAACGCGTAAACGAATTAAGAGGGCTCAGCATGGGGAAATTAGTGCTTTTACCTGGAATTTTGTAGACGAAATGAGATACACAATGTTCACCTCACCTTGACCAGCCGTCGGAAGTCTTTAATTGTTAAATAACTCAAGAAGGTAACGACATTAAGAGCTGAAAGTAATCACGCTGACATGAAATTTCCAAACAGAAACATATGTGAAAATTTCACGTGGCCTGGTCTTAGCGTCATCGATTTCTTAACAAGACGGACAAATAGATACATATATATATATTTATAATTTTCCCATGCACGTTTACAATTGTAATGCTTACTTGCGTTTGATACGAGCAATCTTGTGTTGAAATCCAGAACGAAACATTGATGTGCACCGACTCTGACGGTTAACATGGAGATGTCTGTGCTGCCACTACACTAATCTTAGACAATCAGAACAACTTACACTTTATTGATTTCATAATACTGTCTCACAACACAATGTAGCGAAAACCACTGCTAACATATTTCTGATTTTCCATGAATTGACCACGTTCACAGTAAATCTGAAAATATCAGGAACAAAAAGCCATTATATACATACATATATATACATTCACACACGAACGCAGGCACACGTACACACATATACACACAAACACACACATACACACACAACTCATGCCCACATAAATACATACACACATATACACAAATACAAACACATATATACACATACACACATGCACGCACGCACAAACACATACACGCATGTTAACACACATACACACACTTACATACACATACATATACACATACACACATACACACACATACATCATTGTCTCTTTTCGTCTTGTCACAGTAATTTTGCTTTTAGCAGAAAGTCTTGTCAGAAATATAGAGACCATGTGTTGCCCATGCAGTCACTTTCTCGGTCTGCCTTGTTTGCTCCAAGTGAAAGGTGGTCGTGTATGGTCCCCACAACCGGCCCTGGTTGCCTTGACTAGAACAACGCAGGCTTACAACGACCGGTGCAACATACTTGGACCACGAAAGGAAACCTCAGCACATATCGCTTTTCCGTGTAAGTGGCGGGCATGTATGATATGCATTTAAAGTTTGAAGTTAAATTTTCGCAGCTGGTGCATGCGCCACACGCCTGAAAAGCTTCATGGTAAGATGAAGAACAAGAAAGCAACGGTTGAATGGTGTTTATAGAAAAATACTTCTTCGTCGTTTGTTCTCAAACTTCCGCTACCATGCCACGAAACGGGTGTTGCAAGTACCATGATGCTATCAGGAGAACGGAACGCGTTGTGTCGTAGTTTACAGCGTGACCGCAATATTTACACCTTTTGATCAGATACATCCAACTTCAGCAAACATTTTTGGGTACCAGATCAGCCTTCCCTTTACGATTCCTTCTCCTTAGCCAGTTAGCTCTTTTGCAGCCCGTTTTACATGATCAGCGCGTGGAGCTGTAGGATGGATGTGGCCGCCATAGTTCGCTAATCCTTACGCTTTCAATCAGCTTTGGGTCGTTGACTTCTGCAGCTCATGCACTGCTCAGCATCTTGATCAAAAAGCCGTACATGGACCAGCGATCAAAGCAAGAGAACCACTGCCGACTGCCTAGCATTTCGTAAAAGGCGACTAAGGAAGGTTACCATTGATGTTGGCAACTTCATCACGGAAAATACAACAACATTGGAATTATAATGAACCACGACAAGACTTCTGATTCAGGCTTGATGTAAATGGATCAGCTGAAGTTTTAACCTATCTTTTACATTGGCGATAGAAGACGAGTGAATGCAAATGGATCAGATGAAGTTGAAACCTATCTTTTACATTGGCGATAGAAGACGAATGAATGCAAATGGATCAGATGAAGTTGAAACCTACCTCTTACATTGGCGATAGAAGACGAGTGAATGCAAATGGATCAGATGAAGTGTTAACCTATCTTTTACATTGGCGATAGAAGACGAGTGAATGCAAATGGATCAGATGAAGTGTTAACCTATATTTTACATTGGCGATAGAAGACGAGTGAATGGAAATGGATCAGATGAAGTTGTAACCTATATTTTACATTGGCGATAGAAGACGAGTGAATGAAAATGCTCGACAGAACGACGAGTAGGCATATCTTGAAAACAATAACAATCTAGCACATGAATGACTTTAGATGTGTACACATCATCACTTCATCTATCGACATCGGCAGCTAGATGAGATTAAATGCGATGAGAAGTACAAAGGGAATCGGGTTCAACAAAGCATCAGCGTCAATAGCATGACTTGGAAGGTATTCTACACATCAACGAGGAGTGCATCATCATTCAGTCCAGACATTGGTGTCGAACGAAGGGGTACATGTTCAATACCCTGGGAACGTATATGTTTGTTTTTATCAAGGGTGAAATAAAATTCTACCTTGTACACTGCTGGACGACTAAGAATAACGCGGCCTTTTGTTTTCTAGTTTTATAAATCTCACTTTCATTCTGGCGGACCCCAGAAAGGGGAAGGCACACCTTAACTATACATTTTATACCAGGCTTCCTATAGTATGTTATAGCTAAGGAAGTTATTACTTAATAGCCTCGCTGTGTACATAACTAATGGTGTTAATAGTTAACAGGCTCACTGTGTACATAAATAATTAAGTTAATAGTTAAAAGCGTATATGTAAATAGAGCTAATGTTAATGATGTTATCAGTTAGTAGCGTCAATGTGTACAGCTGATAATGAAGTTATTAGTTAATATCGCCGATGTGTATAGAACTAATCATGAAATATAATAGTCAAATACAAACTTCACCGTTAATCATATATAGCCTTGATCACTCCAAGTGTACCATAGCCCTTCAACAAGCACAAGCCAATTCTTTACGTATTTTGTCAACTCTAACGTACCTACCTGGAAACTTGGAGATGTGCATTGCATCAGTATATTCTATTCGTCACGGAGAACATTACTTACGCATATCATCAATTAGAAACAAGAGTTTCAAATTTGCTTCTAACGTTGTTTCTGCCTTATACAATCAGATTCACTCTTAACGAATCCATATATGAAATATTGACATAAAACAGTGGCCAAAGCGAAGCCATTTTCTATCCAATAACACAGACTTAATTGCTAACGAAAGTTGATTTTATTTACATTTCGGGAACATAGTTTAACGTGTTCCAAGGCGTTGTACAAGCAATGTCGTGGCACGTACTGTTATTTCTGCCTATCTGTACTAACCTGGAAGATTTTACAGCTTGCCCTGTACAGCGTCTTAATTGATATAATGTTAGCCCAAAGTTCGGGATTATGTAAACCTGTTACCTTAAGAGATTATACATTTGTAAAGGTTCTTTTCTTCTTCTTTTTGGTTTTTTCCTACGTGTGCCTTTCAGCGGCAGGCTAGGGAGATGTTTCTTGACTGGACCCTAGTTTGTGCTTCGTACATGGAGAGCTTCACTGCTTCTGTTATTTCCTTCTGTCTATCATTTACATTGCGGCCCTTGGCTCTGTATCCATTGTATATAACTGCTCTCTGAGGGATAATATATGGTATTGGGCGTGTCACTAGACCGACCCATTGGTTTACTGTTTCTTGACGCAGTCTAGCACTGTTTATCGTCATCTTTGTTTCCAAATTTTCATACTCCTTGTTGTATTACATTCTCTTTATACTGCAATAATTATCATTTACCCGGGGCTGCTTAGACAGACTTGGATGAATAACTGATATAACAATATATCTAATGTCGAAATGTTGGAGCTAACTGAGTATGTACGAATTGAACATAAATTCATGAGAGGACAATGTCTACACTTTCCTAGAACTAGCTGATAGCATTACAAGGTAACGTCTGTCTTGAAATTCCAGTGTAAAAGAAGAATAAAACACAGTTACTTTAAAATAATGGCAACTCGAAGCAAGCATAAAACAGGGAAGTAAGGCATGAAGTGCTCTGGAACAGGTCGTCTAGATTCTGGAACAAACGTACCTATCATGTATTTCAGCAATCGGAACTATTTTGGTATGGATTAGATTAAATTATGATTTCTTTGCCTGGTATATATTTATTACAATTTTAACGATAAGAAAACACTGTCAAAATGGAATGTCTTCCTCGGATTTCTTATATCACAAAGCCTTTTAATTATGCCAATACTTCAATGAAATTTATAATAGAAACATATGGCTACATGTTCCAACCAAACTGTGAACTTAACTTAACTTAACGTAATGTCTTTATACTGGTTTTGTGACCCTGCATAGTCTGTATACAACCAGTTACATTTACATCACCTTGCTGTAAAAGCTATGCGCATCCAGTTTATTCTTAAATGCATTAACTGTCCCTGCCTCCACTACCTCCCCTGGCAATGCATTCCAAGCAGACACCACTCTCTGACTAAACAAATATTTCCTAATATCTAATAATACCTCTCTTTAGTCAGCTTGTAGCTATGCCCTCGTGTTATTGTAGGTGGCTGTATTTTAAAAAACTTGTTATAGTCTAATGTATCGATTCCTCTGATCATCTTATAAACCTGTATTAAGTCACCACGAATTATTCTCTCTTCGAGACACTGTAGGCCGGTTTTTCTGAGTCTTTCCTCATAACTGTAATTCTGGAATCCCACTAGCATCTTTGTCGCTCTTATTTGTATTCTTTCTAGCATGTTTATGTCCCCTCTATGATAAGGACTCCACACATGTACACAGTACTCCAATCTAGGTCTAACTAAAGCTTTATACAGTTTGACGATCACTTCCTTGCTCCTATGTTTAATATTTCTTTTTATCATACATAATATTGCATTTGCCTTTTTCACTGCTACCTTAACTTGCTCACTCACCTTTCCTGTATGATCTATTATAACCTCTACGTGTCTTTCCTTATCTATCTTTCTAATATTGTTTTCTCCCATTCTGTAATTATGTTCCATATTGAATCTACCCATGTGGATGACTGTACATTTATGTACATTAAACACAATTAAACTTCAAACATGTAACATAATATTAATTAAATGTAATCTCAGATGAATGTAATGGTATTGTATACATTGCCGTCGGGAATGGAGTGTCAGAAACGCTAAAGAACATATTTCTGCAATCGATGATAATGTTGTAACAATTTTATGAGAATCTGTGTTTTTTTTATGGCAGTATCGCTCTAGAGAATCATCACACGCTTAGACCAATGTGATGAGGAGTGCATGAGCTGTAGTGGTCAGCGATCCATATATAACTGAAAGCGTCAGTGCCAGCGACACAGGTCTGTCAAGACCCCTCTTCACCTCCACGCGGTGATCCCGAATAATAGGCTGCAACAGAGTAGACTGGATAAGGAAAAGAGATCGAAAAGAGAAGGCTAATCCGGTAGCCATAAAATCTATGCATAATTCGAATGTGTTGAACCAAAAGATGCAAATATCGCAGTCATTCTGTAAACTCAGGCACAACACATTTCGTTCTTCAGACTACATCCTGCTTTTTGTAACGCCCTTTTCAGAGATTGGTAGTGGGAGTTTGAGAATGTTTAGATCTTGGTGGAGTTTGAGAACGTTCAGAGCTTAGTGGAGTTTGAGAACGTTCAGAGCTTGGCAGTGGGATTTTTAGAACGTTCAGAGCTTGGTAGTGGGAGTTTGAGAACGTTCAGAGCTTGGTGGAGTTTGAGAACGTTCAGAGCTTAATAGTAGGAGTTTGAGAACATTCAGAGCTTGGTAGAGCCAGTTTGAGAACAGTCAGAGCTTGATAGAGGGAGTTTGAGAACATTCAGAGCTCGGTAGTTGAAGTTTGAGAACGTTCAGAGCTTGGTAGTGGGAGTTTGAGAACGAACGAAGAAGAAGATAACGTAGAAACGTTGAGGCATTAAGGGAGAATCAACATCTCCTTTATGCAGCTCTCCAGTTAATCAGGGAACATAATATAATTCCGCTGCCCACGGAATAATATGTGACACGCTCAAATCGGACGAAAGATAATTATTCGAAATTTTTGTTCAGTAAAAAAAATGTAATATATTGTTAATATTTATGAAGGTATAACAATTATCTCATTATTAATTATCACAATGCATATTTATGTAGCTCTCGTTGAATTTTTTTTTCATTTTCCGGTTGTCAATTATTGCCTGACATTGCTCTAATTTGCCTACACAATTGGTACATTGCTTACAGCTTGTAAAGTGTACAATTTGTGTACACAAGACATACACCCTAACGGAAAGGACATTGTTGGACAAAAAATTTGGAGTCTGAATTTTGGTGAAGCTTTTTCTTACTTGTATTCATATTCTATTTTACTTTTATTCTCTCGTTTTTTCTTCTTCCTCTTCTTCTTCTTCTCTTTCTTCGTCCTCTTCTTTTTCTTCTTCTTTTTCTTCCTAGTCTTTTTTCTTCTTATTTTTCTTCGTCTGCTTCTTACTTTCTGTGTCATCTTCATCTTTTTCTCATGGTGTAGTTTATTTTGATTATTTGTATTTGTTCGTTTTTTGATATTGATAAAGTTTAAATTTAAAAAAACCCATCTCTTTATGAGACAGTTGAAAAAAATAATTGCATCTCTTTGTGAGCATGGTTAAATAAATCATCCAAAACTCTTCAGAAGAAAGTTTAAATAAACCATCCAATCTCTTGACAATAAAATGTTAATAAATCATCCCAAAACTTCATAAGAAAGTTTATATAAATCATCTCAAATCTTTCTGATAAAGTTTAACAAAACCATTCTATATCTTCATACTAAAGTTTAAATACATAATGCCACATTTTAATGATACAGTTTATATAAGTCATCCGAAATCTTTGTGTGAGAAAGTTTAAATACATCATCCAACCTCGTCATGAGAAAGTTTATATCAATCACCCTACCTCGTATTGAGAAATTTTAAATAAATCATTCCAAAATCTTCCTGAGCAAGTTTCAATAAATCATCTCTTCTCGTATTGTGAAAGTTTCAATAAATATCCCATCTCGTATTGAGAAGGTTTAAATAAATCATCCCATCTCGTATTGAGAAAGTTTCAATAAATCATCCCATCTCGTATTGAGAAAGTGTCAATAGATCATCCCATCTCGTATTGAGAAGGTTTAAATAAATCATCCCATCTCGTATTGAGAAGGTTTCAATAAATCATCCCATCTCGTATTGAGAAGATTTCAATATATCATCCCATCTCGTATTGAGAAGGTTTCAATAAATCATCCCATCTCGTATTGAGAAGGTTTCAATAAATCATCCCGTCTCGTATTGAGAAGGTTTCAATAAATCATCCCGTCTCGTATTGAGAAGGTTTCAATAAATCATCCCATCTCGTATTGAGAAGGTTTCAATAAATCATCCCATCTCGTATTGAGAAGGTTTCAATAAATCATCCCATCTCGTATTGAGAAAGTTTCAATAAATCACAATGAGAAATAAACCAAAACACAGAACCTTAGTAATTAAAAAGTATACGGAATAAACAACAGAAACAATAAGGAACTAAATCACAGCATTTAACATATATCTCTAGCAACTCCCCATGCGTAACAATATCCAACAATAGATTTGAAATATAAATTAATAGCCCACTATTTATAGCTGAAGGTAGGCATAGCCTTGGGATGTTACAGACCCCACAGGTCCTGGCAGAATATATGAGATGTCAGTACATGCTGGTGGGAACGTTAATTAGAAAGCACAATGTGTGCTGTCAGTCAATGAATGGTTCTGGATAAAAGCTAGGACGAGGGAAGTGGGGTAGGATATCCGCTATGTTGGTGGATTATTGCAGTAAGGCAATATACGCACGTGTGGGAGGTTGGGGACAATGACGACGTGACAAGTGGTGGGTACATTGGTAGCAGTATTTCTAGTATATTTCATTAAGAAGTGGTCGAGTAACAGTTTGACTGAGCGTACCAGCCTGTCACGGGACATACACATATGGAGATTCAGTACCGTCAACATCCGATGCGGAGCCGGCGCTTGATGATAGTGAGTCTATGAGAGGTTTCCAAATAAGAAAATGTTGTTTGGAAAGTGGGAGAGGAGAAGAAGAATAGGAAGACGAAGGGACGTTTTAGAGGAATGTCATTTTGGGATTCTTTGAGAGAAGTGACAAATTAGATAAGTGACATAGTTTTTCTAGTATAAAACGACTAGTGCTTGATTTGATCTATTGTAGAAGCCACCCAATTGGTACTCGAGTGGAAAAAGATTAAATATACTTTAATTGTTAAATAGGTGAGAGCAGCCAAAGTGGATCGTAATGCAGCTAAATAGGGTTCAGCATGGGACAAGCAACCGCGTCATGTTGTTATTGGGGTGCTAGCCACTTGCACGTCAGTTAATTTTACTGGCTTCTACAATCTGCGCACAGTGTGTAATTATGTGTTTTTTTATACTCAAGAAAAACAACTGACTCTTTTTCCAAGACGTTGAACTTTTCGTCAAATAGCAGCTATGTTACAACCCAGTAAACGATACGGTTTCTATATTACTAGAGGGAAAATAAAAATCTATGTGAACAGATGTTACACGAATGGTCTGCCGGGGTCTTTGTGTATGATAAGAATACGAATAGCACCACTTCCTCAAAAAGAGCATGTAGTACGAGGCGACTAACTGTGTGACATGGCATAATACCGGTCATGGTTAGGCGGTTGATTTACAGCAGCATAGATGGCGCCTAACATGCTGCGGGTCTACTTTGCTCTAGTGTTTTAGTCTATTAAGATGAACTTGCACATCGATTAACCACCCTTTGTAAGCGATTGTTCCAACGCAGCAGAGTATTAAAAAAATCTTTCTCTCATATCAGAGCTGGGACCTGCACAGTACCATTTGTCCTTGTAGAAGTACAGGTCGACTAAGAACTAAGACCCGGACAGATGACAAAGAAAACGAAGACACGACACATTAGAGACAATTGTTAAGTATTTATTTCTGCTAAGTTCGTCTACACACAGGCATGTGTCCGTGTAGCGTGGAAACACAATGTGTAGACTGCGTAACACTGTGTGCATCTGACAATATGGTTCAGTATAGAAATAAGGGCAAATTAACACTCGACTCTCTTTTGTTGTCGTGACAATGACTAGGTATACTATTTTGTTCGCCCTGAAAAAGGCGTTTAGTGGTGGGTTACAGTAGATTTTCTCACATCCCGATCGTGCTGATGAAGGTGGATCGGTGTTCTCCAGTCAGCTGTGTTAAGCGTGGCTTCATCTACGAGTCGCTCACTACTCTGGGGATCACGTTGATCGATCCCGCACCTCGTTAACCAGATTGCCAAGACGAGCAATCCGGTTCGATTGACGATTGCGTTAAAGTCGAGGTGGGGGTCTTGGCCTGTATATTTTGTATGACTCTGACCAACATTTGGACCAGTATATTTTGTCTGACCCTGACCAACATTCGGACCAATATATTTTGTCTGACCCTGACCAACATGTAGAATCAATATATTTTGTCTGACCCTGACCAACATGTCGGGTCATTATATTTTGTCTGACCCTGACCAACATTCTAACCAGTATATTTTGTCTGGCCCCGACCAACATGTCGGGTCAGTATATTTTGCCTGACCCTGACCAACATTCGGACCAGTATATTTTGTCTGACCCTGACCAACATTCTGACCAGTACATTTTGTCTGACCCTGACCAACATTCGGACCAGTATATTTTGCCTGGCCCTGACCAACATGTCTGATCAGTATATTTTGCCTGGCCCTGACCAACATGTCGGGTCAGTAAATTTTGTCTGACACTGACCAACATTCGGACCAGTATATTTTGTCTGAACCTGACCATCATTCTGACCAGTACATTTTGTCTGACCCTGACCAACATGTCGGGTCAGTATATTTTGCCTGACCATACGGTAGTCTTACTCCCCTAGACTCGGTGTTATGGAAGAATGATCTCCCCCATTTAAAAAAAAAGCTGAAACATAGTGCAATTACCAACTTACAACACTCCATCACAGACGGCAGTGTTTGATATAAAACACCTTTATCACTTATGTAAACAATAAAGATAAAAACGGATGTAATATACCCAGTGATGTTTGTGCACATACAGTTTTAACTAGCCAAACAGAAGTACGTTGCGGGTTATAACCTCTACCATCTGTTGCAGATAGTCTATTATACTGACTGGTTGAGCTCATATTTTTTCTATACCAGACCATTGTTATACTATATCGCTTCAGTCAATAATTTAAAAGGTATGCAGGAGAAATATTTTTTATGCAAATATAACAGCATATTTAATCAATCAGTGTAGCGTGATGTTTGACACATTAAAAATTTCCAAACCAGCATGGTCTTTCATGTGCTGTGTCGTTTATTGCTTTAGTATTTGTGGATGTTCAGGTAAATGTAGTTGTATATTAGACATTGCCGTCAAGGATGAAAGTCTGAACCTTCATTGTGAACTGTCAATACGATTTTTTCCCATTACTGGGATAGTCGATATTTTTTTTAAGGCTTAAGACTACATGCCGATTCGCCACTGCTGTCATCATGTCGTGTGCTGTGCTATGTTTATTTATTTCACCCCTAACAGAAAAACAACATATGCCATACCGGGAATTCGAACCCCAGCTATACTTGTCGGCAGGTAATCATTGAAACTATTCGGCCATGCCCTCCAATAGGCTTACCTTTCTATGAATTTTGGTGTCCAGTTGACTTCCTCGTTGACTTCCGTAACAGTGAGCGTGTTGATAACAGAGATCAAACTCAGGACCTTTGATGTGAGATAGCGCTTTACTACTGCGCTTCTCCTCTGGCAAAAGCTGCAGCCGTATGTGTTGTTTCTGTTGTTCATATATTTGTATTTCTGTATTGTGTGACCTGTTACGTGTTTTCACTTGTATTTGTTGTTGTTTCTGAGGTAGACCTTATGCCTGAAACGAGGGTTTCGTTGTATTTCTGTCTCAGTGTGGAATTATTAGTGCCTAGGTGTTAAAATTGTTTCCAGGTGACACCCTTATTAGTTGCAATCTTCGTGGAGACTCCTTTCGTGTCCCACTGGAAACAGCTGACACGGGTCTCCTTGATCGAGTTACGGGAGGAACCTGCGCCTAGATATATCCTGCCTCACGCAAAATGGGTTACTAAATTGATTTCGTACTGGTGTATCACGATGCAGGAAAAACCTGAAAAGATGGGGATACGAGGTTGATGAAACATGCGCATGTGAAGTGAAACAAGACTAGGACCATATGATGATCTGCCAGATTCCGCGAACCACCCGGAGTCTTGTAGCATGGATGTACTACTGAGTGCCAGAGACAGGGCAATCGACGTGGCCGAATACTGGAGGAATGATGTGCGATGTAGTACCCAGGACAAGTAAAGGAAGTAAGTAAGTAAGGTATCTGAGCCACAATATACACACATTAACTTTTGACCTTTAAAGCCACAGCAGCTTCTCTCTATTTTACTTCACCACTCAGACATTTCAAAACACAGGACGCGCGTATAATTACCAAACATGATATTTCAGTTATTGACAGAAAACAATTCCGACGAATATTTGAGACTTCGATGATCAAAGCAGTCATTCTATAAAACGATGAATTTTTTCTTTGGAAAGGGTGAAACGTATTGTAACTGGTTGATTGAATAGCAGATATAGAGGCCACGATACGGGTATGGTTTGCGTGCAGCTCGTGTTCTTATTATATTGTTAAGATTTATAGAACTAAAGTAGCTGACATGATGTCACACGTGTACGTGCAGTCTCGTTCAGCAAAGGGAGACGAGTATAAATAGTGGCATTTCTTATTGACCGCTAGTTATCCAAACTTCTGACTGGTCCTATCATGTAACCATGGTCGTATAATCCACATTTAATTTCTAAATTCTGCTCTCTGATGATCGCTAGTTCATCGATCACGGCGTACATATCTGAAAGGCATTCTTGTATAGATGTACGTTTTTTCCCTAATCGATAATTCGTGTTACCCCCGTTCCTTTTAAATTCACTAGCTTTACCATCTCATCGAGATTTCAATAACGTTTTGAAAAACATTCCCGCTCCAGAAGATTTCTTTAATATATGTTAGTTACATTTGGCATATATTTTCCTATTCAATGTACAATCTAGCAGTTTGGGCGTTCGTTTTCTGACGATAAGCTTGTGTTGTTCAAAAACTCGGCCCTGTATAGTTGGGTATATTTGTTGGATGTAACTAAATAATATTGTGTCTACAGTGGGTGGCGACTGCAGGGACAAGTATCCTTTATTCTTCACCCGTGCAAGTACTTTCTGTTGATGGTAACATTGGAAATAATCGGTATAATCATAAGTTGAAGTTAGGTGAACAATAAAAACAATTAACGCAACTAAGAGCATCAATTTAGAAGGAACGCACACAAACAATGCATGTTCTGTTTTGTCACAAATTGGCGTCACTGCACTCTAGGCTGATACATACGTATTTAGTCTCCCATAGCACATAACAGAGTACTCATAGTTCAAATAGCTCTCTGATTGTACATACTATTGCTTCGTTCTCTTTGGTGGCCTTCTAGGTTTGATCAACGATTGATTTTATATTTATTGAAACAATAGGTTGTCATTTCATAGATTGCAGTGTCACATTAAAACAGACATCCATTGATCGATTTCATCATAACACCCTTCTCTATACCCAAATCAATAACAATGGATGTCACGACACAATCACCGATTTATTATGTTTGGCAAAACAGTATACTCCACTAGTGCCAAACGGTCAAAATCTCTAGAGAGAAAACAATCAGTACATGTGTAACAAGATGACTCCGAAAAACCATCAACGTTGCTAACAGAGACTGCACACTGAAGAGGTGTGAAACATGGTGAATCTGCCTTCTTGACCTCCCTGCCGACTCCAACGACTGGCGCCACGGACAACACCTTTTCACCTTTTTGAGCATCCTCATTGAATCAATAAAGATGCACACATGTGTGCCACTCATTGTTTCAATCCAGACCGTCGCCTTCATAACAGCCATGA
This sequence comes from Ariolimax columbianus, assembly GCA_036924085.1. Lineage (NCBI taxonomy): Eukaryota > Metazoa > Mollusca > Gastropoda > Stylommatophora > Arionidae > Ariolimax > Ariolimax columbianus. The sequence continues at coordinate 54,300,654 of JAVGWX010000016.1, forward strand.
TCTGTATGGTCAGACTGCTTGTGGTTACTGAAAAAAAGCCCCAGACTCCTAATTGATTGTTTTGCCACAACTCTGAGCCGTGAAGACGCGTATAAATCCACTGATGATGGATCTATCTGTGTAGATAATTACATCAACATCCGTAAAATGTTCACTGATCAGAACGTTAACCTCTGACAATACATCAACCGGATACAGTTGAACACACGCTCTGCCAAGTGTGACAATCACATGGAAAGTCTGCAGGAAATTCACAGGTAAATTCATCCATACAACTTATTCCACCAGTATATTCATCCATACAACTTATTCCACCAGTATATGTTGTCTCCTCATCATGTAAGCCACGAAAAGGGCTACCAAGTGAGACTTTAACACGCTTGAAACCGTATATATATATATATATATATATATATATATATATATATATATATATATATATATATATATATATAATGTGTGTGTGTGTGTGTGTATATGTGTGTGTGTGTGTGTGTGTGTGTGTGTGCGTGTGCGTGCGTCCGTGTGGCTCTTTTCGTCTTTACAGAGTGTAAAAGTCGCATTTGTTAGGACATTTTATGGTTGACATTCCAGATTTCAGACAGGCGCACTTTACGATAGGTCTTGGATATATGGTTACATTTGCGTTAGCACTGTTGTTGCTTGCTTTCCAACATGTATTTTAGATTTTGCTCGAAAGTCTCTGCACATTTATATAATGTTGTCTTCCATGCAGCTCTATCCTCAATCATCGTCTCCAACTTTTGAAAGTCTATGGAAAAGTTTATTTTGCCGAGGTCTTAAATCTTTACATCTTAACCTGGGATCAAGATGCTGAGTAGTGCATGAGATGCAGTGGTCAGCAACCCATAGCTGACTGCAAGCGTCAGGGCCAGTGAACCAAAACTGCCAAGACCATTTTACACCTCCACGCGGTGATCCTGGATAACAGGCTGCATCAGGGCAGACTGCCTTAGGAGAAGGGATGGAAGAGGGAATGCTAACCCGGTACTCAAAAAAAGGTTACTGAAGTCGGATGTGTTAGACCGAAAGGTGCAAATATCGTAGTCAAGCTGTAAACTCCGACACAACGCATTCCGTTCGCTTGACTACATTCTGCTACTTAAGTCCTTTCCGGGTTTGGTAGAGGGAGATTGAGAACGAAAATATGTCAAGCCAATCCATATCTTAACATTGGTTTGCTTATAAGTCTGTTCCCAACCGAAAGTTCTTTGAAAAGCTCAAATTTGTTGTATACGACTGTTTTCCATTCTTCTAAAATTGTCCGGACATCTCAATTTTCTTCTAGTGAGTGTCCTCATTATGGAATGCAGCTAGGCTGGAAACACTACCTCTGCTATTAATATTGTCCTGCCACTTGATTTTCATTTTTCTGAGTATACAATTAAGATGAAAGAAGTTCAGTCGCCTCTTGTGTCTCGGGTAAGTGATCCTCCCTTCGGAGCGGTACAGTGAAGTGGTAAGCACACATGCCCGATATATATGAGTGGTCGGAATTACTATCCTGAACCAATGAATATAAAAGCTCCACAATTCTGACATACGATGATTGTCCTGGCTGAATGATACAGTAATCTATGCAGATAAGGCGAAACAGATGGACAGGTGCCATGTTGTGACGCAATTATGGCTGATGGAGCTCGACAACAGCAATCCCAGGTAAAAAGAAGACTTCCAATTTGTTGGTCAGACTCCTTTTCTGCACACAACATCCGAGATGCCTCTGGCCCTTCTGTAGCCCAAGACAGGGTCCGCTGGAGACGAAGTTGGGACCTGCAGCTACTCTGAGGAACGGGTTATCAAAATCAGGATGAAGAAAAGATATTAGCTATTGGATAGTTCAGCACAGCTTGAAATAACGTCTTACGTACTATTAATAGGCACTATGCATTTCAGCAATTCTGGCAAAGATGGCGCCATAACTGGCTGCGAGTCTACATTTCTCTACTGTTTTGGATCATTATGGATGCCGCCAGACCATGGATTTGCTTGGAATTCACACTAGTCGACGACTTACACTTGTGTTCACGGAAACGTGGTGTTGTTTTCCGTCTGGACTTGTTATTTCGTTCTTTTTTTGTGATTTCTTCCATCCGTCTATCCTGATCTGGACGCCGGCTGAATGGCACTACGCTTATACCTGTGTCGTATTTCACGGGTTAGTTCTGCCGGTTCACCTTCACGAATTTGGCGTGTGGGCATTTTAGATGCTACTATGATGAGCTGAATACAGCTGGAGAGAGATGCAAGAGTCTTACACGCTGAGTGTTGCCCATACGACCTCTTGTGGTTATCGAAACGGCACGACAAACTGCGTTAGATGCCTTCCCACCTTACTACCCTGCGGGTGTACATGTTTACGGAAAGGCTTCGCTGGTAACCCTGAGGCAAAATCTCCATCCTATGATATCTCCAGACGTCTGGATGAATGTCTTGCCACTGGCAAAAGGTAGCATAGGCTCTGTGAGTGAGGTTGACAAAAGGCGCAGTTTCTTCCTCACTTTAATCCAAATCCCCGCGCAAGTCACCCATTTCAGCGGACACAGCAAGAGATGCGACTGTCCACACGGCTGAACAAAGAGAGTGGTCTTCATCACTTGTGATGGACAACTATTATGCATTTCAGCCAGACCCTACGAACAACAACAAGAAATACAAGTGAAGACTTTTTATGGAACTTACAAATGTTTCTGACATTATATTTAATGAGGTGATTGTTAAATTGACCTAGCTGTATGTTTGTAATATGTCAAATGTGTATGTGTCTCGTGTCAGTTTGTTTTGTGCCATGCACCTATTGCTTGTGTATCGTGTCTATTGGTCATGCTTAGGGGTCTTCTGGTCATCTGTCGTAAGTATGTTGTAATGTGTCTGTTTGTCAAGTGCCATATATCTGTTTGTCATGTTTCATTTGTCTTTCTGTCAAGTTTCAAATGGATCTTCTATGTCAATTTTCATTTGTCTGCTGGTCAAGTTTCATATGTTTATTGGTAAAGTTTCAAATGTCTGTTGGTAAAATGTATTATGTATGTTGGTCAAATCTCACGTGTCTGTTGGCCAAGTTTCACATGTGTGTTGGTCATGTTTCATATGTCTGTTGATCAAGTTTCATATGTATGTTGGTCAAGTTTCATGTCAGTTGGTCAAGTTTCAAATATCTGTTGGTCACGTTTCAAATGTATATTGGTCAAGTTTAATATGTCTTTTGCTCAAGTGTCATGTCTGTCTGTTGTGTTTATTTTCTTGAAAGATGGACGTCGCCAATCAAAATTACGTCCCAATAAATTAAACAAATCATTGTTAAAGCCACTGTAAAATTCATAGAAATATTTTTCTTGTGAACTGTCCATTCTGCCTTTCTCTCTGTTCGATCTTGGACACACAGTCCCCCTGAAATGGAAAGGCTGGGCACAGTAACTGTTCATGGTTGTGTTGTAGGTGAAGTTCCTGACAGTGATTTTATGCGGAATCTTCAAGAAGTCTTCCACGTCTTGCATTACAGGAACAGGTCTGGCCAAAAGGTCTTCGTATTCCAGAATGTGAAACTGAGTTGATACAAAACAGAGATGTTGTAAAAATTATGGCTAGAAAGGAACAGTAAAATATAATGTCAGAGATATACAGTAAAACGTAATGTTTGAGAGAAACGGTAACACTGAGTATACAGATGAAACAGCAACATTTAAGGTAAGAGTGATACACTGTAAAGTAATGTCCGATGAAAAATGTAATGGACTAGAGAAACAGTAAAATAACCGATTGAAATGGTAAAACTGATTGTCACAGTGAAACAGTAAAAATGATTGTCAGACTGAAACAGTAGAACGTATTATCCGAGTATAGTAAACTCTCTCTCATGTAGCATGTCCTTTGTAGAACGTCGCTCTCAACACAGTCTGTCTGAAAGAAACTCGTTCCCTTACCAAAACTCCAGCCTCCGCCACAGTCATACTTAGGCACTCGTGGATATCTTGGTGCCATCGTCTTCTTGGTCTACCCCTTCCTCTTTTGCCTGGCACCATACCTTCCATCACCGTCCTCTCAAGACCGTTGTCTCTCTTGATGTGACCAAAGTATTTGCATTTTCTAGCCAAAAGGGAATTGATAAACCAGTTCTCCTCTATGCTCAACTCTTGCCGAATGTATACATTTGTTCTTTTCTCTGTCCAGGGTATTCTGAGAATCTTTCTGTAACATTTTGACTCGAAGGATTCGATTCTTTGTCTAGAAGTTTTGGTAATCGTCCATGCTTCACAGCCAAAAGCTGCCACAGGGAAAACAGTAAACAGTAAAACTTAATATAAAAGAGAAACAGTAATACTTAATATTGTAGAAAACATTAAAACTTAATATCATAGAAAACCATAAAACTTAATATCTTAGAGAAGCAGTAACACTTAATATCGTAGAAAACAGTAAAACTTAATTTCGAAGAGAAACAGTAAATCTAAATAGCCGGCAGTTAAGGTTTATAGAACAAAATTGCAAGCTGTGAAGCTAATTTAACGTTGGAACAAAAAGCAGAACGGCAATACACCTTGCGTCTAATATGTCTTCGATAGGGACAATGCGAAAACGTGATTATTTGAAACAAAACTGTATATTAAGCGTTGCTTAAATGCTTTTTTGTATGTATAGCATTAGTGATTCCGTTGCTAAGCCGTCGGCCTCGTGATCAGGTGGTGTGGGTCGCACTCCGTACTCCGCCGTCTTTTTCACGGGTGCTTGATGCGGTGTCCCCTGCATCTCGTAGTCGCCCCCTAATCGTCTTGTCCTTGACTTGCCATTGGGGTCGGGTGGCTCGAGCCGAGAGAGTGAGGATAAAAAGTAACGCAGTTAATCCTTACTAAAAAATAGCGCTAGCAAAATGAATGATGCCGCCATCGTCTACGATAGACGGCGGCCTTTGCCCTTTGCTTTGATGAATAGCAGAGAAGACACTTTTCATAGATAAAAAACAAACTATAAAGTTTTCCCAGTCATAAGCTATTCCAGCACACGTAGCCGTGGACTGGTACCGGGCTGTAAAATTATGGAACCCAGTAAAGGAATCCTCCATAAAGTGACGTCACATCTCTGGTGACAATCGGACACCTCATCAATAAGGGGAGTTAACACACGGAGCTCTGAGCTATTACCTCGCAACGGTTCATCGTAGAGTGTATAGAAGGATGTTAGGCTGCAAACGCGTTTGACCTCTGTATATATACTGCTTCTCATAAATGGGTTTTTGACAATAACTTTGCTGATTTAAGACTTCGAAGAACTAAGAACAAAAACGTTGGATAGGGAGGGGAGGTGGAGGAGGAAATAATGTACTGTAATACTGTAATCCTGGGGTTCATTAAGGCCCATTATGTGCCCTATATAAATAGCCAAATCTCGTCTAAACACGTCTCTGTCTTTCAGTACCAAGCCGGACCAAGGTTTTGTTGTGGGATATCTCTCCATCTCATTAGTGGAAGTCCGGGGCAACGATAATAGGTGTACGTGTCCAGCTATTGCCAGGAATACGTACCACGTGACCTGCCCACCTGTATTTTCTTTTCAACGCAGTATCTACAACACCATTGCAGCAGGTTTCACTCCTAATGGCGGTGTTGTGGATGTGGCCTCGTAGTAAAAGTGTCAGTGTTCTACACTCCATCGCTCGTTGAGAAGCTTGGAACCGCGCCATGCTACTTTTTCGTAGGATCCACACCGCGCAGCCATAAACCATTGCTGGAGTGACCTGGCCGTTGCACGGTAATACTGAAATCAATTAGTCATTGATTTTCTTTAAAAAAATGAGTTTAATCAAGGGATCCACATAATCAGGTATGGTGCAATACAGAAGTGCGGTTGGTAGGGCGGAGCGTTGATTATATATCATATCTCTCATTGTTTGAATGCACCAGCAGGGTCAAGACAATAGACCCACACATACAGTAGGTCTTAAACTTCATCTCCTTACTAGTTGAAAGTTTGAAGACTTCACGAGTTAATTTCGTCTTTTTGTTTACAGAGGCCAGTAACTCTCACATGCGTTTCAACTCTAATATGTTATCGTGAGTTATTTACCCTAGATTATTTCTTCAACTTCTTCTTTTACTTCCTCATTTTCTTCTTCTTCTGTTTTTTTTTCTTCTTCTTCTTCTTCTTCATCTTCTTCTTATTCTTCTTCTTATACTTCTTCTTCTTCTTCCTTCTTCTACGTTCGTCTTCTCTTCTTCTTCTTCCTTCTTCTACGTTCGCCTTCTCTTCTTCTTCTTCTTCGTACGCTGTCAGACGTCAACTTGAATTTGTTCGAAGAAAGCAGCTGTCATCCCGAGGCTGTCGACACTGCCATAGAGCTTGTCTAGTGTTGCCACTGGTGATGGCCACACGTGATATCTCTGGTCCTCGTATGTCGGGCAATTTTGCAGCAGATGTTCAGCGATCATTTTCCCTGTACCACAGGTCCATTCGTCAATGCCACCTATCTTCAGTTTATCTACGTTGGTCTGTACAAGGACGATGCGCCTTTCAGCACGAAACTACAACACAACGCATTCCGTTCTCTGGACGACATGCTGCGACTTGCAAAGTCATTTTCAGGGATTGGTAGCTGAATATTGACGATTGAGAAGAAGAAGATGATGATGAGGATGATGATGATGATGATGGATGAATGAATGAATGAATGGATGAAAGGATGGATGGATGGATGGATGATCATGATGATGATGATAATTATGAGGATGGATGATGATGATGATGATGATGATGTAGATGATGATGAAGATGATGATGATGATGATGATGATGTAGATGATGTAGATGATGATGATGATGATGCTGATGATGATGATGATGATGATGCAGATGATGATGTAGATGATGATGATGATGATGCAGATGATGATGATGATGCAGATGATGATGAAGATGATGAAGATGATGATGATGATAATGATGATGATGATGATGATTAATGAATGAATGAATGAATTCATGAATGAATAAATGAATGGATGGATGGATGGGTTTGGGTGGATGGATGGATGGATGGATGGATGGAGGGAGGGAGGGATGTATGGATGGATGGAAGGGATGGGATGGGATGTGATGGGATGGGATGGGAAGGATGGGATGGGATGGATGGGATGGGAAGGATGGATGGGATGGGATGGATGGGATGGGATGGATGGGATGGGAAGGATGGATGGGATGGGATGGATGGATTGGATGGATGGGATGGGAAGGATGGATGGGATGGGATGGATGGATTGGATGGATGGGATGGGATGGATGGGATGGGATGGGATGGATGGATTGGATGGATGGGATGGGATGGATGGGATGGGATGGATGGGATGGGATGGATGGGATGGGATGGATGGGATGGGATGGATGGATTGGATGGATGGGATGGGAAGGATGGATGGGATGGGATGGATGGATTGGATGGATGGGATGGATGGGATGGGATGGGATGGATGGATTGGATGGATGGGATGGGATGGATGGGATGGGATGGATGGGATGGGATGGATGGGATGGGATGGATGGGATGGGATGGATGGATTGGATGGATGGGATGGGATGGATGGGATGGGATGGATGGATTGGATGGATGGGATGGATGGGATGGGATGGATGGGATGGGATGGATGGGATGGGATGGGATGGATGGGATGGGATGGGATGGATGGTATGGGATGGAAGGATGGGATGGATGGGATGGGATGGATGGGATGGGATGGTTGGTATGGGATGGTGATACGGACGGTGATACGGACGGACGGACGACGACGACGATGAAGAAGAAGAAGAAGTTTACGTACTAACACATTCCACTCCACGTATATATATAAACATATATAAATATATATATATATGTTGAAAGGTTGCAGTGGTTTTTTTCTCCGGTTAACCTATGCTCAATTATGGTGGAAGTGGTGCTAGGTATATAGTTGACAAATAGTTGACTCAAACAGTCATTGGATATGTAGTAATATACAAGGGTAAGTCAGTAAGTAGGTTTCAAACTAATATATGGTATAGCTGAGAAAATTTAGTTGGCAGTCTTTAAATGTATCATTTGGTAGCAGCAAAATGCAGCTTTGTTATTACTGTATACAGTTGACGATAGGTGTCCCATGCACATGTGCAGTCTGATGCAGAGTGGCATAAGTGCTTACAGAGTGCACTATCAAATAACATCGTGCTGTTGCGATTTTAATTTGTGGCAGAATGCTTTCTGCAAGGTAAATTCCAAAGAAAATTCTTACTGTATACAATGATAAATGTTTGTCCAGTAAAGTGGTGCACGGCTGAATCTATATTTTTCTTAAAGACGTCCACAATACATAATGAAATAGGACCTGGCCGTCCTATTCAGATTGCAAGATCCTGCTCAATGAACCTAAGAGAACATTTATAAACTAAAGTGAATGCTTCTTTAACATCCAATTTACAGCCTTGACGTAGCACCGAGCTATTTCCAACTGTTTGGTACGATGGAATCCAACCTGATGGAAGATGTTTCGCCAATGATTAAAAGGTTGAACGTGGCTGAAGTTCAAATGTGGCCGAGACAAGATGCCAACGACTTATATGTTGTAGGTGTTGGTACACTGATAGCATGATGGTATAAGTGTATCCATGTTTGTGGAAATTTTGTTTAGAGGTAAGTCACAATATAAGTGAAATAATAAACGTTGTCAAATTCGTATCATCAAGACCCTGCTCTACCTCCACGTCGTTATCCTCGAAATCAGACTGGGCAAAAGAAGGTGCAAGACTACCACAAACAGATACCAGTATGACGTACGAAGAGTCAAAACGGCTTATTAAAGCCAGATACATTACCAAATGGGAAACCGAACATACTGGTTACACCAAAAACGATGCCTATTACCAGTTGAACCGAAGAGAGCAGGTCGTTGTCTTCAGACTTCGCACTGGCCACAATAGACTGAGGTACCACCTATTCAACAAATTGAAGATAGGTGGTACCGACGAATGCCCGTGCGGTACTGGGGAAATGACCGCTGAACATCTGCTGCAGAACTGCCCGACATACGAGGATCAGAGAGAGCAGATGTGGCCATACCAGTGGAACTGCAAGACAAGCTCTATGGCAGTGGCGACAGCCTCAGGATGACCGCCGCTTTTTTCGAAAAAATAATGGTTACTGTCTGACTGCGTACGAAGAAGAAGAAGAAGAAGAAGAAATCAGACTGCAGCAAAATAAAGGATACAAGAAGGAATGCTTGTATGAAACCCCAAAAATGTGATACTGAAGTGGGATGTCTCAGACCAAAAGGTGCAAATATCACTGTCATCTCGTAAAATACAACGCGTTTTCTTCTCCGACTAAATCCTGCTACTTGCACAGCCTTTCTCAGGGCTTGGTGTCGGAATTTTGAGAACGTTCAGGGCTTGGTAACGGAATTTTGAGAACGTTCAGGGCTTGGTAACGGAAGTTTGAGAATCGACGACGAGAAAGAACATTTTCAATAACCATGTGTGACCTAAGTCCTGACTTGTCCAAATATTAGATTACCTGTGATAGCGGGAAATATTCTAGCCATTGCTTCATGAACTTCACGTAGACACCGGAACTGACTGCCCAGGATCTACTAATGACTTTTTTTATCTCATCCACTGATGATGTCATATCTTCCTCAGATATGGCGTTCGGTTCCTTGAAATAAACAAATACAGTAAAGAAATGTGGTTAAATGAACAAGAATATACAATTATATTAGCAGACACTGCCGTCTCAGAAGAAGTGTTTGAGCTTGCATTGTAATAGATCTCGATCCTGTATGTGGTGGTTTGGCCAAATCTTATTTCTCAAAGTTGTTGTTTTTAACAGAAAGCCAGGTACATATTTACATATAGGTTGAAATTACTCAACTGTGTAGTACACGAAACAAAAGGATTAGGACTAGCGTTTCCTTCTATGCATGTAGTAAGAAACGACAGGGGAATGATGCGCATGGGGATAGCAACCTCGGCATGCAAACGATTTTGCTCTTTAAACCACTCGGCTTAAAAATGTGTGAGTTTGAATGTTTAAATGTGACTCATGATAGTGAAAATATATATGACCATCTTTATTTCTCTTCTTGTTTCTATTTATAACTTCTATCTTCGGTTATTATATGTCCAGAATAATAAGCCCAAACATCTCAGACCAATTAGTGATATTGGTTAGGACACATTCAAACTGTAGTTGCAGTCTTGGCAAGCACACTCTAATGTACACATTATGTAGAATAAAAGCCGATTTGTAGAAGAAAAGAACGTCCAATTATGATGGTAAAGTGCCTATTCCATTCCTGTTTCCGATAGTCGACTAGACAGTCAATGTTTACTTAGCATACTATTAGGGATAACAACCTTATCAAATGTCTAAGGCATAATATGCGGGTCTATGTCACTTTAGGAAGGAAAAGCAATCGACAGAGAAACAAACAAAAATGGCCGGACTCGGGAAAGCGTACTAGCGCCAATGTTGTATAACATATACACCAACGACCAATATATAGTCCCAAAGGAGACGAAATGCATTAGTGACGACGACACAGCAGTCTCTGCCCAAGGAAATGATTTTGAAGAGGTTGTCCACAAACGGAGAAGCTCTCTCGATGTCGCTGCCGCATATTACCATAGAAAAAACACAAGCCAATCCATAGAAAAACCAAGATCCTTTCCAACTCAGAAATAGAGAGGTAAAAGAAAACTGTAGATCAAATGGCAAGGATAGGAGCTGGAACACAGTACTGCCCTCATACATATGGGTTACAAATTGGATTGCAAACTGTGAACCGCGAGACACTACCAGGAAACAAAACGAAGATGTGAGATAATCCCAATGTCCTCCTAAAATCAGCACTCTCCCTGTTTCTCCCTAGTTGAGTGCGCCACGCCAGTTTGGAAAAAATGCTGCACGTGTCAAATTGTTTGAATTAGCAATAAACTAGACTGGTTGGATAGCCACAGAGTGCCTGAAACCTACTTCGACTGAAAAAAGTCGTAGTAGAATTACTTGAGACATGAAATAGTGTGGCACCATAATTTGAAAGAGAAGAACAGGAAACCAACCCAATGCACGGTATGTTTGGACACCAGGTGCAGTCCACAGAACGCATAGGTATTTCTTACAGTCAAGACATCCCCCAAAGACTAGTCCCAAATTATCCCCACAAAAAATTGATGCAGGCTCCGTGGATCGAGCTGGGGAAGGAACCTGCCTCTGGACACTACTTCCATATACAACATGATCACCACTAACAAGAATCGATGAAGGAGGACCTTATAGAGATATGGATACATGGATGATGAGACTTGGGACTATGGAGCAATACAAAATCCAGACCACCTGAAGATGTGCCAAAACCTTCTGTACATGTAAAACATGCAAATATGTAAAACATGTAAAACATATAATATGGATGACTCGTTGAAAGGAAATAATATATTAATTCGCGTTGCTGTACATTGGTATCACGCTGTCCGATACTGTGCCAAGAACACTGAATATAAGTAAATACTTGACAATGTCATACATTATACGTATCGATTTATTTAACAACGTCTACAAAAAGTACGATCTCATCTTATGAGTAATCTTTAACAGGAAGTACCAGTGACAAAATGCGTTGAACTGGGTCCCTTAGAACAACTACAAACTTCATCCCTGTGTTCATCTTATGAAGTTTTCGTGGTGCTCTGTGATCCCAAAAGTAGGACGGATTGATGTCAACTGTCACCTGAAATACATAAACACTTTGTTAATTGTACCTGTTCAGGACATAACGTATTGGAACATAAAAAAGAAATATAATTCTATGTATGTGTCATTCTATGTATGTGTCAATCAATGTATGTAGGATTATATGTATGTGTCCACATTTATACATACGAGGGACGGATATGCTAACAAAATGAACACATTACTAAACAAGTAACCATAATTATTTGTAAATCATGAGGTAATGGAATTTTAGATTTTGCAGTCACGATTTTTCAAATATTGTTGCTGTTGTCTTACAGTTCTTAATGAATTTTTACACATAATTGGAAACGAAATTATGTATTTGAATCCGAATTACAGGTATGAATGTACAATCTATTGCTGCATGATTTCTTGTAACAAACAGCCGTTTAAAATCACCTATGCTTTTAACAATTTAGACTGCTGTGTTTTGAAGCATTAGCTCCTAGTTTACTAGCTTAGATTTCTAAAAATATGTCACACAGATAGCTAGGTTCCTAGCTAACCTAGCGTATACACAAAAATTACTCATGAAACCGCCACTGTAAAAACACGCAAAGTGCTTTAGTGCAGTCATCTCAGATACGTCTAGCAGTGATGGTGGTTCTATACTTCGACTGGAATTTAAAAGGGGCAGGACAAGACATGATTTACAATTCCGCAAAGATAACCTTCCTAATATCTCACACGATACATTAAAGTTATCTGGTTGTTTACCTGATCAGTGAAAGTCAATGGCATCTGAGCTTTATACCAATCCAGGCCTCGCATGAGATTCTCATCATAGTCAAAATAGCGTACTTCAGGACTGACAGACACGAGATGTGGATGCATGCCCATGTACTCGATTAGAGTGTCTGACCCACAGTTGCTGACTCCAAGAACGAAAACCTAAGAATACAGATTGTTTCTAAGAATTGGTTAACTTTCCAGGAATATTGTTGTTGTGTTTGCAAACGGTGGTGACAATGTGATCAAAATCGAAACATAACAACTGATTTTTTCCATTTGAAGACTCATTAATGCACCATTTAAACATCTCTAATATATATATATATATATATATATATATATATATATATATATATATATATATATATATATATATATATATATATATATATACATATATACATATATACATATATAAATAGATATAAGCGCGTCTAAAAATAGACAGCGTTGTAAAATTGAAGCCTAAAGAAAGTTGCCTGGCGTCAGGCATTGTCATTACCTTACGTACCGTATAAACTTGGTAGTGAAGCTTGACATGTGTGTCTTGTTTTCATACTGTCGAATCGTGTATGTGTCGTACAAAGCTGCGTTCAAAACAAAGGCTATGCTTGTTCAGATGAACATATCAGCCAGTTGGAAATGCAGACATCAGTAAAGCAAAAGTTCGCAGTTTGAGAAATGATCGGTATTTCATATTTGTATGCAAAGCTCTCCGTGGTCAAGACAACGAACTATTATAGGGATAACACAGATAACAACGATACCACAAGTGATTCAGACGATTCGGAAACTAAATGTGAAATTAGTTCTCATATATATATATATATATATATATATCTTCTCATTTTCCATATTTTCTATTTGCTGGACGTCTTCTCTCATTTTCCATGTTTCAATTACTAGACGTCTTTTCTCATTTCGCACGTGTGTGTGTTTTTTTGCCAAGCTTCTTCTTTCATTTTCTTTGTTTGTGTATGTTAGACGTCTTTCATCATTTTCGATGTTTGTGTTTTTTTTTCTTTTCGACATATTATTATGACTCCATTCTATGTTTCTTCCTTTCTTCTATTTGCACTGCTTTTGTCTCTTTCATTCTTTACTCTGTTGCTGCATTTGTTATTCCGTATATAGTCATTTCTTTGTTTCCCCCTTTAGTCTTTCATTCTTCGATTTGTCATTGTTTCTTTAACAGTATGTTTATTCCTTTCTTTCTTTATATTTCTTGCACATAATCCGTTCTCTCTTTCCTTAGTGCACAGTTGATTCTCACTCCTCTTATTCTTCTCGGGGAGCTGAGGTAGTGCAGTGGTTAATATTATGACTTCCCAGCCGAGCGATCGTGGTTCGGTCTCCAGTTGGTGCAGTACAGTTGTATTACCGATCGCAAAACAAGTTTGACTTAGAATCAAAAAGTGTACATCACAGTAATCTCGGAAAGTAAAAACGGCTGGCGTGCTGATAGCCACATCACCCCTAGAATTGTGTTGGTTAATGAAAGTCACATCACTCCTAGAATTACGTTGGTTAATGAAAGCCACATCACTCCTAGAAATACGTTGGTTAATGAAAGCCACATCACTCCTAGAATTACGTTGGTTAATGAAAGCCACATCACTCCTAGAATTACTTTGGTTAATGAAAGCCACATAACTCCTAGAATTACGTTGGTTAATGAAAGCCACATCACTCCTAGAATTACGTTGGTTAATGATATCCACATCACCCCTAGAATTATGTTGGTTAATGAAAGCCACATCACTCCTAGAATTATGTTGGTTAATGAAAGCCACATCTCTCCTAGAATTACGTTGGTTAAGACACAATGGATTTAACACAAATTCACAATATGATTGATCAAGCACTGATAGCAACATCATAATAATAACTACAGGAGCATATCAACACAGAGGTATGTAGCGATTTTAGTAAGAACATCAGTGAAGAGAAAACGAAGTTATGACGATTTGCAAGAAAATAAATATAGAAACAACAATATTTATACAGAACCAAAAAGTAAAACGTTTCATGTACCTGGTAACGTAATCTCAGTAGAAGGCATATGTAATTAAACAAGTAAAATCACTGGGAAAATGTCTAGGATATTACGACCGTAAGCACGTGACAATGAATACATACATAAGGCTTTCCAAAATAATATTCCTTCTCACATTTGGCTATCAGTGCCAACTAGCAAACAAAGATAAAAAACACATTGTAACAACAGAAATGAAATGAATGTGCAAAATACTTGGAGTAACAAGAATATATGGAATAAAAAACGAAGACATTAGGAGACAAGTAGGTACAACACCAGTGCTACTTCTCATCAAGAGACAGCAAACAAAATGGTTCGGACACATGACACGTCAAACACCAGATAGTATCCACCAGAAAGCAATGCTTTACAGATACAATGGATATTAGGCCAAGGACCGACCACGCGAAAGATGGATAGCATAAATAACAGAAGCAATAAAGCTGCCCGTGCACGAAGGACATACTAAGGCCCGGTCAAGAATCCTCTTCATAATCTCGCGCTGAAAGGCACAAGTAGGAGAAACAGCGAAAAGAAGGAAAAGGAAAAAGAAAGATTCCCAATTGTCACACTGGTGGGTAAACAGGATCTTTATTTTCTCTTTACCTGTTATTCTTTCTTTCATCACTCATGTTTTTCTGTCTTCTATCCTTCCTTTCTTCCTTTTTTTAAAATGATTTTTCCCTTTTAATCTATCGTCCTTCCTTCATTACGCATTTATTTCGGTTCTCATTCAAACTAATTTTCTTCCATTCTGCCAAATTAACTCTGTATCTTCACTCTTACACGCAATGTCTCTCTCACTTTATGCTTATGCGTGCCCTAACTCTCTATCTTCACTCTTACACGCAATGTCTCTCTCACTTTATGCGTGCCTTAACTCTGTATCTTCACTCTTACACTCAATGCCCCTCTCACTTTATGCGTGCCTTAACTCTCTATCTTCACTCTTACACTCAATGTCTCTCTCACTTTATGCGTGCCTTAACTCTGTATCTTCACTCTTACACTCAATGTCTCTCTCACTTTATGCGTGCCTTAACTCTCTATCTTCACTCTTACACTCAATGTCTCTCTCCCTTTATGCGTGCCTTAACTCTGTATCTTCACTCTTACACTCAATGTCTCTCTCACTTTATGCGTGCCTTAACTCTGTATCTTCACTCTTACACTCAATGTCTCTCTCACTTTATGCGTGCCTTAACTCTGTATCTTCACTCTTACACTCAATGACCCTCTCACTTTATGCGTGCCTTAACTCTCTATCTTCACTCTTACACTCAATGTCTCTCTCACTTTATGCGTGCCTTAACTCTGTATCTTCACTCTTACACTCAATGTCTCTCTCACTTTATGCGTGCCTTAACTCTCTATCTTCACTCTTACACTCAATGTCTCTCTCACTTTATGCGTGCCTTAACTCTGTATCTTCACTCTTACACTCAATGCCCCTCTCACTTTATGCGTGCCTTAACTCTCTATCTTCACTCTTACACCCAATGCCCCTCTCACTTTATGCGTGCCTTAACTCTGTATCTTCACTCTTACACTCAATGTCTCTCTCACTTTATGCGTGCCTTAACTCTGTATCTTCACTCTTACACTCAATGTATCTCTCACTTTATGCGTGCCTTAACTCTCTATCTTCACTCTTACACTGAATGTTTCTCACTTTATGCGTGCCTTAACTCTCTATCTTCACTCTTACACTCAATGTCTCTCTAACTTTATGCTTATCCGTGCCTTAACTCTGTATCTTCACTCTTACACTCAATTTCTATCTCACTGTATGCGTGCCTTAACTCTGTATCTTCACTCTTACACTCAATTTCTATCTCACCTTATGCGTGCCTTAACTCTATGTGTACAAACCGTAGGGAGTCTCTGCTCTGGGACCTCCACAGATGGCGGCATATATACATCAATCGGGTATTCCCCAATCCGCGTTAAAGTCCAATGCCAATTCCTTCTCCTGAAATAACCTGGTGTATTGTCTCTATTGTACATTGCCACCACAGAACCCACCTCACCAGCCAAGGCGCCTTTTTGGCCACGTAATTTCCGTTTGACCACAAATTCTAGGACCATTTGTTCGGCTTCTCTTCGAGTTTTTGTCATTGATGCTTTATTGGGGATTCCTAGTGCTGCGACCTGCTGTATCCCAGCGTTACCCTGAAAGAAGAATTTATGGAACACATTATTGTTTATGTTGATGACTCTCCGACTGTTTCATTTCTTCTTCTTCTGATTGTTTATGTTGATGACTCTCCGACTGTTTCCTTTCTTCTTCTTCTGATTGTTTATGTTGATGACTCTTCGAGACTGTTTCCTTTGTTTTCCTTCTGATTTCAAGACAAAATATCACATACACCTGTAGACCAAGAAGCCGATGGCACAAAGATATCCAGGAATGCCTTGGTATGATTGTGGCGGATGATGGAGTTCTGGAAAGGAGAAGAGTGTCTTTCAGGCGGGACTGTGATGTGAGCGACGATCTATAAAGGACATGCTACATGATGACAATACGAAAAAATACTTATCTCAGCTTGGACGCCTTTGTGGAACTCGGAACCACTTTTACGTTGGATGGGTAGAGGTGGGGGAAAGGGGGGGGGGGGGCGGGAGTGACAGAAAAGAGTGTGGGCGGGTAGATGGATAGGCGTACTGAACCATAATCCGGGTCAGGTCATCCCATAAATGGTGAGGTCGTTGGAGCACCCATGAAGACATCCTCATAAGGCCACGTCACCCTTCTATGTCAGCCGCCGCTGCCTGTGCCTCTTCCGGTCGGAGATTGGTTCATTCTTTAATGTTGTCCTCCCACCTCTTTTTGGGACGGCCTCTTCGTCGTCCGGGTTGTACTTTTCCGTGGAGGATCGTATTTTCAAGACCATTTGATTTCGATATGTGACCGTACCAAGCGAGTGTCCTACTTTTGACAGTTGCCAAGAGGTTTTCAAAAGGCCTTATTGCAGTTGTAATTCTATCTCGTATTTTCTCATTTGTAACTCGATCGTTGTATGTGACGTTTAAAAGTCTTCTGAAACATTTCATCTCCAAGGCTTGTATCCTTCGCTGAAGGTCAGCTGTAACTGGCCATGTCTCACAAGCATAGAGGAATATTGACAGGACCAGTGTACGCATATTCGCAAGTTGTAAAATACATCGTCCTGAACACTACCAGCATTACTATCAATACCGTCGTCATCATTATCAACGTCTCCACCATCATTACCAGCAACACCCCCATCGCCGTCACCACAATCACCGTCATTTCCACCAAAACCCACATCGTCATCACCCCAACCACCATTACTACCACTAACACTATCGTCATCACCACAACCACCATCATTACAACCAATAACATTACCACCAACATCACCACCATCACTTCCATCAACAGTATAATTATCACCCTTACCCCTTATAACCAACACTACCACCATTATCAACATCATTATCATCATCATCATCCTCATAAGCATCAACTACACATATTCACAAATTGACCAAACGTACTTGCCTCCAGTGAAGTGAACCTCTCCAGACCCTGCTCTCTCCCATAACGATCAAGCGATGAATTAAAGGCGACACCGTATCTACTCACAGCTATAGTACATGCAATTAACAATCCAAATTTAACCATTTGTTTAACTGAAAAATGTCTATTAAGAAACCTCATTTTTTAAGTTATTCCGTCCAACAGTTATCTTTTAAGTATCTTGCAATGTTAAAAATAACTGTTGTTTAGGACCAATCATTCAATTGCATTTCTCCCTGTTAAACATGGAAAATACCAGTGAGTGATCATTGCCAATGTTAATATTGGTTCTGATTAGAGGTCACTTATCAAAGTAAACATTTTGTACAAGGTAACGGCTGCCTCTAATATGTATGTACCTCGTATAATATATCGATTGATTTGACTTTTCCTTCGAGCCGAAGTACACACCCTTCCCCATCCCTCACAAATCATATGAACGTGTTAGATCCAAATGGATACAGGCCTATCAGTCTACTGAGCTGTGTAGAAAAACTGATGGAGCGTATGATAAACAACAGACTGATGTGGAATCTGGAAGAAAAACACATACTAATCCCACAGCAAGCAGGCCTTAGACCGCACCGATCCACTGAGGACCAGATCACTTTCATAGCCCAGATAATAGATGATGCTTACCATGAGAAAAAACACACAGTAGCGGTTTGGGTGGATTTAGAGAACGCATTTGACAAGGTGTGGAAAGAGGGACTTAAAGTCAAGCTACGAAGAAGTGAAGTTTGTGGGAAAATGTACACTACCTCAAAAACAGAACAGTCAGAGTTCAAGTACAAGGGCAGATGAGCAAAAAGATGACACTTAAGCAGGGAGTACCCAAAGGGGGAGTACTGTCACCCACACTTGTCCTGGTGTATATAAACAACATCACAGAGTATATACCAAGAAGAATCCACAGCTCCATGTTTGCAGACGATCTGGCTATGTGGACCTCTGAAAAAAATCTGACCATAGCAAGCAATCGGCTGCAGCAGGCCCTAACATCTTTGGAGGAGTGGGCGAACTCATGGCTGGTCAAAATAAATGAGGAAAAAACAACATGTACGATATTCTCGCTTTCAAACAAACCCCAGAACACCAAAATAAGTCTTAACGGCAAATATATGTGGCCAAACGAGAACTCAAACTAGCTGGCAGTCACATTTGATCGGCGCAAGACATGGAAAAGTCAGATCGAGAGAAACCGAATGAGAGCCAGACAAAGAATGGCAATCATGAGGAAACTTGCTGGCACAAGCTGGGGAGCAGACAAAAGTATACTAAATAAACTGTACACTGGAAGAGTGAGACCAGTTCTCGAGTATGGCATTGCAAATGGACAACAGCAGCAAAGGCAAACTTTGATAAAATTAGCAAACTCGAAAATCCATCCATGAGAGTTATAACAGTAGGCATGAAGTCAACGCCAATTGTAGAACTTGAAAATATTACAAAACTGCAATCCATGACCGACAGAAGAGACTGCAGAGCCCAACAGCAAGCAGAGAAACTCAGAAGACTGACAGACCATCCAACGCATCACAAAATAAATAGATTTGGAAATGTGAAACTAAAGCAGAGAAACTTTGCAGAAATAGCCAAAGCAAAGATGAGCGAAGACCCTGTGAACACATTAAAAACACCAAAGCCCATCCCTACTGTACGAAAACCTACCTGAAGGCTGCATATATTTCCGGAGGTGGTAGAAAATATACCAGGTATTGGAAACAAGAACAGCCAGACTGAAAAAGAAAGAAGAGACATTACCCCAAGGTACATAACGAAAAACTACCCAAGCATGGACTGAACCCATGCATACACCGACGGTTCTGTACCAAACACAACACAGAATCGAGGTGCAGGGGTATGCCTGGGCCTACCAAATGGTAGAAAAATAACACTGTCATTGGCTACTGGAAAATACACAAGCAATTTCAGAGCGTAGGCAGAGGCACTGAAGGCTGCAGTAGAAAAAATGGTGACAGGCAAAAGAAATGAATGCCATATAGTCCTATTTGCAGATGCCCTGGCCGTACTCACAGCACTAAAAAACCAGAAAAATACTGAACTTAATGATTTAAGAGCAGTACTATGCCAACTATGCCAGCAGTCCGCACCAAAAAGAGTAATGGTACAGTGGGTTCCATCCCACTATAACATCCAAGGCAACGAGGAGGCAGACAGACTGGCAACAGAAGGTGCAAGACTACCACAACCAGATCCCAGTGCGACCTACGAAGAGTACAAAAGGCTTATTATAGCCAGATACATGGCCAAATGGGAAACAGAACATACTGGCTACACAAAAAACGATGCCTATTACCAGTTGAACAGAAGAGAGCAGGTCGTGGTCTTCAGACTCCGCACAGGCCACAAGAGACTGAGGTACCATCTATTCAATAAACTGAAGATAGGTGGCACTGACGAATGCACGTGTGGTACCGGCAAAATAACCGCTAAACATTTCCTGCAAAAATGCCCGACATATGAGGATCAGAGAAAGCACATGTGGCCATCACCAGTGCCAACACTAGACAAGCTTTATGGCATTGTCGACAGCCTCAGGATCACCGCTGCTTTTTTCGAAAAAATACAGGTTGACGTCTGAAAGCGTACGAAGAAGAAGAAGATATGAAACTTGTTCACATTAAGAAGCATGAGGATGTTGCTAGCCCCATTCACAACTCTCATTAGTCGCATTTTAGATTGAGTGTTTACATACGCTATTTTCCTTTTATCAGGATACACACAATGCATAACAATGCATCAGCGAACGAAGGCCCTGTACGGGGATGCACACTTTTTCTCATAATGTAAAACAATCTATAACTCCCACCTCTTCAATAACACACATAATGTAATGGTCAGGGCGTCAATCACGGCAACAATCACTGATCACCTTTAGTTAAAATAGGACATGAGACGAAATATAACCTGTCAGGCAAAAATCTATCTGGCCTACAAGGGGTGGACGATATTCTTCTCGGTAATCCAGCTGAAGTTTCGGGTCTCAATCCTTATCTGGAAGCTGAATAAGGCAGCAAACAAGGCTCACTTGATCTGCGTTTTACAAACATGTATTTACCTTGACATGACCTCTGTCCCGTTTGCGCGGATGTACATTTCTCCTATTTTAAACAAACTTATTCAGAACCTAGAGAGATGAAATTGTGTACACAGACTCTACTAACGCGACCAGTTAATCTATAAAAATTCAATTCACGTTCAGTACAATTTTTAAAATACCATTAATAGAAACTAAAGCTTTTTCTGGAAACGTTCTATATATGTTACCGGGAACATATTCCAACAATTTCAGTGCAGAAGATGAAGCATTGAAGGCAGCAGCTGAGCTTGTAATCTAAAAAAAAAACATAGTATTCCTGAGTGATGCCGCGTCAGTATTAGCAGCGCTAAAACAACACAAAGATGAAGATCTCGAGCAATGTATGTTCTCCGTGACACAGCTCTCAGTGGAACACCCACTGCAATATTGAATGTAATGAAGCTGCAGACAAACAAGCAAAGTGTGGAAGAGCATCCCAGAGAATCAGATATAATGAGGCCAAGACCATAATTAAAGCCAACTTCAGAGTACAATGGACTGATCAACACCTCGACTTTCGAAAAGAAGACAGCTACTTTAACTTAACTAGAGAAGAGCAAGTCATCGCCTTGACTGAAAACTAGGTCAGACTCAAGAGTCATCTTTACAACAAAATGAGGATTGGGCCAGATGATAGGTGCCCATGTGGGGAAATACTGGTCTCGTGAGACATATATGAGACAAAAGCAGTACGGAGATGAAACAGCCTTACAAACAACGGTGTCTTTTGTAAGAGAAACTGGAACCTTGATCTGAGGATGAACGATGAAGATGAAGAAGAATAACCTGGTGCTGAAAGGCACATGTTGGAGAAAAAGCGAAAGTAAAGAAAAAGAAAAAGAAAGATTCCCAATATGTCACACTGGTGGGTAAACTAGATCTTTACTTTCTTTTTACTTGTTCTTGTACTCGTGAGGAGGAGCTAATGTCGGTATATAAATCACACCTGAAATGAAATTATCATGCAATTATCGCTTTTTATGAAATAATTCGCCCTTGATGGTGTTCAATTTCTACGTTAGGATCGATATAAATGGAAAAAGATATACACATATTGAAATTATATATATATATATCCAAAAATTAAATGGATTCCAACATCCCAGAAATTGATCCTGATTATTAATAGATATGAAACACAATCTAGAATAAACTACCAGAACATGATGTCATTACTACTGTTGTCAGGTCTTGAGTAGCTATAAGATAAAATAACTTGTTTGTGATGGACGGTTGAGGTGATTGTTATGTGTGTCGATTAAATAGACATTGATAGTTATTCAATACACATATAACAGGGCCCTCGAACATTTTTATTAGCCAATACAAAATGTGACACTTTATGATTTTTTTTAATGGAGTAGAAAATATTGGAAAGGTTGTCCCATAAAAGCTAATAAAGTCGACTTCATCGTCTTCTTTTTTATCTTCTTCATTTTCCTCATATTCTTAGTTTTCTTCTTCGTTGTTTCCTCTTCGTCTTCTTTTTCTTTATTTTACTTGCTGAATTCTTTTTCTTCCTTTTTGTCTTCCTTTTCTTCTTCTTAATTTTTGCTTTTACATTTCTGTGTTTCAGGAAAATGAGTTATTCACATATCAGATATTGTATTGTTGCTGGTGTTTTTTTTTCTTCAAAATCCATCAAAACAAAATTATCTATTTGTGTTTTATCGAACTATGACCGTCAGCACCACCACAACTTCGATCAATTTGTATTCTTTATCACGAAATCTATAAACGTTTGGTTTGTGTCAATTTAGAGTGTGCTATTCCTTTTCATTTTCCGAGCGTTCTCCTATGAATGGGTTATACTGCATCAGCTTTCAGCGGTCAGTGGATCATAGCTGTCTGCTACCGTCAGGGCCAGCGAATCAGGGCGGTCAAGACCCTTCTACACCTCCATCGATTCCTGGATAACAGTCTACAACAAAGGAGACTCGCTAAGTAGAAGGTATCGAAAAGGGAAGGCTAACCTAGTATCCAAAAATCCATGCCGAAGTCAGATGTGTTGGACAGAAAGGCGTAACTATCACAATCAAGCTGTAAATTACGGCACAGCGTATTTCGTTATCTGAACAACATCCGGCTACTTGCAAAGCCCTTTTTAGGGTTTGGTAACGGGAGATTGAGAACGAACGAAGAATACGAATTTGGCATACATCTATGCTATCCCCGTTTTAAGACATACTAAGGGTGGGGCATTACCAGATTCTCTATACTGTCACCCACAAAGATTTCTTGGAAATTACTCTGATGAATTTCAAAAGCTGATACATTGTAAATTTAGCACGGCTTAATAGTTTAAACACTAAAAATAATATTGACATTGCACTGTACTAGGCCGACACACTGATCCCAGCAAAGAGGGCATAACAAAAGTTTGGAAGCGATTGAATGCGTAGAATTGAACGAATGGCTAATTAACGTCGACTGACAATGTTTTTATTGAGATACGAGCACATTAAGAAATATTGAAAATGATTCACAAAACCGAAGATTGAGTTGGATGGGCCACAACATGAGAAAGTCTTCTGCAAACGTCGTTAGAGAGCACGGTCCATGGGAAAAAAAGGAATCAGGCGACAAAGGCTGACCTTTACATCTTAAGCATGCAGGGACATTAAAGTACGATCCTATGCTGAAATGAAGAGAGCTGCACAGGCTAAGGACAAATGGAGAGACATGCTCAGACAACTTACAACCAATCTTAGGACTGATCAACCAGAGGATATGATCAAAAACACATGCTCAGATAACCTTACAACCAATATTAGGACTGATCAACCAGTGGATATGATCAAAAACACATGCTCAGATAACCTTACAACCAATATTAGGACTGATCAACCAGTGGATATGATCAAAAACACATGTTCAGATAACCTTACAACCAATCTTAGGACTGATTAACCAGAGGATAGTGTCAAAAGGAGAGACATAACTCAGAAAACAATATAACCAGTCCTAGGACTGACCAATCAGATGATGATGATATTGCTGTCTTCATTTAGAACGTTGCCCACTGATGTTTAGTCTATGATTTTCCAAAATTATTTTAATGTGAACAACCTTTCTTTTCTGTCTTAATATCGATCTGATTTAAATGATTCCCATGTAAACCCCCCCCCCCCCCCCCACAGACTATGCAACACATTTATGGAACAACCATTTCAAGCACATCGAGAAGCTTTATAATGTTATAAATGGGTGCCTGAACTGAATGGAAAGATCCACATTGTATGATTAGATCACTAAGGGGGAAATTCTGCTCTCAGCCATACTTATAGCAGTGGACCATGATGTCAAAAGACGGTGCTGGCGATTGATACGTACACAACAAAGGAACCAGTTGATAACATTACAAGACACTCTATTTTCTGGTTCATTTAAAGCAATGGATTTAGAGACAGACCAAAATATGCATTGAGAAGTGAGGTCGAGTCGAACATTAAAAAAACAGGTAAGTCACCGGCTGGGATTGTGAAGACGGTCCTCGATAGCAGGAGTTGTATGTGCTCCACGGGGAACTGAGATATTTTTATTGATGTATTTCGTATATCTCATTTCATATCAGAAGTCCCCTCAAATATAGGTTTTGCCCCATGTGAAACATGTCACCTTCATTGGAGCATGAGTCCAAAGCACTGATCCTACAATGCTGATACCTATTTTACATGATGAGGTTGCTAACCGCATTATATCTTACTCAAGTCACATCTCTTGACATCTACGAACACATTTTATTAACTTTGACGCACTCTAAAGTTGTGATGGTAGGAAACGCCCAATAGCTAGACTTGACAATATAAACGCTTCACGACTGCAATCACCCGCAACACGTTGAGGGTCGGTTCTCAACTGGCAGATCAGCTAATCATTAACATATGTGTTAGAGTGGAGACTAAGAGCTCCAGGACCTCGTCCAAGTTTACAACGAATGCCACGACGTATCAAAGAATTCTGAGAGCGGACAGGATGGACTTACAGAGACATTGCTTTTGGCTGTCTGACATATTTCACAAAATATCAACAAGTGAATATCACTATTTCATATAGGTATTTGTGCAACGAATAACACGTTGGAAAAACAAGTATTGATCCCATCGAAATGTGGATATATAGAAGATTTAGCTGTTTTTCTTGGAATAAGAAGAAAACGAATTTAGAGTTCTTGAATAAGTTGGAGGTGAAAAGACAATCAATGACTGAAATCAGGGTTAGACAGTTACGTTATTTGGTCATATAACAAGACATACCTCCTTGTTGAAGACCAAACTAGAGAGTCTGGTGCAAGGCAGTAGTTTAAGAGGTAGACAACGTTTTAAGTGAGTGGATAACTTCAGGAGATGGACTGGAAAAAGCCTGTCAGTTTGCACCATTACGGCAAGATATAGAGTACACTGAAGATATATTGCAGCCGACGTACGATGCAGCGATGACACATGAACTGAACTGAATTTTTGCAGTGGACTTATACTTTGATATGGTGTTGCTCGTGGATGCAAACTGAACTTAGTTAACAGTAAATAAAACGCAACTAAACTGCACCTGTCCATCATAAATTGACAAGCGAGGTATATGCACAACGGCTGTAGATATTGGCCACTGACTGCCAGTAAACTGTGACATATTGTAATGATCATTATGTCAATACTCAAGCACATTACAATCTTAGTGTAGATTATGTGGGAGGTATTTATACACCAGAAGACGTTTATATTATTGTTAGCCGGTAAGTCTGTGTTTAGCTTCTTTGTATTCTCGTATTATAGGATATTAAAGTTTCAATGGTTCAGTAAGTGAGCTTTCCTAAGTGAAACGAATCTAACCAAAAACATATCCTGCTTTGGAGGTAGGATGGGAGCAACCGACAGTATGAGAAGAAGTCCAAATGAAGATTTATGCAGTAGACTTGGCGCAGGACAGATTGCAACTCAACCTATCAGAGACATGGCTTTGTTGGAAACATTTACGTGAATGTCGGACGGTGAACGAAGAAAGGCGCGTTTCGTATGTGATTACTTCGTCTATTGTTTTGTTACTGATCAATAAGTAGAATGTTTAACTATTCCAGCATTTCCCATGGTCCTTTACTATTCCTATATAAAATTTCCATTTTCTGTAAAAGTGCTTCCCATATACTTGGACTCGTGGGCTTGTTTAAGTTTGACATTTAGAAGATACGTTTGATTGGGGGGACCTGGTATTCCGATCTGGTATTCCGACCTGGTGTTCTGACCTGATGTTCCACCAATCCTTCTCTCTTCTATGGTTTTGTATACCGGGTTTTAAATAAAGCAACAGTTTATACCTTCTGCGGCTACTGCAAGGACAGCGTTTTTATTCTGTATCTTATCTCATATGTTCTCTTGCAACCCGACAGCTGTCCGACGGGGATATTTTGGGGAAAGCGACCATCTTCCATGAAACGAATATAACCAAGCCAACGTAGACGTCGGTGCCTAAGGAGAGTGTACATACTTTGGATACCAATGCAAGAATGCTTCTTTGCGTGTTTCACTCCTTTCCTTCATATAGTTCCAAGAATAGGTGGCAAGCGTTGATAATGGAGTGTGTAAAGCATACACTCTAGTTTGACTACCATATAGGAACGTGCGGTCGACACATGCATTGTAATACATGTTCTTTATATAAATTATGAGTTTCTAGTTTTCTTAAATGTGCACATTATAATGCGAGCAAATGCAACAGCAGATTTGGCAGTGCGACTCTATTTCTAGGTCTAGAGAAAGCATGTCGTTGATGAAGGACCCCTGTTATGTGATTTGCTGCACAGCTGCCATTTCATAATTATCGCTGATCAGAATAAGAGTGGCATCTACTAACTGCCCCAATACATTCGTTTTGTTGAGACTCATTGTGAGACCGAATCTGTGTAGCCTGGGAGAAGAGATGTATTAGTAAATGTGTGTAAGCCTGGGAGAAGAGATTTCTTAAGTAAACATGTGTAAGCCTGGGAGAAGAGATTTATTAAGTAAACATGTGTAAGCCTGGGAGAAGAGATTTATTAGTAAATGTGCCTAAGCCTGGGAGAAGAGATTTCTTAAGTAAACATGTGTAAGCCTGGGAGAAGAGATTTATTAGTAAATGTGTCTAAGCCTGGGAGAAGAGATTTCTTAAGTAAACATGTGTAAGCCTGGGAGAAGAGATTTACTAAGTAAATCTGTGTAAGTCTGGGAGAAGAGATTTACTAAGTAAATCTGTGTAAGTATGGGAGAATGTCACTGAAAAAAAAAACAATCACCCACCGGTGGAGGTCGGCAGTTACAAAGAGATCAAGAAAGCCACACAACAAAAGATGAGAGAGGCGAAAGAAGCGTGGATATGTGAGCAATGCGCAAACATCGAAGAGAGACTAAACAGAAATAATGCTAAAGGAGCATACAAGGTGGTCAAAGAACTGTTAACACCAAGACAAAGCAGTAACCTTATGATTCATGATAAAAACGGCAAATGTCTCATTGAGGGAAATGATGTACTGGCAAGATGGACAGAGTACTGTTCCGAGCTATACAACTATGAAGGGCGAAACAAAACCTGAGAAAACATTCCCCCCAACACCAACAAATATAGAGGATAACCAACTGATAACGAAGGAGGAAGTAATTGCAGCGGTAAAGACATTGAGAAGACGGAAGGCATCCGGCGTGGACAATATACCAGCAGAGCTCTTACAAGCAGGTGGAGAGGTAGTGGTGGAAGGTCTGACACACATCTGTAACAAAATATGGACGACAGGAAACTGGCCGGACTTATGGACGAAATCAATAGTTATACCGCTACATAAGTCTGGAAACCTAAAGCTGTGCCAAAATTACAGAACAATAAGCCTCATTAGCCACCCTAGCAAGGTCATGCTTAAATTAATCCTAGACCGATTGAAACCCCAAGCAGAGAACATTATTGCCGAGGAGCAAGCAGGGTTTAGATGGAAGAAGCACTACAGAACAGATATTTAATTTAAGGCTGCTAAGCGAGAAATATCTAGAACAGCAGCAAACACTGTATCATGTGTTTGTGTGTTTTAAGAAGGCGTTTGATAGGGTATGGCATAAAGCGCTTTGGGCAACCATGAGGATGTATAATATCAACGGAAATATTATATCGGTCCTTGAACACCTGTATAACAAGGCGTCTAGCGCAGTTCTTGTGAATGGGAGGCGAGGAGACTGGTTTCGCACATCAGTTGGTGTGAGACAGGGGTGTACACTGTCTCCAAATCTTTTCAATATATTCCTTAAAGGAATTATGAGTGAGGCACTTGGAGGTCACTTTGGTACTGTCAAGATAGGGGGCCGAACGATTACTAACCTTCATTTTGCAGATGCTATCGACGGGTTGGCGGGTTCATAAGCAGAACTCCAGGAATGGGTCAGAAGGCTCGATGAAACAGCTCTTGACTATGGTATGGAGATAAACGCTGGAAAGACAAAACTAATGACAAACAACGCTACGGGCTTCAACAGCAAGATTAAAGCAAACGGTCAAGAACTCGAAGTAGTTGACTGTTTTAAATATCTTTGGTCGATTGTCAGTGATGAAGGATCAAAATGTGTAGTATTGGCCAGAATAGCACAGACAATAGCGGCACTTGCACGGCTTAACACAATCTGGCAAGATAAACGGGTAGCACTACGCACGAAAATC
This sequence comes from Ariolimax columbianus, assembly GCA_036924085.1. NCBI lineage: Eukaryota > Metazoa > Mollusca > Gastropoda > Stylommatophora > Arionidae > Ariolimax > Ariolimax columbianus. The sequence continues at coordinate 54,329,509 of JAVGWX010000016.1, forward strand.
AGATTAATGCGTACACTGGTCCTGTCAATATTTCTCTATGCGTGTGAGACATGGTCAGTTACAGCTGACCTTCAACTAAGGATACAGGCCTTGGAGATGAGATGTTTCCGAAGACTTTTAAACGTCACGTACAAAGATCGAGTTACAAACGAGGAAATACGAGATATAATTACACAGCAATAGGGCCTATCAAAGATCTCTTGGCAACTGTCAAAAGAATGAAACTCACTTGGTACGGTCACATATCGAGATCAAATGGTCTTGCAAACACAATCCTCCACGGGAAGGTGCATGGCAGACGACGAAGAGGCCGGCCCAAAAAGAGATGGGAAGACAACATAAAAGAATGGACCAGTCTCCGACCAGAAGAGTCACAGGCACCGGCTTCTGACAGAGAGGGATGACGTGGAGTTGTGAGGTTGTCTTTATGTGTGCCCCAACGACCTTACCGGTTACGGGATAACCTGACCTGACCTGATGAGTGAAGAGATCTACTAAGTAAATCTGTGTAAGTCTGGGAGAAGAGATTTACTAAGTAAATCTGTGTAAGTCTGGGAGAAGAGATGTACTAAGTAAATCTGTGTAAGTCTGGAAGAAGAGATTATTAAGTTCTGAAGTTCCTGCTGACTGTGGATGACAATTTCATGGGGATTAGACCAATAACAGACAATTGTGTTGGGGAGGAAGTGTTTTAGACTTCAATGTGTAAGACGACATTTTGTATTATGACATGTATGTGTTTATTTGTTTCGCTTGCATCATGTCAGTTTACAATTGACAGCTTAGTCGACCGGAGCGTGTTGGTAACATAATTTTAACCACAGTACTTTTGATGTGAATAGACAGAGTTCTGACAGTTTTAAAGTCAGATAGAACAATATTTACCTTGTTTGCACTACAGGTCCTAGTTTAGCCAACTGTAATTTGACACGTGTATGCACCTACTGCGTGTCAATAGAGTTTCTTGTAGACACTCCCCAACTGCTGTCTCTAAAACAAACACACACACACACAAATACGCGCACGCACGAACGCACACACACACACACACACACATAACGGTATATATATATCTATATATATATATATTTCATCATCACCCTCATCATCATGGGCGTCTCAGTCTCTGTAGACCATGCGCCTGGTTCCCTGTGAGTGTTGTTCAACTCTGTCTCCTGTATTTCAACCCTGTCTGCTATTGCGGTAAAGGCCGATCAACGAGCGACAGTCCCTGCCACACATCGTACAACTATGCTGAAGAGGCTAGCTTGCCGGTGTGTTTCTGCATCTCCTCTTTCTCTTTTCTCCGAAGCCAGAAGGCATCTACGAGCGTTGACAGCCACTATGCCCCACCCAACTGTCTCCAAAACAGCTCCATCCTGATGATTTTTTGTTCCAGCCCTGGAATATGATGTCGCATGACTTCATGTCCCTCTTGCATAGATCCTTGATCCGCAGTTTGGGACTGCCGATTTGCCTAACTTCAAATGGCCAGATAGCAGTAGAGAAGGCTCTTTGGCAGCTTCCCATCTTTCATGAGGTAAACATGCCCTAACCATCGATGACGATGCTGACTCAATAGCGAGTACATGTTTGGGTGTTTGCACGTTGTAAATCCACACTATATATATATTTGAAAGGCTGCGTTGAGTATTTTATGGAGGCAGTCAAATCAGCTACACAAACTTTAAAGTTTGCACTCTACACACCTGTATCGAACACCTGGTATCAACTACCGATCACTTGTCTATAATTATGGTCATAACAGTCAACTTCTGTTATCGCCATTTACCAAGACAAGGTTCACAACTTTAGACCAGATAAATTATCTAGACAGTACATATTTTTACCTGCACCTGTTTGTCTAGTACAAACCTTTACACACGTTAATGTATCAAGTACAAACCTTTCCACACGTTAATGTATCTAGTACAAACATTTACACACGTTAATGAATCTAGTACAAACATTTACATGCACGAATTGATCTAGTACAATCCTTGGTTAGTGGGTTGGTTGGTTATTTATCTTGCTGCCTTTGGGCTCCTGCTCTTTGGCCCAATGCTATGCAGTGGTAACTGTAACTGTTTATAAGCTGTTGTTTAGATATGAGCAAAGTGTTCCATGTGTCTGGCCCTGGAGGAAGAAGCTCTTTCCTAACACCAGCAAGCACCGGACATTAAAAGATGATGTTCAACAGTTTCATTAGGATGCGTGGACAGCCGGTTGAATTTTCTGGTTGGGTTCTGTTCAAGTGGCTGTTATGTTGTATATGTTGAGTGCGAAGTCGGAAAATGATGTTGTCTTTGGGATTTGGGATGGTCACATGTTTGTAGATTTCTCTCCTAGTATTTCCTATTTCCCATCTACTCAGTCAGGCATTTCTTGTTCACATTTATCAGTAGTTGATTGGCTGTATGTAGGTCAGTAGTTGATTGGCTGTCTGTAGGTCAGTAGTTGATTGGCTGTATGTAGGGTTGTTGATGTGTATTGTTGTTCTTGACATGCTCCCTTTTTAGCCATCATGTCTGCCTTGTAATTGCACGGTGTATTTGAGTGAGCAGTAATTATTCTGACTTTGTGGGATGTGAGCAATTGGTTGGCTCTTGGAGATATTTGGGTAATTTCATGCCTACAGGGATCATCATCTCCGAGAGCTTAAAGGGCAGATTACAATGATTTGGGATTTTTGTGGGAAAGCATCAAATAGATTTCTCAAGTGGTACAGAGCTATTTTCAATGCTGTTATTTCTGCCTCATAATTTCGACATATCTCCCCACAGGAATCAAAGAGCTCATCACATGTTATGTCTATATCTGGATACTCTATGTAGACTTCATGTCCTATTTTAATGGTGGCTTTAAAATCATATATATATATATCAGCATATACATGAATCCATTCTTCTGGGTAGGTGTAAATCGGTCTCTGTCATGCTCTCACAAGACTTTCTGGATCATATCTTCCTTTAGTTTTGTTTGAACTCTGTAATTTTTAAACACGCATGTGGTAGTAAATTCCTGGTTACTCTCTGTGCTTCTTGTTACTCTCTATGCTTCTTGGTACTCTCTGTGTTTCTTGTCTTTTGTCTGGGACGTGATATCTATCTCTAATCTCACTGACGTGGTGGAGAACTGACTTTTATTTTATTATCTGCATTTGTTGCAATTTGTCTACAAGCCTTCTATTGGGGTGGTCTTTGTTCATTCGTTTACTCCTACACATAGCGGTCACATGAATTTCACATGCCGCAGTGGGCGTTGACGTCCTTGCTCCTCTAATACGGCATCGTTCTGCACTCTGTCCATGGACTCTAGATTAGTATGTGAGCATGTTGTCAGGAGGGCACTGCTGTGTTCTAAAGCATAGCGTACATATCCAAAATGCAAGTCTTTCAGATTGTCCTTGTTTGATACCCATGCTGTACCAGCGAGCCTCTTCAATAACTATAGCCGACTCAATGCATAGTTTTTAACTTTTGGACCTCATTCTTGAGGCTGAGCTGTTGGTCGGGAGTGACTCTAAGATAGGTAGGCTCTCCCTCTCTGGGCAATTTATGTTTGCCGAATCTCAGACTGATATTTTTCTTGGTTATTGTGTGGCTAATGGTAACGATAGTGTAACCAGTCTTTTCACAGTTTGTCTTCAGTTTCCACATTTGGCAATACTCATGCAGTCTTCTCAGGTCTCCATTTAATCTGTGTGTTGCACTTTCTACATTGTCACGGCTCTGCCATATTGCCAGATCATCAGCATACATGGCTTTTTCAGCTTTGATGTGCTTGGCCAGATCATTAATGTAGATGAGAAAAAGATTGCAGCTCAAAGCGTGTGGTAAACCTTCCTCTAAGACATCTTTGTCTAGATTGTTCGGTCGATAAGGACATTGTTCATCTTTGTCTAGATTGTTCGGTCGATGAGGACATTGTTCATCTTTGTCTAGATTGTTCGGTCGATGAGGACATTGTTCATCTCTGTCTAGATTGTTCGGTCGATGAGGACATTGTTCATCTTTGTCTAGATTGTTCGGTCGATGAGGACATTGTTTATCCAGTTTTACAGCTTTCCTCTAATCCATCCCTACGCCAGTCATCTTCAGCAAGAAACCTTTTCTCCATACTCGATCATAGACCTGTTGTAAGTCAAAGAAGATTGCTACTGTATGTTTCTTATTTAAACCTTAACATGGACAAATGTGTCTAGTACAAACCTTCTTATTCCATTTCAAGAAAGGTATCATTGCCTCTAAAAAAGGACATTTGCTTCTATTGGTTACACATTTGTTGTGCATCCTTTGCGTTCCCTATTGGGCATAGTAATGCAACTGCTGGTTGACCCCGATTTAAATTAATTTGGTTTCATTTGTCTCTTCTTTTTCACTTGTCTCCTGCATGTGCCTGTCAGCGTCAGGTTACAACTAGGTTTCTTGACTGGGCCTTAGTAAGGCTATCGTACATGTGGAGCTTCACTGCTTCTGTTATGTCAGCTGTCCATCTCTCGCTTGGGCTGCTTTAAGATTTGTATTCATTGTATTTTGACATCATTGTTTTCTGAGGGATATTAGCTGGTGTTTGCTGCATTTCACGTCACCGAACCATTTGGTTTACTTCATGAAGTCTAGTACTGGTGTTGTACCCACTTGTCTCCTAATATCTTCGTTTCTGATTCTATCTATTCTTGTTACTCCAAGCATTTAATCTCTGTTGTTACAATGTTTTTTATCTTTGTTTTCTTTTTATCATTGCCATGATTTCGGTATTCTCTATGTTCATTTTAATTATGTAACCCAGCATATACGTCATTAACCTTTATATTTACCTGGAGTTATGTTTTTGAGGTTACTTTTATTGCTTGATCATTAGTAAAGATAAGTTCATTTAAATGTTCTCTGAGGTTGTTTACCCTACTTATTTTGGCTTTGTTGTTGTTCATTTCATTCTGCGTCTATGTATGTGATTAACAAATAAATAAGATAATACACATTCTTCCTGTACACCTGATCTAATATCAATTTGTTTGCATTATCCTGCTTTTGTTATTAATGTGCATTGGTTATTTACATGAAAACTTTTAATAAGTTGGTCAAATGTTTATTTACTTTCTAACGTTCGAATGTTTTCGACAATTGCTATTCTGTATTCTGATCTACACTATCATAATTCAGGTTTATGGTGTTTTTCTGTTCTTTTTCATATTGTGTTTTCTATTAGTAAAGACTGTTGTTTATACAAAAATCCCAACTGTTACAAATGACCACATGTAATACCGCCTGTTGTCTTCACTCTTTCATACGCTTCGTCCTACATGTTTTAAACACGGAATATAAAACGGAAAAGATCAATATATTGTCATTAAAGCACTGAATGTTATCTGGGCTCGAATGGGGAGCAAAGAACAGTGACACTACAGCATGTCAGGTATGTCGTAAGAGATGGAGAAGGTGGATTGGTTATGGAGATTGCTACTCCATTCGGTAAACGCTTTAAGCTACAAATACTTTATTATATATGAATAGGCCAACTGTGTTGGCTTAACGTATATTTGTTCAAGACATATACTTCACATGGTTCAACAATGTTTGTAAGTAATTTTTTTGAAAAATTATGTCTAGCGTGAACATCTGCCGTATCTGCGTTGGATCAAAGTAACTTATCTGATAGTTTCGACATACATAGGACGTGAATACGTGTAGTGAATGAACTTAGATAAACTGTTTCGGAAAGCCACTTGTTGATTGGCCGCCATATCTGTAAATATATTACTGTGATTCAAATCCCTTAGAGTCAAGCTAAGGAGAAGTGAAGTTTGTGAGAGAATGTACAAGTGGATCAACCACTACCTCAAACAAAGAACGGTCAGAGTCCAAGTACAAGGGCAGATGAGCAAAAAGGTGACACTCGAGCAGGGAGTACCCCAAGGGGGAGTACTGTCATCGACATTTTTCCTGGTATATATAAACGACATTACAGAGAATTTACCAAGAAGAGTCCATAGCTCAATGTTTGCAGACGATTTGGCTATGTGGACCTCTGAAAAGAATCTCACCATAGCAAGAAATCGGATGCAGCAGGCCCTAACATCGCTGGAAGAGTGGGCGAACTCATGGCTGGTCAAAATAAACGAGGAGAAAACCACATGTACAATATTCTCGCTTTCAATCAAACCCCAAAACACCAAATTAAGTCTGAATGGCAAGTTCCTGCAGCCAAACGACAACCCAAACTATCTGGGAGTCACATTTGATCGGCGCATGAAATGGAAAAGTCAGATCGAGAGAAACCGAATGAGAGCCAGACAAAGAATGGCAATCATGAGGAAACTTGCTGGCACAAGCTGGGGAGCAGACGAAAGTATACTAAAGAAACTGTACACTGGAATAGTGAGACCAGTTCTCGAGTATGGCATTGCAAATGGACAACAGCAGCAAAGGCGAACTTCGATAAAGTTAACAAACTTCAAAACCAAACCATGAGAGTTATAACAGGAGGAATGAAGTCAACGCCAATTGTAGAACTTGAAAAGATTACAAAGCTGCAACCCATGACCGATAGAAGAGACTGCAGAGCCCAGCTGCCGTCAGAGAAACTGCGAAGACTGACTGACCACCGAATGCACCAGAGACTAAACAATTTAGGAAATGGGAAACTAAAGCGGAGGAACTTTGCAGACATAGCCAAAGCAAAGATGCACGAAGATCCCATAAACGCACTAACAACACCAAAGCCCGTCACTACTGTACGAAAACCTACCTGGAGGCAGGATATATGTCCAGAGGTGGTAGAAAATATACCAGGTATTGGAAACATAAAGTGCCACACTGAAAAAGAAAGGAGAGATACTACCCTAAGCTTTATATCGAAAAACTACCCAAGCATGGACTGGACTCATGCATACACCGACGGTTCTGTAACAAACACTACACAGAACGGAGGGGTAGGAGCATTCCTGAACCTACCAAATGGCAGAAAAATAACACTATCATTCGCTACTGGTAAGTACACAAGCAATTTCAGAGCGGAGGCAGAGGCACTGAGGGCGGCAGTGAAAGAAATGGTGACACATAAAGAAAATGAAAGCCATATAGTCCTGCTTACAGATGCTCTGGTCGTAGTCACAGCGCTAAAAAGCCAGAAAAACACTGAGCTTAATGACTTAAGAGCAGCACTCTGTCAACTATGCCAGCAGTCCGCACCAAAAAGGATAGTGGTACAGTGGGTCCCATCACACTGCATCATCCAAGGCAACGAGGAGGCAGACAGACACGCAAAAGAAGGTGCAAGACTACCACAAACAGATACTAGTATGACGTACGAAGAGTCAAAACGGCCTATTAAAGCCAGATACATGACCAAATGGTAAACTGAACATACCGGCTTCACCAAAAACGATGCCTTTTACCAGTTGAACAGAAGAGAGCAGGTCGTTCTCTTCAGAATTGCACTGGCCACGATAGACTGAGGTATCACCTATTCAACAAATTGAAGATAGGGGGTACCGACGAATGCCCATTTGGTACCGAGAAAATGACCGATGAGAACCTGCTGCAGAACTGCCCGACATACGAGGATCAGAGAGAGCAGATGTGGCCATCACCAGTGGAACCACAAGACAAGCTCTATGGCAGTGTTGACAGCCTCAGGATGACCGCCGCTTTTTTCGAAAAAATAATGGTTACTGTCTGACTGCGTACGATGAAGAAGAAGAAGAAGAAGAAGAAGATTCAAATCCATCTTGACTTCATATAAAACTTGATCACACGAATACTTTAACAGAATAACCGCGACACCTATGTCATCGTTTTATGTGCACAGATATCATGGATTTCGTAAATGGATATGATGTGTATGTTGAACCATGGGAGACATTTCGGTCCGATATGTTACATCAGATCTGTTACTTAGTATACATGACAAATATAATACATAATTCATTAATGAAAAAACCGTTAAACAGTGATAATTTAATAGTTTAATGCAGTATACAAAGATCGACGGTATTTAACATCATATCTGTGACAATTAGCAAAGGAGCGACTGCAAAAATTGTGATAGAGTACGTACAACAAACAAGATACAGAAACCAGTACTTTACATACCTATTGTCATTTGAATTTGAGATATTCCCAGTGTGTTTCTTGGTTACGTAATAAACAGATATATCCAGTGTGTTTCTTGGTTACGTAACTAACATATATGTCCAGTGTGTTTTTTGGTTACGTACCTAACAGATATGCACAGTGTGTTTCTTGGTTACGTAACTAACAGATATGTCTAGTGTGATTCTTGATTACATAACTAACAGTCATGCCCTGTGTGTTTATTGATTACGTAACTAACATATATGTCCAATGTGTTTCTTGGTTACGTAACTAACATATATGCCCAGTGTGTTTATTGATTACATAACTAACAGCTATGCCCAGTGTGTTTCTTGGTTATGTAACTAACAGATATGCCCAGTGTGTTTCTTGGTTACGTAACTAACAGAGATGCCCTGTGTGACTTTTGGTTACGTAACTCACAGATTGCTGACAGTTCATCATAAATATAAAATACATTTTTCTTTTTTAAAAAATATTTTAGGCAAATTTCACCACGTGGAATCCACATACGTTTTTCATGAGAGTGAGCTGTGCCACCTGGACAAGGTGTAGATTCATTCATTTCTCTGGATTACGGTCCGGCGAATACGGAATAAGGATTAAATAGCATGTTAACAATTGATGGACAAATGCATGAATACAATATGTAATTACTGTCAAACTAAAACAGAAGAGACGTGGATGTAGAATTACATTTAGAGAAAGATGATGATAAGAATATATATATATAAGGTCAGGTCATCCCGTAACCGGTGAGATCGTTGGGGCACACATGAAAACAAAGTTCACAATCCCACGCCACCCCTCTCTGTCAGATGCCGCTGCCTGTGACTCTTCTGATCGGAGACTGGTCCATTCTTTTATTTTGTCCTCCTATCTCTTTTTGGGCCTCTTCGTCGTCTGCCATGCACATTTCCGTAGAGGATTGTATTTGCAAGACCATTTGATCTCGATATGTGACCGTACCAAGTGAGTTTCCTTTTTTGACAGTTGCCAAGAGGTCTTCGAAAGGCCCTATTGCTGTTGTAATTATGTCTCGTATTTCATCATTTGTAACTCGATCTTTGTACGTGACTTTTACAAGTTTTCGGAAACATCTCATCTCCAAGGCATGTATCCTTCGTTGAAGGTCAGCTGTAACTGTCCCTGTCTCACAAGCATAGAGGAATATTGACAAAACCAGAGTACGCATTAATCTGTGCAATGGTGTGTTTTGCGCTCGGCATCTCAACTCAGCAATGTCGGGGTCGACTAGTCCTTCCTCTGAGGGGCAAAAAGTGAAATGAGTAGCCGGACGATAAAGCGAACACACACGTCAACCTCACCTCCAAGTGGTGCACACTGGGAAACTATGGCCATGAGGCTGTGGGCAAACGAGGCAATGGCTCGCCTGGGGAGATGGGCTCCTCCAGGTCAGATGCAGATGTTGGCCCGCACCGGCTTGGAGAGGAGATGGGATCCCCCAAGACAAAACCGCCCAATATTCACACATGAGGACACAACCACAATCAAACATACCGGCTCGGTCGCAGCCCGGGTTAACAATGACCGCGCCTGCCGTCCCACACCAGGTCGGATGCGTTAAGTGTGCTATTGGTGGAACCAGCAAACTGAGGAAAGCCAACTCGCAATAGGTACGTGGAATGTTAGAACACTGAACCCATGTGACAAAATCAATGAGCTAACGAACGAGATGGAGAACTACCGGTGGAACATCCTAGGTATATGCGAGGCTCGATGGAAAAGCTTTGGAGAGTTTACCACGGAGGAGGGCCACAAGTTCTACTTCAGTGGCAGGGAGGACAAACATTTACATGGAGTGGGGATACTGGTGCATAATGACACAGCCAGATGCATATTGGGTTGCCGCCCAATATCTATCCGTTTTATTATCTTACGGCTAAAGGCAGCACCGTTGAATAGTACCATAATACAGTGCTACGCACCCACTGCAGACTAAGAAGATTGTGAAATAGAGGCATTCTATGATCAACTTCAAAATCTGATACATGAAACGCCAAAAAAAGACACATTGGTAGTCCAGGGGGATTGGAATGCAAAAATTGGAGAAGATGCAGTCCACGACTGGAGGGGAACATGTGGCCCATACGGAAATAAAGAATTAATGACTGGGGCCTCAGACTTCTAGAATTTGCAAGATGCAACCAGCTGTTGGTGGCAAATACGTTTGGGTTAAACAAGCCGTCGAGACGGTGGACATGGCATAACCAAAGCAAAGAAATGCACAGCCAGATTGACTATATACTCGTCCAGAGGAGGATCCGATCGAGCATCAACACCGACAAAACGAGAAGTTTCCCTGGAGCTGATATAGGAAGCGACCACGATCTGGGCATGATGACCATGCGTCTGCGATTGAAGGGAGTCGTAAAGAAGGATGTGACCAGGATACAGTTTGACCTGGATAAACTAATGGACCCAAAAATCACCGAAGTGTTCCAAACAACGGTGGGAGGGAGATTTGCGCCACTGTTGGCTCTCAGAGAGGGACTGGATACATATAAAGTTACAGAGTCTCAACTCAGCTCTCATAGATACTGCAACAGAGATCCTGGGATGCCACCAAACAAAAAAGAAGCCATGGTTGACCAAAGACATTCTAGACCTGTGTGATAAAAGAAGGTCACTGAAAAAAACACGATCACCCACCGGAGGAGGTCGGCAGTTATAAAGAGGTCAAGAAAGCCATTCAACAGAAGATGAGAGAGGCGAAAGTAGCGTGAATATGTGAGCAATGCACAAACATCGAAGAAAGACTAAACAGAAATGATGCTAAAGGAGCATACAAGGTTGTCAAAGAACTAGTAACACCAAGACAAGGCAGGAACCATATGATCCATGATAAAAGCGGCAAGTTCCTTATTGATGAAAAAGACGTACTGGCACGATGGACATAGTACTGTTCCGAGCTATATAACTATGAAGGGCCAGACGAACCTGAGAAAACAATCACCCCAACACCAACACATATAGAAGATAACCAACTGATAACGAAGGAAGAGGTAATTGCAGCGGTAAAGACATTGAGAAGAGGGAAGGCGGCCGGCGTGGACAATATACCAGCAGAGCTCAACAAGCAGGTGGAGAGGTAGTGGTGGAACGCCTGACAAACATCTGCAACAAAATGTGGGTGACAGGAAACTGGCCGGACTTATGGACGAAATCAATAGTTATACCGTTACATAAGTCTGGAAACCTAAAGCTGTGCCAAAATTACAGAACAATAAGCCTCATCAGCCACCCTAGCAAGGTCATGCTTAAATTAATCCTTGACCGATTGAAACCCCAAGCAGAGAACATCATTGCCGAGCGTTCAGACAGGGAAAAAGCACTACAGAACATATATTTAATGCAAGGCTCCTAAGCGAGAAATATCTAGAACAGCAGCAAACACTGTATCATGTGGTTGTGGATGTTAAGAAGGCGTTTGATAGGGTTTGGCATAAAGCGCTTTGGGCAACCATGAGGATGTATAGTATCAACATAAATATTAAAACGGTCCATGAACACCTGAATGACAAGGCGTCTAGCGCAGTTCTTTATAAGGGGAGGCGAGGGGACTGGTTTCGCACATCAGTTGGTGTGAGACAGGGGTGTACACTCTCTCCAACTCTTTTCAATATATTCCTTGAAGGAATTATGAGTGAGGCACTTGGAGGTCACGTTGGTACTGTCAAGATAGGGGGCCGAACGATTACCAACCTTCGTTTTGCAGATGATATCGACGGGTTCGCGGGTTCATAAGCAGAACTCCAGGAATGGCTCGATGAAACAGCTCTTGACTATGGTATGGAGATACACGCTGGAAAGACAAAATTAATGACCAACAACGCCACGGGCGTCAACAGCAGGATACAAGCTAACGGTCAGGAACTCGAAGTGGTTGACCGTTTTAAATATCTTGTGTCGATTGTCAGTGATGGAGGATCAAAATGTGAGGTGTTGATCAGAATAGCACAGACAATAGCGGCGCTTGCACGGCTGAACAACATCTGGCAAGATAAACGGTTAGCACTCTGCAGGAAAAATCATATATATATATATATATATATATATATATATATATATATATATATACATATATATACATGCATATTTATTTATATATATTTATAGTTACCATCTAGTTGATAAACTGTAGCATGCATACTTATAATGTTGTTAGAAAATAGATGTTTTAAACCAGTTATCTAGTTGATAAACAGAATGATTTAATATAACTACTTTTCTTTGATAGAGAACAAGTTTTACGTTATAGATGAAATGTGCTTGCTATAAATTAAGACAAAAGTGGCCATTTGGGCTATAAATATACATATTGAATATTGACATTGACATATTGGCACACACATATAAGAATTTTACTTAAAACGGTGCTCTAACTGATGGATACAAAATAAAATTAAAACAAAACAACATTGAAGTTAATAAATAGAATGCTTCTATTTAATGTGAATGTATAGTTCACACACAAATGTGATTTGAAGTTTCTGTCCGGCCAAGAATAAACTGTCATACTAAACACACATGTAACTCGGACTAATAAATAGACGGAATAAATAAACCTCTACCATAAGTTAATAAAAAAGGTGGACAAAAAACGTTAATTCCTGCCCAATAAAAATATGAAATAATTAACAACTGTCATCGTGGTGATACAAAGACGTAATAAATAGACAGCTGCAACGTATTTCAAAACATACAAATATAAAAAACTACTGCCAAATGATTGATACACAAACGAATACAATACACAGTTGCCAATTGATTGATTGACAGACGAATACAACAAACAGCTTCCAACCGACTGTTAAACTGACAAATAAAATAAACAGCTGCCAAATGATTGATAAACTGACGGACACGATAAACTGCTCTAACCTGGTTGAGAAACAAACACACGTCATAACTATCGTTTGACTAATAAACAACCGAATGAAAAATATTACTACCACATAGGTTCTAAACATTCATTTTGCAGCTGATAAACAAACTGATTAAATAACTAGACTAGATCTGGCTGGTACACCGACTAAATCATAAACATCCATCATCTGACTAATAGACGAACAAATTAAATTAACATAAATTGTTCTGATTGATAGAAAGAAGAATTCAATTCACAGCTGCATTACAGTGACGATCGAGAGAAGGCATCATTTCCAAAACAAATATATCAATCAGCACGTGGCATGAAGAGATTACATAGAAGCAAAGGAGGACGACTAAAGTTGCTGCTTCTTTTGATAATCCTAACAATAATTGTTTCTGTAGTTATGAACACATGTCGTAACTTCAACGGTTCTCAGAACGAGCTCAATACTTTCTCGAACGCTCTGAATTTTCCAAGAGACACACTTAATAATGTGAATTTCATTAACATAAACAAGAAACCAGATTCTGGCAAAGATAATGACAATAAAGAAAAGGAAGATAAGTTGATGGGAGAAGCAGGCAAGGATATCAATAAAGATAAAAGCAAGAACAGTAAACAAAGACGGACTGAATCCTTCCTTTTTGTCAATGAAAATACACCTGATATATTGATAGAAATGCCGGAAGATAAATATGAACATCTTTCTGGAATGGAACATATAAATATATCCAGATATTCTTTCGAAGCAGAAACGAATGCCTGGAACTCAGAAGCCTTGAAATCTGAAGTCAATAAAGGTGATTCCCAGTCTGAAAGAAGCTTAGAAACCCGTGCACCCTTTAAGAATAACAAAACTCAAACCGTAGTTACTAAAACTTGGATTGACGCACTGAGAGCTGGAACCACAAGACAGGGCATATTGAGGAAGCGTAATCTTCATTGGACAATTGAGATGGCTGGAACTTACAATTCACGTCTGTTTTCGGCACCCCCAGGCGAGATGCCGAAACAACGATTACCTCAGGTATGTGCTTGATTCTGTTTTTATATTTGTGTGCTTTGCTTGTGCTTGTTCAAATGTTCTTAACTCGCGGAAAATGGGGATTTCATCTTCCTGTTTTTGAATAATAAAGAGCAGAACTTTCTTTCTCAACATTGGGATACTACAAACAGTGCGCTTTTGCTCTGTGGTAGTGGTGAGGTGGACACTATCATTAGGTGAACAGTTGATTAGCATAGAAGGGTTTTTTCGGATGTATCTAACAGTCTAGGAATACCCGTATGTCAACATGCCACCATATTGGTTTACGGAACGCTCTGTGTGCCACAGAAGCGAGATAGAACCAATGGTAAATTGAGAACATCATCTAATGGGCTAACGACAGTAGGGTTTAACTAGTAATTAGTGGTTTGTAGCTACGTAATTACAACAGGTGAAAAACATAGGCAGAGAGTTAATGTCTAGGTTTGAAAGTCGTATCCAGAAACAATACCTACTTTGTAAGACATGAATACAATAAGGAGTTACTAGTTTTTTGTAATCAGAAGTAGTAAAAGCTGCCATCGTCCAGAACGTTGACGACAATATCAGATGTGTGTGGTCAGTCAGGGCCGCTTTTTGGTCTGCATATGGCTGTGCAGTGCGTCCCTTGTACTACACATCCTGCGGCACGTGGGTGGTGTTGGAACAGGGCCTCCATTATACCATATCTCGACCTCATCCTTGGTCACCCGCTAGGGCGGCTAAAGTTGTATGGCTACCATGACGTCACTATACGTGTCCATCTGTTATCTGACGTGCGCACTACATGGCCGGCCCATCTGTATCTCCGTAACAGCGTGACATCTTTGATGTCAGAGAAGGAAGTTCGACGTCTGATCTCTGCGTTTTGGATTTGGTCTCGAATGGAGATCTTCAATGTTCTTCGCTCCATCGCTCGTTGGGCATCACGTAGTCTATTTGCATCAGCTTTTCCAAGGTGCCACACCTTGCAGCCATATACCATGGCTAGAATAACCACACTGTTGTAGGTGTAAGCCCTAGCATTAATGTTTGGCATCTGTTGGACTATGGGTTTAATACAGTTGAAGCTGAGCCAGCCCGCTGTTATCCTTAGTGAGATCTCCCAATTTATTAAATGAGAGTTCGTGATTTCTTGGCCTAAGTAGATCTATGAATTTAGGTTTTCGACCTGACAATCTCCAAGTCGTATATCTTCTTTTGGGCGTAAGGTGTTGAGCATGAACTGGGATTTATTTATATTTATTTATAGGCCAACTGCAACACTTGCTGAGTTTATTTAGCCTTTTCTCTGCTTCCTTGTCGTCGTTGCTGATTATGACTATGTCATCATCGAACCTCAGATGAGTAAGACATTCCCCGTCCATGTTCATGCTCTTATCCTCCCAGTTCGTGTGTTGAAAGACCTCATCAAGCGCTGGCTGTAAATAGCTTTGGTGAAATTGTATGACCCTGTCGGACGCCACGTTGTATCGGTAGGGTTATCGGTCTATAAAAGAGGGTGATATCAGTTGTGCATCCGCTGTTTATCTCCTCTATCCAGTTGAACATATTTTTCTGCAATTCTCTGATTTCTCAAGAAATTCAGCACTACAGTTATTTCGATGATATCAAAAGCCTTCTCATAATCCACGAACACGAAGCATAAAAGCATATGGATGTCATTCGCCCTATCCATGAATTTTTTTTTTGGTGTGGAGGTGGTAAGTGGTTGAGAAGCCTTTCCTAAAACCTGCCTCCTGTCGTGGTTGGTTGTCATCTGGTAGCTTCTCTATGTGGTCGATGACTCTGGTGAAGAGTTTATAAAAGGGGGAGAGCAGACAGACTGGACGGTCATGTGGCAGGAGGAGAGCAGACAGACTAGACGGTAATGTGGGAGGAGGAGAGAAGACAGACTGGACGGTCATGTGGCAGGTTTTCATTGTCTCCCTTTTTATGGATTAGGATGGTTTTTGACGTTTTCAATTGGTCGGGAATTTGGCATTTGTTCGGACAGATGTTGAACAAAGTAGTTAAATGGCGAGCAAGTGTGTCCCCCACCTGCCTGGAATACGTCATTTGTGATGCTGTCTTGTCCTGTAACTCTATCTGGCTTAAGTTGTTTGATTGGATGTGCCACCTCATCTGATTTTATCTTTGGTACCAG
The DNA here is from genome assembly GCA_036924085.1 of Ariolimax columbianus. NCBI lineage: Eukaryota > Metazoa > Mollusca > Gastropoda > Stylommatophora > Arionidae > Ariolimax > Ariolimax columbianus. Next base: position 54,345,675 of record JAVGWX010000016.1, read on the forward strand.
TACAGATTCGTTGTTTGGTGTCAATTTGGTGACTATTGCATTTGATGCAAACAGGCCAGTATAGTACCTCTGACATTCCGCTTCTTTATCCGCTCTATACGTTTCGGAGACATCGTCTGCATTTTTTAGGGCGATTCATAATATTCTATGATTAATGAAGGCTTTTTTCGGCATTTGATAATATTACCTCTTATCTCAGCCGCTCTGATCTTCTTGTCCAGTCTATGCTATTCATAGTTTTCTTTCTGATCAGCTTTTTCAGCTCGCATAACTCGAGGCTGTTGTGCATGCCGTTGTGTTTCATCCTTCTCCTCGTGTGTTTCTGTTTCTGTTTTTAAGAATCGGCGTCACTGCACTCAGGGCAAACCCATAGTTGCTCAGTCTCTCTCATCAAATGGCTTAAGGTATGGATGCTGATTGTCCATGTATCTCGGTGGTTGTGCACTCTCCTACTCCGTCCTCTCATGCGCCATACTCCGCTCAAACTTCGTTTAATGTCGAAACTTTGCAGTCTGTGGATTGCTGCTTCATCTATTTTGGTGTCCTCATTTAGCGGATGGTTATTGATTGATTTAAAAATGTCACTTTTATCCATCACTAATGTGACTATGATGGGAGCTTGTGAAGCCGTGATGTCAGCTCTCTCATTGCTCGCAACCCTGGCATGACCAGGGCATTAGATTCATGTCAACCGTCAGATCGAGAGAAACCGAATAAGAGCCAGAGAAAGAATGGCAATCATGAGGAAACTTGCTGGCACACGCTGGGGAGCAGACGAATGCATACTAAAGAAACTGTACACTGGAAGAGTGAGACCAGTTCTCGAGTATGGCATTGCGGCATGGACAACAGCAGCAAAGGCGAACTTCGAACGTACGAAGAGTCAAAACGGCTTATCAAAGCCAGATACATGACCAAATGGGAAACCGAACATACTGGTTACACCAAAAACGATGCCTATTACCAGTTGAACCGAAGAGAGCAGGTCGTTGTCTTCAGACTTCGCACTGGCCACAACAGACTGAGGTACCACCTATTCAACAAATTGAAGATAGGGTGTACCGACGAATGCCCGTGCGGTACTGGTAAAATGACCACTGAACATCTGCTGCAGAACTGCCCGACATACGAGGATCAGAGAGAGCAGATGTGGCCATTGCCAGTGGAACTGCAAGACAAGCTCTATGGTAGTGGCGAGAGTCTCAGGATGACCGCCGCTTTTTTCGAGAAAATAATGGTTACTGTCTGACTGTGTACGCAGAAGAAGAAGAAGAAGAACTTCGATAAAGTTAGCAAACTTCAAAACCAAGCCATGAGAGTTATAACAGGAAGTCAACGCCAATTGTAGAACTTGAAAAGATTACAAAACTGCAATCCATCACCGATAGAAGAGACTGGAAAGCCCAGCTGCAGTCAGAGAAACTCCGAAGACTGACTGATCATCCAATGCACCAGAGATTAAACAATTTGGGAAATGGGAAACTTAAGCGGAAAAATTTTGCAGAAATAGCCAAAGCAAAGATGCACGAAGATCCCATAAACGCACTAACAACACCAAAACCCATCACTACTGTACGAAAACCTACCTGGAGGCAGGATATATTTCCAGAGGTGGTAGAAAATATACCAGGTATTGGAAAGAAAAACTGCCAGACTGAAAAAGAAAGGAGAGATACTACTCTAAGCTTTATATTGAAAAGCTACCCAAGCAGGGACTGGATCCATGCATACAATACACCGACGGTTCTGTAACAAACACTTCACAGAACGGAGGGGCAGGAGCATTCCTGAACCTACCAAATGGCAGACACATAACACTGTCATTCGCTACTGGTAAGTACACAAGCAATTTCAGAACGGAGGCAGAGACACTGAGGGCGGCAGTGGAAGAAATGGTGACACACAAAGAAAATGAAAGCCATATAGTCCTGCTTACAGATGCTCTCGCCGTAGTCACAGCGCTAAAAAGTCAGAAAAACACTGAGCTTAATGACTTAAGAGCAGCACTCTGCAAACTGTGCCAGCAGTCCGCACCAAAAAGGGTAGTGGTACAGTGGGTCCCATCACACTGCAACATCCAAGGCAACGAGGAGGCAGACAGACTGGCAAAAGAAGATGCAAGACTACCACAAACAGATACTAGTATGACGTACGAAGAGTCAAAACGGCTTATTAAAGCCAGATACATGACCAAATGGGAAACCGAACATACTGGTTACACCAAAAACGATGCCTATTACCAGATGAACCGAAGAGAGCAGGTCGTTGTCTTCAGACTTCGCACTGGCCACAATAGACTGAGGTACCACCTATTCAACAAATTGAAGATAGGTGGTACCGACGAATGCCCGTGCGGTACCGGTAAAATGACCACTGAACATCTGCTGCAGAACTGCCCGACATACGAGGATCAGAGAGAGCAGATGTGGCCATCACCAGTGGAACCACAAGACAAGCTCTATGGTAGCGGCGACAGCCTCAGGATGACCGCCGCTTTTTTTCTAAAAAATAATGGCTACTGTCTGACTGCGTACGAAGAAGAAGAAGATTCATGTCCACCCCTGTAGGTTTGAGGCCTCGACAGCTGCTATCCACTCGTACCTAAGCCATCCCTTCTGTACCTTGTTAGGTACGGCTTAAGCGTCTGTCACGATGACGGCCCTTGTTAAATAAATCTCAGATATCTATGTCAGTGCTGATGTCACTGCATCCGTCTCCATTCTCATACTGCATATTTGTGACATGTATGCCCTACTGCGCTCAGCAACGACCTGTCCTTGAACACTAGCCGAGAAACTCCAGCCTGATGTCCCACTGCGCAGCACTGATCCGTTGGTGTATATGATGGCGCATCTCTCCTGGGTGTTCTCAGTTATCAGCTTATTCACATCGTGCTCGGTTCTTCCGTTGCTCCGTTATCTGCATTCCTTGTCTAAGATTATGATGACTTTCTACTATTCTATCATTCTATCACCAGTGTGGACCCATTCTTCACCTTTTGCTATCGTCTCAGCTGGAGTGACGTGTTCGATTGTTTTCTCTGCCTGTGCCATCCATGACGACCCTCTCTTGATTTTGTATCTTTTGATGTATGAGGTACTACTGCACAGAGAGTGTCTGTGGTTACACACATATATGCTTTGACTTGTGCCAGTTAATGTATGGATGTCACCGAAAACAATCCCAACATGTACCGCATAATCACAATCAGGGTTTCTCTACTGCAGCCCAGAACCAGTCGCATACCTTCATTCTGGATGCGTTTCAACCTTTCATACTGTGTTCTTGATAGCGTGAGGATGCCTAGTCCGTAATAAATGACATACAACACGTCCTGACGAAATAGGATGAACAGAAGGCGTTGTTCCAAGTCGGCAGCAGCGATGGTCTTGAGTGCTCCTAACCCTCGTATGAAGAAGTTTAAGGGTGTCTTCGCTAATCCGGCTGGCTTTTGCCGCTCTGGGTACTTTTTGTCGCAATGATGCACTGTTTCAGCTTTTCTGTCATCTGTTTCAGGTTGACAGTTAGGATATCCCTCGCACCTCCAAATCCTCTTGTCGGATTGTCTCTGACAGCACAGCAGCATTTGACATTGTTATAATCTGAGAACCTATGTTGTGCGACATAGCAGCCAAGATGACGGTGTGTTTGTGTCCTTCAAAAAATACAGTTGAAAATCAAATTTTTAAAGCGAAGAATGAACTCGTGCATCGGTAAACCACCCTCTGTGACGTTGTTCCAAGCTTTAATGTAGCCGGTGTCCAGCTTAGCAGGTGGCAGGGACTTCAAGTTGGTTTCTGTGTGTTGTTATAACACCCATCCTAGGCCTAGCAAGCCGCACGATGGAAATAGACCTTGTCACCGCTAATTTAAAGCCAAACAAATCGAGTCAAACTGCTCATTATTTCTAGCTGCAATCAGACCTCAGGGTCTCTTTTATTGTCTCATCAATAAGTAAACACACCTCCTCGATCTTGTATTTGAGACGTACATTGCAAGTCATATCCTGCAACCTTCAAAGTGGTTTTTGCAGATATAAACAAAACCATTTAATGGTCAACCTAAAGAATGTAAAAGATGACGTCCTAGGAATATCTGAAACTCGCGCTCATTTTGATTCACACTTACTTGGCGCGAAAAATAGGAGAAGGTACTGAACGATAACCAGTTTGGATTCCACAAGGCCAGATGTACACATAATGCCATCTCATCATTGCGGCTTCTCGCAGAAAGAATGACCAGTCAAGGACGTACACTATTTATCCGTTTTATTGACTACGAGAAAGACTTTGATCGCGTTCTCTGGAACAAACTATTTAAGATTTTGCAGCAAATAGGATTAGAAAGATCACTTATTAAGTTAATCCAGAAGATGTATGAAAAACAAGAGGCAGTATTGCAATCATAGAAGGTCTCATGGATCCAGTTTCCATAAAACAGGTGGTGCGACAGAGCTGCTTGCTTTCACCGAGTCTCTAAAACACATATTCTAAGACAGTGATGGCCAAGGTTATGCGAAGGTCTAATAAAGGTGTCAAAGTTAATGGCATGAAAGTTAATGCCTTCAAATTTTCCGATGACAAAGCGATAGAGGGAGGAGCAGTAGCAGCTTTGAAAATGCTGCCTGATAAAATTAATAACACTGCCAAAGATTTTGATATGAAAATAAACACATTATTTTGGGGATATATAAGCACCATAAGGACATAAACTTAGCCATAGATGGAAAAATAACCGAACAAGTACAGAAGTTTACATATTTGGGACAAACTATTACAGAAGATCACGCAATGAAACAAAAATTAAGACAACGATTGCAATAGAAAAAAAGGGGCTTCAGAGAAAAATATAAATTGTCAACCTTAAAGAATATAAGCATAGAAGTGAGGAAAAAAATAATCGCCACTCATATATGGCTAATTGCACTATATGGGACTGAAACATGGGCTTTGGCAGAGAAGGATGAAAAAAGCTTGGAAGCGTTTGAAATGTATCACTACTGTAGAATGGAAAGAGTGAGTTGGACAGAAAGCAGATCCAATGACGATGTACTCAATTGCGAGAGAGCACAAAGACAAATATTGCTTATGATACAAACACGTCGGTTCAGTTGGTTGGGTCACAATATGAAACATGAAAGTCTTCAAAAACAATACTAGCATGCAAGATTCAAGAAAAGAGAAGGCCGGGGGCAACCAGGACTCACCTTTACATCTCAGGCATGCAGGGACAGTAAAGTACCAACTTCTGCTGCAATGAAGAGAACTGCAAAAGAAAGAGTTAAATGGAAAGACCTACTCAGACAACCTTACAACCAGTCTCCGGACTGATCAACCAGAGGATACGGTCAAATGGAGAGACATACTCAGACAAACTTACAACCAGCCTACAGACTGATTAACCAGAGGCTAAGGTCAAATGGAGAGACATACTCAGACAACCTTACAACCAGTCTCCGGACTAATCTACCAGAGGATAAGGTCAAATGGAGAGACATACTCAGACAAACTTACAACCAGTCTACGGACTAATCAACCAGAGGATAAGGTCAAATGGAGAGACATACTCAGACAAACTTACGACCAGTCTACGGACTGATTAACCAGAGGATAAGGTCAAATGGAGAGACATACTCAGACAAACTTACAACCAGTCTCCGGATTGATCAACCAGAGGATAAGGTCTTCTTCTTCGTACGCAGTCAGACAGTAACCATTATTTTTAAAAAAAAGCGGCGGTCATCCTGAGGCTGTCGACACTGCCATAGAGCTTGTCTTGCAGTTCCACTGGTGATGGCCACATCTGCTCTCTCTGATCCTCGTATGTCGGGCAGTTCTGCAGCAGATGTTCAGCGGTTATTTTACCGGTACCGTACGGGCATTCGTCGGTACCACCTATCTTCAATTTGTGGAATAGGTGTTACCTCAGTCTATTGTGGCCAGTGCGAAGTCTGAAGACAACGACCTGCTCTCTTCTGTTCAACTGGTAATAGGCATCGTTTTTGGTGTAACCAGTATGTTCGGTTTCCCATTTGGTCATGTATCTGGCTTTAATAAGCCGTTTTGACTCTTCGTACGTCATACTAGTATCTGTTTGTGGTAGTCTTGCACCTTCTTTTGCCAGTCTGTCTGCTTCCTCGTTGCCTTAGATGTTGCAGTGTGATGGGACCCACTGTACCACTACCCTTTTTGGTGCGGACTGCTGGCACAGTTTGCAGAGTGATGCTCTTAAGTCATTAAGCTCGGTGTTTTTCTGGCTACGGACTGATTAACCAAATAATACTGATGATGATGATGATTGGTACGAAACCGGAGACAAGGTTCACCTTGGAGCTGGGGAGGAACAATATCACGTTTTTGGAGTGGGCTTTATTATTGCTAAACGCCACGCACCATTTGATCAATCTGTTGCGATTATCAGCTCTAGAATAGCAACACTGAAGCTGACAGTGCATGACTAAGTTGAGCCACTCATCGCCCTACAGTGATATGCGTCCCACAGTAGATATACCGCTGACCACATGGAGTATTTATATGAGTTGCTTGAAGCTTGACTACGATAACCAACAAACAAAATAGTTGTAATCTGGGACTTGAATGCGAGAGTAGGGTGAAGGCAGACAGGCGAACTTTACATCGGAGATTTCACTGTGAGAGTAGGATGATGGCAGACAGGCGAACTTTACCTCGGGGACTTCAGTGCGAGAGTAGGGTGAAGGCAGACAGGCGAACTTTACATCAGGGACTTCACTGTGAAAGTAGGGTGAAGGCAGACAGGATAACTTTACATCGGGGACTTCAATGCGAGAGTAGGGTGAAGGCAGACAGGCGAACTTGACATCGGGGACTTCTGTTACGACATTCGACATACGAGAGGTGATCTCCTACAAATGCATTAAAGGATGAGATGGACCTGGCACTCCTCAAACTGGGAAACCTAAGCGAAAGTATACTATGTGCTATGTGACGACATCAAGTTTGTAACAAATGTGTAGGAGCTGCATCGACAAAACAGCGATCACAGACCCATACGGGCAACCTTAAACATGAACCCACCCCAGCAGAACATAAGTTTCCAAATTCCAGCAATGCTGTCTGTCTTATGTGCTATATAAATGAGTTGCTGAGGTAGATGATTGTCTGGCATACTAACAACATCCATAATCCATTGAATGTAGGCTCTCTGCAGAGTTCGGAGCTAGATGTATGTATGTATGCATGTATGTATGTATATGTGTGTGTGCGTGTTTGCGTGGGTATGTATGTGTGTGTGTGTGTGTGTTGATATGGTTATTTATCCATGTATGTGTCCATATACCTATTGAATCCCTGTTGAGCCGTTTTTAAAATACAATATGTTGCACTTCGTCACAGGCCATCATCATCGGCGTGGGACACTGCGGTACCAGGGCCTTGATTGAGTTCCTGAAAATACACCCATATATTGTGCCCTCAAATACGGAGATACACTTCTTTAACAATGATACGAATTTCATCAAAGGATACGGCTGGTATCAAGCCCAGATGCCCTTGTCATACAGCAATCAGGTAGAGTAACTGAAACTTACCCAGCCCTAGCACTACAAAGTATACACGCTAATACTAGCCCGATCTATTCACAACCCTAACGGAACCCTTACGCTTACACCAATACAACCCAAAAAAAAAACGTTACCACTGACCATTTCCGAAGCCAAAGAAAATTAAACTTCTACATTAATCATCACCTTACGCAAATCTAACCGAACTATAACCCTGACGTTAATATTACCCCACCTTTAACCAAACCCTAACACTACCTATGACACCAACATTACCCACCCCCTATTAAACTCTAACCGTGACGCAAATCTTACCCACCCCTGACCAAACCATAACAGTAACGCTAACACAAAACTCAACTGTAACAGATCCCTAACAATAATATTAACCATCACCTTACACAAATCTAATCAAACCCTAATACTAACATTTCCCAACCCTAATCAAACCATAACCCTCACAATAACCGTACTTAAACCCTATCCAAACCCTAATGCTGACAATAATCTTAGCTAACCTTAACTTAACCCTAACATTAACCCTACTCCCATTCTTTCCATAATCTAACCCTAACCATACCCTGGCACCAACCTTACCTCTTGCCAAACTCTAACGCTAATCGTACCCAAACCATAAGAAGAAATATAAACCCTATTATAACTTAACTTAAGTCTCACACTAGCATTATCCAACCCTGAGCATAACCCAATCCTAACGAAACCACAAAACTAACCCCATAACTAACCCCAACCCTACACAATAATAACTCAAGCCAGACCCTATCCACATTCTAACACCTAATTCTAATTTATTTGTAACCTAACACTAATCCATACCTAGACTATACACCCATTCAAGACAGAATGCGTAGAATATATGGCAACAAACAAACAGCTGAACCAGCACCAGTACAGTAGGTTGCCATTACTTTATTACTTTAAGCTTGCGCAAAGAAAAGAGTCCGTGTCTTCTAAACTAGACTCGGGGAAATTCGAACCCGCGGAATGTCTAGATTGGGAAACAGACGCTTCACCACTATGCCCCACTGCTTTTCACGCTCTCTCTCTCTGTCTCTGTCTCTCTATCTATATCTCTCTATCTCTCACACACATACACACATACGCACGCATACACACACATATTATATATTAAATGTTTAGTAGCAATGAAGAAATATGCCTGATTATGGACAACAATGATACACCAATGAGATGTTTTCTATCAGATCACCATGGAGAAGACGCCATCCTATTTGTGGAGCGAGAGAGCTCTACACGAGATTTCCAAAATCAACAAAAAGATGAAGCTGATCGTGATCATGAAAGACCCTGTCGCTCGTCTCGTCTCCATGAAGCTGAGTGTTAGGAGAATTACTTTGTAAACCTTTCAAGTCATCTTATCGTTTCCTTCGTCATCATCCTCTTCTTCCTTCTTCTTCTCATTCTTCCTTCTTTTTCTTCTTCATTTTCTTATTCTTCCTTCTTATTCTTCTCCGTCTTCTTCTTCTTTTTCTTCTTATTCTCCCTTCTTCTACTTATTATTATTATTATTCTTCCTTCTTCTCGTTCCCCCGGTTATTCTTCCTTCTTCATCATCTTCTTCTTCTTCTTCGTCTTCGTATTCTTCCTTCTTCTTCTTATTCTTCCTTTTTCTACTTATTATTATTATTCCTTCTTCTTGTTCATCCTCTTATTCTTCCTTCTTCTCCTTCTTCGTCTTCTTGTTCTTCTACTTCTTGTTGTACTTCTGCTTATTCCGTCTTCTTCTTTCTTCTTCTTCTTCTTTTTCTTCTTCTTTTTCTTATTTTTCTTTTTCTTCTTCTTCTTTTTTTTCTTCTTCTTTTTCTATTTCTTCTTCTTCTCCTACTTTTTCTTCCTACTTCTATTTCTTCTTCTTATTAATCTTTTTCTTTTTCTACTTTATGTTTTTGTTCTTCTTGTTCTTTTCTACATGGAGTATTGTTGAAGAGGCATGATGTGCCCTGAAATTAGATTTCCCTAGTACATACCCTTTCATGCACGTTATAATAAAATTGCTTTTAATTGGCTTGGTTTGGCTTGCATTGGCTTGACTTGACTTGGTTTGGTTTGGCTTGGCTTGGCGTCATTCATTCTCAATATCCCACTACCAAACACTGAAATGGCTTAAGTAGCAGAATGTAGTCCAGAGAACGGAATGCGTTGTGTCGTAGTTTACAGCTTGGCTGCGATATTTGCACCTTTCGGTCCAACACATCCGACTTCAGCAAACATTTTTTAGTTATGGGTTAGAATTCTCCCTTCGATCCCTTCTCCTTAGCCAGTATGTCCTGCTGCAGCCTGTTATCCAGGATCACCGAGTGGAGGTGTAGAAGGGTCTTGGCAGCTGTGGTTCGCTGGCCCTGACACTAGCAGTCAGCTGTGAGTCGCTGTCCACTGCAGCTCATGCGCTGCTCAGCATCTTGATCCCACTTTTGATTAATGACTGTCCCTATTAGTGACTTTATTCATTGTTGTCGTTGAAGACAGCCAACGTTACTACATATCTCACAAACATCCTTGACCCTGTCCGTGTGCTCGTGACTAAAATCAATGCCATAGATGAAAGTCATGTGCCATGAATACTGAACACAACAGCATAAGCTTATTCTCTACACGTCCTGACTGCGCGCCTATCTTGGGTTGTCAGAACACGGAGATCCTCACTGATTGCATCACGTTTTTTGACTGCACCTTTCCATTAAAAACGATTTTGAGCCAGGTTTTCCAAGGTACTAATGTTTATTTGAATGTTTTTAATATACTTCTTTTGACTTTCCTTAGCACAATCTCTTTTAATGTCCCAACAGTATATACACGCTGTGTGCGAAGGACAGAAACTTGAGAAAGTAACGTCATTAAATAGTACGAACAATGTTTAGAGAAAAAACAGCTAAATATTCAGCAATTCGATAAACCCACGCAAAGTTGTGGCAGCGTCAAAGACTATTGTCTATTGTCTATTGCCAATGATATGTTTTATATCAGATCACCATCGAGAAGACACCATCATATTCAGAAGGTGTAATGCGTTCTCTAACAAATTGTACAGGTTTTGGAAGGTCTATTGTCCAAATTAAAAAGAAAAAAACTAAAACCTCGGGAAAAGACGTATGTAACACTAAATCCGCAATGGCAGTGTCTAATATTATAATTTTTAAAACTTTAATTACGTTGTTTATTTGGATTACCTGGATTTGGTGTTTGGTTTTACAGGTCTGAGGAATAATTATCGCCTGCACCTGAACTTGCTACGCAGTACAGAAGACATGTTTTTATTACATCCCGACTTTATCACCCCCCCCTCCCCCAATCGGCCTCATGTCCCCACATACATAACACATAAACCAATGTCTTGAACCCTAGTAAACCTGGTCAGGAGGCTGGACTACTGGCTCCACCCTCTCCATTTGATTGACCTCTACTAATTTTACTCCACATCCATGCACAGCACAATCCAGAAAAGATCAGGAATATGCACCTGATCAAAGTAGACGGCATCTTACAGGTCGACAATTACTCCCAGGCACTTATCCATGGAGAGTATGTTAAATATCTGCAGCTGTGGATGCACAAGTATCACCCATCACAGGTAAGCGGACTCACAATAAATTACATAATGTATAAATATATGCACATAGAGATGAGACTTCATTTTGCTACTTAAAAAGCCCCGTTCAGGGCTTGGTAGCGGGAGATTGAGAATGAACTCAGAAGAAGAAGAAGAAGTAGAATAAGAAGAAGGAGACGAAGAAGAAGAATAGGAAGAAAAAGAAGAAGAATTATATGATGACATCACATGAGCACGTGCATAGAAGTTTCCACAGCAGTGGCATTCATATCTAGTGTGGGAGTTATTCATCCTCTTTTTCTTCTCCTTCGTCTTCTTCTTCGTCTTCTACTTCTTCTTCATCTTCTTTTATTATTATTCTTTTTCTTCTTTTTCTTGTTCTTCTTCTTCTTCTTCTTCTGCATCGATTTCTTCTTCTTCTTCTTCTTCTTCGTCTGCATTTTCTTCATCTACTGCGTCTTCTTTTTCTTCGTTCATTCTCAATCACCCGTTGTCAGGCCCTGACGAGATGTTTTCCGAAGAATGGAATGCCTTGAGCCTCTGTTTTACAGCTTGATTACGTTATTTGGACCTTATGGTCCGACACATCCGACTTTAGCAGGCATTTTTGATTACTGGGTTAGCCCTTCCCTTTCGATCTCTTCTCCTTCGGCAGTCTGCTCTGTTGCAGTCTGTTACCCATGATCACCGAGTGAAGGTGTAGCATGGTGTTGACAGAAATGGTCCGCTCACCATGACGCTAGCAGTGAGATATGGTTCGCTGACCGCTGCAACTCTTACATTTCACATCATCTTTATTCCAATAGATCAAGGCAGTACCTAGGTAGTAAGTTAACTGATGATGGTAGAGTGGACATAGAAATCACACTAAACATTCAGAAGGCAAACAGCGTTCTCTATCAAATTGTACCGGATTTTTTCAACTAAAAGGAATCTGATTAATGTGCTATTTATTCCTAAATTGTGCCATCAATATAAAATGTTGTCTTTACTAGAAACCCATATGAGTAAGATCCAGAGCTGTGAGATTCGCAGTGTGAGAAGTGCAGCCGGAAGCACAATCCATGACCAGATCAGCAACACCCCTCCGAGGCACATAGTGAGGACACATGCAGGTAGTGCCTACATTGACGCACAAACAATCACGTGGTTTGGTCATTTAGTCAACGCATAATGACCAGCATGCATCTAGAGCAAATCACAGACTTGTCTTCGGCCCACGTGCAAAGTTCGGCCCACGTGCAAAGGGCAGACCTATACGTGGGTGGATCGAAGCTGCTTCTGACACACTCAGGATGTTGAACCTAACGCCAGCACAAGCCTTCTCCTGGCGACACTAAGAAAACTATGCATCTCGCATGTTTGCGACGACTTATGGAAATAACAGTAGGACAAACGGAAGAAGTATAAATATATCAATTGTCTGAGTATCACTTTCATTTTTTTACACACGTGAATTAAGTGAAACATGTGAAGTATGTCCATGTTACAGATGGGAAGAGTAAAGTAATGTCTTACCAGCAAAACATACAGATCCGAAATTTTACTCAGGGTCAGGTAAAATATATTGACTAAGATCCTCGTTTTACTTCCATATAGTTCTCTCTGGACATAGGCTGTTTCATAGAAATCTGATTGACAGAGTGGGGGTGGACCCTGTGATCCCTATGGTGGTGAGCTTACTAATATGTCTCGCATTGCACTAACGTTAGGATTACCTTGGCCCACCTTATCAAGTTCGCATGTGTATGTTATGACAGTCACTGTAAACCATCACAAAAAAAACATCGTTAGAGTACCTAACTCGGGTACAATTGTCATCAGCACGAACAACAACAGCGTCACCGATAGCACATTACCATCGACTGAGCTGCAAAGAAGATGGAGGGCTTGTATCTAGCAGCTAGTGATTCTAACACTAACCCTGACACTAACATTACCCAACCCAAACAAAACTCTTACCCTAACGTCTACCTTACCCAAACTTAGCCAGACCATAACACTAAACCTGACACTAAACATACGCATCCCTAATCAAACTCTTTCCCTGATAATAACCGTACCTAACCCTAAACAAACCCTAACCCTGACAAAACCGTACCCAACTCTAACCAAACCCGAACCCTGACAATAACCATAACCGTACCTAACCCTAACCCTGACAATAAACGTACCTAACCCTAACCAAAACCCTAAGGCTGGCAATAACCGAACTTAACCCTAACCAAACTTTAACCCTGACAATAACCGTGCTTAACCCTAACTAAACCCTAACCTTGACAATAACCGTACCTAACGCTAACCAGACCCTAAGCCTGACAAATACCGTACTTAACCCTTACTAAACTCTAACCCTCAGAATAGCCATACTTAATCCTAACCGAACCCTAACCCTGACAATAGCTGTGCTTAACCATAATTAAACCATAACTTAACCGTACTTAACCTTAACCAAGCCCTAACATTAACCATACCAAACCATCACAAACAGTACTCAGTTTCAACATATACAGGTATACCCCGCTGTATAATTGAGACGACAATTAAAGCTACGTACAACAGTGAATAGCCGACGTCACATTGTTTTGTTTTGCGTTCGCCTTATTTCTCTAATCCCCAAGGCGGTGTGCATTGCACTGCGTTTTTATTTTGCGCCTGTCGGCCCAGTGCATCCGACTTCAGCATGCATTTTATGTAAGGGTCTGCTTCCTCCTGCATTTTCTAAGGGTTTGCTTCCCCGGGGTAACGGCCGGTGCTGAGATGGGGATCGAACCCAGAACCTTATCGTTGTGAGCCGTGTCACATAACCACTAGGCCACGCCGTCCCCTTCGACGTCACATTGAAGAAATATGACACTGACGTCTCAAACACTGTATACTCAATTCCCGTTTCTTCTTTGAAATCAATCATATCTTTACGCCGTGATCATTTTACGGGAATTTGTCTTTGTACCATCGCTTCTCCGTGTACGGACGCAATGATAACTTATCTTATTGAACATCTGCCAAATAGGTTGACAGTTGTAAAAACTAAGTTCTTCAAAGGGCCCACTGCCTGTTTTTTTTAAACTACACACCACCAACACGCATTCAATTATAATTTGTCTTCAATCTCTCGTGACACCAGATCCACATCATAGAAGGAAGCGAGTTCGTGAAGAACCCGGCGAAAGAAATTATCAAACTTGAATCATTCTTAGGAGTGCCACATTTTATAACGGAGAACAATTTCTTTTTCAATGTGACAAAAGGGTTTTACTGTATCCGACCTCTGCATCAGAAGGAGATTGATTGCTTGAACGATAGGAAGGGACGAGAGCATCCCACTCTCAAACCAGCCGTTGAGAAGGTCCTGTATGATTACTACCGAGGCTACAACGAGAAGTTATTTCAGCTGTTGGGACGGAGGTTTCATTGGGAGCCTGAAGATAGATTGCAATCTAATCCCTATGACAAGCAGAGCAGGCAAATTACATAGAATATAGAATGTGTATATATATATATATATATATATATATATATATATATATAGAGAGAGAGAGAGAGAGAGAGAGAGAGTTAGCGAGAGCTATGTATTTATATATATATAGAAAGAGAGAGCGAGAGAGACTGAGAAAGAGAGAGGGAGAGGGAGAGAGAGAAAGAGATAGATATAGAGATAAAGAGAGAAAGCGAGACATACAAACATGCAGAGAAAGAGATTGAAACATCTTTGTATTACCTGCATTCGATAACATATTCAGCATACCTAGTTCATTTTATAAATACGTGGACAGGCCCTTATAAACATAAGAAAAGGCCATTACAAAAAATAAAGACTATTTGTTATTGTCCTTATATTGTCTATTATTTGTTAACATAATTTCCACATTGATACTCCCCTGCCATCACTTAATCAGTCAACCGTAACCCGCAGCAAAGAAGTATTTGATCTGTTGTCTCAGCTACAGTCGCACATCATGTTGAACTTCATTATCCTTCACGTAACGTCTACAGCAAAGAAGGATCGTGCATTAATCTGCAGGCTATGTCATGCGAGCTTATCATTCTAGTTGTGACACTGTCTTTCATTACTCTCCCGTCATCTGCCACACCCGACGCAAAGATATTTATGTTGCAATCTGAAATGGACAACCAAGTCGGACGTCTTCAGCAATTTTGAACGCCCTTAAGAAGATAGGAAGCATTTCTTTTTAAATATCATACGCAAATATTCCTTTTGGCAATGCAAAATTCCCAAGAAAACTCATAACAGCTTTTAAAAAACAAATGTTATACTATGTGAACACGGACGTCGTTTAGTATCTAAGCTGCGCATGTGCATGTGACATCTAGCGCCTGGTACTTACAGTTATCAGAAAGGTGGATGTTACTGCCACCTTATAACACATTACAAAACTATCATCTACATTGTTCAGCTATCCCATATCAGTTTGTGACCTACTTACTGACTTGCACATGCAACTACCGCTCTTCGGAGATCTAATTGTGTACCTATAAGCACCACCGCTGTGTTGAAATATCAAAATAACACAAATAACAATGTTTTGGATTCATCGCAATTTAGATGTAAATTACAAATCGGAAACAAACAACTTCCTAAGCTTAACTTCAACAAATAACAAACATGATGGATAACACAATTGTTCACTTTGACCTTAGCTACGGGGAAATGACATTCATGTCTTCAGAAGCACATTTAGCAGAGATAATAAATGTTTATATGGGAAGCTATTCTAAAATCTATCAAGGATGGCTTGTTTTGTGATAACACTTCAATAAATAAATAACCATTACACATTACACTACCGTTCATTCCGTTCCTAATTTTGGGAGAGAGATTATGTGCCTGTGTATGCCTCAAACAAGAATTTCATTTCTATGTAACATAGAGTACTTTAACGTAACATAACATAAAATAATATCATATCATATAACACAACACAAAATAACACAGCATAAAATAATATAGAACAACAAAACATAGAATTCTGACATTATATAATACAACATAATATAACAACACATGAAGCAACATAGCATACCATAACTTAACGTATCATAACATATAGGGGCAATACAAAAACACAATACGCTATAACATGGCATAACAACACAACACAATATAACATATAATAACATAAAACAAAACGCAACATAACATACCACATCATAACATAACAGAACATATCATAACATGCCATAAAATATCATAACATAACTTAACACCATATCATAACAAAACATAGCAACACAGTAGAACATGCATAATTAACAATACAACACAACATAACATACATTGGCATAAAATAACAGAACACATCTTCTTCTTCTTCTTCTGCGTACACAGTCAGACAGTAACCATTATTTTCTCGAAAAAAGCGGCGGTCATCCTGAGACTCACACCACTACCATAGAGCTTTTCTTGCAGTTCCACTGGTGATGGCCACATCTGCTCTCTCTGATCCTCGTATGTCGGGCAGTTCTGCAGCAGATGTTCAGTGGTCATTTTACCAGTACCGCACGGGCATTCGTCGGTACACCCTATCTTCAATTTGTTGAATAGGTGGTACCTCAGTCTGTTGTGGCCAGTGCGGAGTCTGAAGACAACGACCTGCTCTCTTCGGTTCAACTGGTAATAGGCATCGTTTTTGGTGTAACCAGTATGTTCGGTTTCCCATTTGGTCATGTATCTGGCTTTGATAAGCCGTTTTGACTCTTCGTACGTAATACTGGTGTCTGTTTGTGGTAGCCTTGCACCTTATTTTGCCAGTCTATCTGCCTCCTCGTTGCCTTGGATGTTGCAGTGTGACGGAACCCACTGTACCACTACCCTTTTTGGTGCGCACAGCTGGCACAGTTTGCAGAGTGCTGCTCTTAAGTCATTAAGCTCAGTGTTTTTCTGGCTTTTTAGCGCTGTGACTACTTCGAGAGCATCTGTCAGCAGGACTATATGGCTCTCATTTTCACTGTGTGTTGCCATTTCTTCCACTGCCGCCCTCAGTGCCTCTGCCTCCGCTCTGAAATTGCTTGTGTACTTACCAGTAGCGAATGACAGTGTTATTGTTCTGCCATTTGGTAGGTTCAGGAATGCTCCTGCCCCTCCGTTCTGTGTAGTGTTTGTTACAGAACCGTCGGTGTATGCATGGGTCCAGTCCATGCTTGGGTAGCTTTTCGTTATGAAGCTTAGGGTAGTGTCTCTCCTTTCTTTTTCACTCTGGCAGTTTTTGTTTGCAATACCTGGTATATTTTCTACCACCTCTGGAAATTTATCCTGCCTCCAAGTAGGTTTTCGTACAGTAGTGATGGGTTTTGGTGTTGTTAGTGCGTTTATGGGATCTTCGTGCATCTTTGCTTTGGCTATTTCTGCAAAGTTTCTCCGCTTTAGTTTCCCATTTCCCAAATTGTTTAGTCTCTGGTACATTGGATGGTCCGTCAGTCTTCTGAGTTTCTCTGACTGCAGCTGGGCTCTGCAGTCTCTTCTATCGGTCATGGATTGCAATTTTGTAATCTTTTCAAGTTCTAGAATTGGCGTTGACTTCATACCACCTGTTATAATTCTCATGGCTTGGTTTTGAAGTTTAACAGAACACATCTAAAACATAACACTAACACAAACTAAAATAACATGATTCTAAATAGTGGACTGTGTGAGGCAAATGACCCAATCGTATGACTCCTTAAAGGAAGCTTGCGACACACCACAATGTGTGCACTCATAATGCCAATTCGATGGCAATGACCTTTAAGGAAGGGGCTACTAAAGCCATGCGCAACCCTTTTTGTCGCCTGTAGTCATACATATGGGGGTACATTGTCATTATAATTTTTCCTGATTACAGGGTCACTGGACACAATCTTATAATGACGTAGCAAAGCGGCACATGTCGTTAATCAACATCAACAAAAATACACAATTCATGTGTTTTTGGTGTCACGTAAGCTCTTCTATATGGTTTGTCATTCATGCTGTTTGGCTACTGTTCTTTCTTTTCATCTATGCTTTATTAATCCTTTCCTCTTATCCTTTTACTAGCTGGATCAAGCTTATTATATATGACAAACAGATATAGACAGTTAAGTCATCATTACATTATGAAATTGTCTCATATGTCACTGATTGTTTTTATAACAGTTTGTCAAAATAATAAATACATACCTGAACTGCGTGTTGTTGTTTACACTGAATGTTTGTAAAGTAATCTTATGTAGATAAGACATCACTAAGCATTGCTAGATCCATGGTGTTCAATCTCTGCTCAGCGATTTGATATGGATATGGATACTGATGACTTACGTAGACCCCGGGTGGTGACACTGATGTCCTATCCACTTATGCGAGACTTTTAATTAGCACTTCATTCAGAGTTCTGTAACGTGTCTATTGCTAATGCTTCGATTGTTGTTATTGTGTTGATTGTTGTTATTGTGTTGATTGTTGTTATTGTGTTGATTGTTGTTATTGTGTTGATTGTTGTTATTGTGTTGATTGTTGTTATTGTGTTGATTGTTGTTATTGTGTTGATTGATGTTATTGTTGAATCCCCGCAATGAGTAAATTTACTCACGGTTACGCCCTGAAAAGGACGTTGAGTGGATGGTTGCAGTAGCTTTCCTCACTTCCCGACCGTGCTGATGAAGGTGGACCGGGGTTTTGCGGACCGTTGTCGTAACATCATCCAGGAGATGCACATTATTAACTTTAGTATACTACCCCATTATTAGTGCTTTAGAAGTCAGGATGTCAGTTCATTTATTGCATTACGTAAAGTCAAGATGAAGTTTCCAGCTATGCGGCGTATGGGAAATATGGTATTAGGCCCATATTATGTATTAGTTCCTTAAGTGCAATCATAACTGTGGGACAGGCGTGAGACCTCTATATCTACAGTCCACTCCTGCTGTTGTCATCCGTTAGTTTACCCAAAATAGTAGAATTCACATTAGTTCCAGGATGTTTAAGGCTTCTAAATCTACAATCAAATAATGTTGTAGTCAACCCTTCTGTATATATCGAACACAAATGAGAATCTTACCCAGTGACTGCTCTGATATACTTTTGTTTCAGATAACAACTTACACTTGACTTAATTTACTAATTGTTTACAATTTTGGTCTGCTTCTTGTGGGAAATTTATAATTGAATCTCGCGGCAATGACAATTTGAAAGGTATTCTGCATTTTTAGTATACACTTCTGTTCTTTCCCTATTTCGTTGTATATTTTAAATGATCGTTTCTGTCATATTTCATTGAAGTGTGCTTTCCGTCTGAATGGGAAAAAAACATGAAAAAAAACTAGTAAAAGTTGATTAAGGTTGAGCTTAATCAAAATTTAAAAATGGGTATGGTCAGATACCGCACCGAGACGAGAACACAAACAAAACCTACGTTACGACCAATAGGCCTTCATCAGGGACAACAACACTGAACTAACAAATCAACATATAAGAAAAAAAGGGGTCAACTCATCTGTTTCAGGTAGGAGACGCTTTCTGTCTAAGCGACCGGTTATGCCAAGTACTCGATAGAAACTGAAATGGGAGCGGTCAAACAAAAAGTGGCGGAATATGCCTGATAAGCCAAGCGTGGCCAAATAGTGGTCCAGATAGGAGAACAATGAGAAGGCAATATAAGCCGGGAGGGCGTGATATTGATATAAGAGAGGGGGGAAGAGAACTGATGGAAGAATGGGGTAGGCGGTGGGAGGGGGGGGAGGAAGACAAATAGATGGGAACCAATGTGAGGGTTTAAGAAAAAGTATGGAAGATATTAATACCATGTGGTTGGAGACAGCCCATACTCGAGATAAGTCTGTTCTCAAGGGCGAATCGATGACGATCGTCAGAGAAGCACGAAACTAGACCAGTGACACTGACGTCAGCCATACCCCGGTGCTCAGGACCATTGAAGTGGCTGGCAATTGAGGAACCAGTGCGGTTGCGGATGTCGTTGAGGTGTTGGCGGAAACGCTCCCGTAGTTCCATACCAGTTTCCCCAATGTAAGTCATACTACACTGGCGGCAGATGATGGAATAGATGATGTTACGAGATTTGCATGTGAACCCCTCTTTGATGAAGAATTCAGCCTTAAGAAAGGTAATGGAGCGAGAAAGGATGACATGAGGGCAGGTAACACAGACACGTGAATTTTTGCACGGCCTGGTGCCTGGGAGGCTATGAGGGCTGGTGTGTAGGCGACTACTGACCAGCAAGTCCCTCAGCTTCCTGTCACGCTTGTAGGCGACAAGGGGAGAATCGGGAAAAACTTGGCGAGTGGCAGGATCAGAGTGAAGGTTAGGGAGATCGCGGAATAGGATATCCCGGACAGAGACGCTGTGAGGGTGATAGGTGAGGACGAGTTTCACACGGTCAGAGGGAGGACGGCGGGTTGGAGTGAGGGAGTCTTGGCGGGAGATAAGAAGAACCCGCTGAAGGGCGGAGGAGAGAGTGGTCTCAGGGTAGAGTCGCTTGCGGAAGAAGTCAAGCATCTCGTGGGCCCTGAGAAGGAAGTCGTCGTCATCCTGACATAGGCGTCGGAGGCGGAGGAGTTGGGAGAAAGGAAGCGAATCGCGACAGGATAGGGGATGGGAGGAAGTGTAGAGGAGGTAGTTGTGGGCGTCAGTGGGTTTGTAGTAGACAGTGGTGGAGAGGCCTGAAGGGAAGATAGAGACAGTGATGTCCAGAAAGTGGACAGACGTGAGGGAAATGCAAAATTCAACATCTGCTAAATCTAGATTTTTAAATCATGTATATACTCTATTAAATAGAATCTTGTGCAGATAACTAAGCAGTCAATTTAAGTTTACATTATTTCCATAGGTTATGTCCCTTATTGTATCTGTTGTCTAAATGGTTGTCCTTATTTATTTGTCTTTGTCTACATCGATGCCCAAATGTACAGTTTTCTTCTGAGAATATTTGCAATGTTTTATTCGTTCATGACCATCTCTATATTATATCTAAAGAAGGCCATGGTTTGTTAAAGTTTGTTCAAGATGCATGGAAATGTTAAGACAAATAGTTTGACCAAACCAAAGAAAGATGAAGCAAAATGCAGGCATGGCAAGACGAAAGATGAACACTAATATATATCAACTTCAGAGATAAGGGATACCTAGATCACCATGGCAATTATTTGATATTGCAGAGGCATGCTAGTCCTTGTCAAGAAGAGACAGATTAAAGAACAATAGTCTGACTAGGTAAATAAGTAAGTAAGTTGCTCATGGCAAGCGAAGATGTCAACATCATCAGACCTAGTACTGAAGATGTAACTTGCGCTGAATTTCGATTATAGAAAGAAAGAAGCTGCGCTGGACATAATTCTCACTCTCTCGTCCATAGTTGCCAGGAACCAGTGGCAAGACATACAATTAAAACGACTGAAAGTATCCCAAGATGAAGACATTCAAGTTGTACAATCCTAGAGACCAAGGGTCGCTTGAAACTTGTGGCAGTCAATCTAGGTCCAGCATAATAGCAGATTACACATCCGATACACATTCATGTGACATGATGAGAGGACACAAATAACAACAAAACATATCCTCCAAGGCTGTCGCGTCCACTAGAGGAACAAAGTGACATCGCGTCAATTTTCAACAAAATTAAAAGATCAACTGAATGGTTGTGAGAACAGGTGGTTATATATGATATACGTGTGCGATCTATGATTGTGTCTCGTAGATCAATCGATGTAATATAATCGACATATTTTATTGATTAAATCGTATATGTTCAAATCTAAAATTAGGATTGTATGTAGGTGCATTTTGTCGAGGGCCGTCTATGATACCGTTGTCATTTTCAATCCATGCTTCCATATTCTTTCTCTAAGTACTGTCAATCATACTTTTTCTTGGTGTTCTCTTGATCAAAATCCCCATTACTTGTTTCTATGTGATAACGCGGAATGCCATTTTTTAGACGTTCTTGTCAAATGATACAATTTTTATTTCTCTGTCTGTATAGCAAAGGGTTTACACATTTGCTTAGGTACCAGATAAAATATGTAGGAGCCAGGTAAATAATATAGGAGACAGGTAGTAAATAAAAGGATATGGTAAAAAATGTAGGAGACAAGTTATAAATGTAGGAGCCAGGTAAATAATGTAGGAGCCATATAAATAATGTAGAAGACAGGCAATAAATGTGAGAGCCGAGTAAATAATGTAGGATTCAGGAATGTAATGTAGAAGCCAATGTAAGAAATAAACGTGACAGGTAACAACTGTAGGAAACAGGGAAACAAATGTAAGGGTCATGAACATAATGTAAGAGGCAGGTAAAAAATTGTAAGAACCAGGTAACAAATGAATGAACCAGGTAAAAAATGTCAAATCCAGGTTAAAAGTGTAGGAGCAAGGAAAATATGGTGGAGCCAATTTAAAAAATGTAGAAGCCAGGCCAAATGATGGATGATAAGCGCCTCGTAAGGTTGTGTAACGTTGAGGAGGGAATACATGAAATGTTTTTTTCAAAATGTGAAACTATAATGTTCAGATGTCAGTTTCTTTTCAAAGAAATACTTATTTTTGCTGTTACTAAACTGTGTTACACCTTCGCTGATGCTAAACATGACGTCGACAGTCTTAGCTGAAAGTCGACGGAAGGAATCGGACATAAGTTGAACAATATTATGTTTTGTGTTAAATTGATGGTGGCTGTATGGGATGGGAGAAATTGTGCGGGTAAATCCGATAATTGTCTTCAAATGATGGGCTCTACGCAACATCTCTAGTCGCCATGGCAACATCTCTAATCGCCATGGCAACATCTCTAGTCGCCATGGCAACATCTCTAGTCGCCACGGAAATATATCTAAGCCCCACTACAACATCTCTAGTCGCCACGGAAATATATCTAAGCCCCACTACAACATCTCTAGTCGCCACGGAAATATATCTAAGCCCCACTACAACATCTCTAGTCGCCACGGAAATATATCTAAGCCCCACTACAACATTTCTAGTCGCCACGGAAATATATCTAAGCCCCACTACAACATCTCTAGTCGCCACGGAAATATATCTAAGCCCCACTACACCATCTCTAGTCGCCACGGAAATATATCTAAGCCCCACTACACCATCTCTAGTCGCCACGGAAATATATCTAAGCCCCACTACGTCTCTAGTCGCCACGTAAATATATCTGATCCCCACTACAACATCTCTAGTCGCCACGGAAATATATCTAAGCCCCACTACAACATCTCTAGTCGCCACGGAAATATATCTAAGCCCCACTACAACATCTCTAGTCGCCACGGAAATATATCTAAGCCCCACTACAACATCTCTAGTCGCCACGGAAATATATCTAAGCCCCACTACACCATCTCTAGTCGCCACGGAAATATATCTAAGCCCCACTACATCTCTAGTCGCCACGTAAATATATCTGATCCCCACTACAACATCTCTAGGTGACACGACAATATTTCTAGGCCCCACGGCAACATCTCTTGACGCCATCGCGCCAGAGTTTTGATGTGATCTACTTTAACTGTAATTCATGTATGGCGCTGTCCCGGCTTTCTGCTGGATTGTTTACCTTCTCACTCTGTTACCTCAGTAGTTTTGGTCGATAGATAGAGTACTCGCATCTCAGGGTGATGAGCGGAAACGGTAGGTGTTCGAGTCCCACAGGTTTGACATTATCTCTGGTCTCAAAGAAGATGGGACCTGAACAGCACCTGAATCCTGAATTACCTCCATTCGTCTTGTCTTATGTCTTAAGTTAACTTAACTAAACGGATTTATACTGGCTAAGAAGACTCTACATAGTACGTATACAACCAGTTTCTTGGAGGGTGGTTTAACCGATGGCTGGGACACATTCGGAGGATGGATGATGGCAGAATACGAAAATATATTAACTTTGGAGAATTACAGTGTGAGGTATGGAGGGGCATGCGATATGCATGGAATACAGACAAATAAGTTACTGATTGCTGATAGGCTAAAGACTCAGATTTTGAGAAGACATGCCACACCATGCAATTCCGCATACGGCCCTGACTTTTCTTGCATACACTGTGGAATACGATTCTCTGCCCGGATTGGTCTTACGAGTCACATTCTTTACCGTTAACATATACATTGTTTTCTTCTTTCATAGCCTAATTACTATCGTCTGATAAGACGGAAAGAGATAATGATCATGATGGTTTAACCGATGTGCCAGTTAGGCACCATCTATAGCTGCTCTGAACAAACCACCTGGGAAAAGGCATACATAACTTTGGCAGATTTGTAATTTTTTTTAAAATTTTGAATTTTGTCAGGGCACCGGTTGTTAAGCCTACTCTTTTCGATTTCCAACTACCAAGGAATTGTTAATGTGCTCGACACTGACCACGGGAGTCCGATCTCACTACCCAGAGATCGGTGGGAATTTTCACAAGAAAATCCACATGAAATAAATCCCGGTCTTCACTGGCAACCTTCGGCACCCGAGGCAGACACCTTACTTCAAGACCACTTAGTCCCCCACCCGAGGCGGACACTTTACCTCGAGACCACTGAGTCCTCCACCCGAGGCGGACACCTTACCTCGAGACAACTGAGTCCCCCACCAGAGGCGGACACCGTACCTCGAGACTACTGAGTCCCCCACCAAAGGCGTACACCTTACCTCGAGACCACTGAGTCCCCCACCAGAGGCGGACACCGTACCTCGAGACCACTGAGTCCCCCACCAGAGGCGGACACCTTACCTCGAGACCACTGAGTCCTCCGCCTGAGGCAGACACCTTACCTCAAGACCACTGAGTTCCCCCCACCCCCCAATCCGGTCTTAGGTAACTCAGAAACAGAAAGTGAGATTGATGGCTAGCGCATTATCTTCTTCGCTGTAACCTAAATACAACGCAAGTTAATCATCAAGACAGAACCGGAAGACGGTGTCGCCATTATCGCTCTAGAGGAGCAACTAACTAACTATTCTCCCAGAATAATGTTCCCAATAATCTCATTACAGACGTTGTAAGCTTTCCTTTGTGTGTTATCATCTAGATAATGCCTGTCACAAATAATTGAGACTTGAGTTGAACATAATGTTGATATTTGTCATCTTTCGCCCTTAGATTATGTCAATGTCTTAGAAAGCGGGTAGTCATCGTATTTGTTTATTGATTTCTTCATTCCATCTTTAGGTGCATTCTTCCTTTGTCTATAAAAATTCTTCTCATAAATATGATTCTGTAATTTGATGACTTGAATCTGTGTAGCATTTCTTTTCTTCTGACTTTCTATACCTCCGTGTTTGATTTTCTTCTTTTCATCTAAATTTTATTTCTTACTTCATTTAGTCTGGAGACTTCAACATGTTTTGCCCCATATACCGTTTTTACCTCATGTTAGAATGACATTTTCCTATTTCCAAGATTGACTGACTCAAAATGTGTGTTCTTATTTGTCATATATCAGTACATAACGATTTACGAGGAAACAGAAAACAAATCATGAAAGGTTGAAGAACTTTAATACAAGGATTTTAACAATATTCATAACTAATTACTTAAGAAAGTAAACTGAAGCATGATTTTCCATCCTGAATTCCAGAAATTCCCTCTTAAGTGCAATGCACTATTGGTTTATGCTCTTTCATTTACGGTTATTCTGGTGTTTTTTTTAAAATGATCCTGTGGCTGTTAAAAGTTTCTTTGCAGGTGTGCAGTACTGTAGGTGGCCATTACTTTCCTTATCTGAAGGATCGATCGCACCGATAAAAATTCATTTTCTGCCAAACTGGACACGGTGGGATTCGAATATGGTGCACATGTTATCCTATTATTAAACAGGTAGTGAACGGTTTCATTGATCAGAGTAGTATTGTTTTCGGTCTCCAATCAACATACACTGTGCACGTTAGTCTGGAATGGGTTAAGACACATCCTGTCCGATTCCAGTGTCGAATGGTTATGATGGTTGGCATATTATTGGTATTTCGGGGTAAACAGTTGAGTTGTCACGACATATGCAAAATATATACAAGTATTTAAAGGGAAGGGAAAATGTCTTTTAGACATTTACACTTTCTCGGGGTTACTTCCGATGTGCGATTGATGGATGTGCACTATCACTCCTGGTGGAAGAGGAGACTAACGTCTGGTCAGGCATAACAAACTGATTTGAAATGTTAGTCAGGACCAGGTGAAATATACCGGACATGACCCAACCTTCCTTACTCGCAAATCTCCCTGGAAACGGGATGTTTGCATGACAGCCTGGCTAACGAGGTGGGGGAATCAATGTGATCCACATAGTAGTGAGTGGCACATAGTAGTGAGTGGCACATAGTATTAAGTGGCACATAGATGAAGTCAAGCATCGCATAATAGCCTGGAGAACCCTGGCTATGTGAGGAAAGTTACTGCATCGCGCCACTTAACGCCCATTTCAGAACGCACAAACGGGCAATCTTACTTAGCGTCAGGATTTAACAACAAAAACAACAACAGCAAAAGCAACCCAAAAACAACAACAGCAAAAGCAACCCAAAAACAACAACAGCAAAAACAACCCAAAAACAACAACAGCAAAAGCAACCCAAAAACAACAACAGCAAAAACAACCCAAAAACAACAACAGCAACCCAACCCCCCAAAAAACATCGATTAATCTTCCTTGTGCTGATAGATTTTGTGTAAAGGTGAGAGTTTGGACATGATTTTCTTGTAAACAATAAATTAATAACAAAATGTGCCTTGTCATTTTCTCAAAAAGATAAGATAAAAAGTTACAAAACAGACAAATATTTGCAGTAAAAGTTCACGTGACAAAAAATGTGACAAACAGCAGCAAAAACCAATACAAAACAAATACAATTAAAACGCAAGCCAGATTATATTGTTTACTTATGTGTTTGTTATACTTCAATTGCATACTATATCCGTCACATGATTTGCTGTAGTTTAGGTCCAACACTTCCGGAGAAAGGCTAACATTTGGACAGGAAAAATATAATCATTAGACATGTTAGTCAGGGTCAGGCATAACATACTGGCCAAGATCCTCACCTCAGCTTCCTAGTAGCCCTCCCCAGCTGTTTTCTTGGACCCTGGCTTTCGAGGTAAGGGATCGACGTGATTCCCGTAGTAGTGAGTAACACGCAGATTAAGCCAATTATAACACGACCGCTTGGAGGACCCAGGTCCACCTTCATAAGCACGCTCGGGATGCGAGGAAAGCGACTGCAACCGGTTCGTTTGGTGGAATATAGGTTCAACACTACAATTAGTCGAGTCTAGGTCTAATACTACAAGTAGTCGAGACTAGGTACAACATTACAATTAGTTGAGTCTAGGTCCGACGCTACAATCAGTTGAGTCTAGGTTCAACACTACAATTAGTTGACACTAGGTCCAATACTACAATTAATTGTGTCTAGGTCCAGCACTACAATTAATTGAGTCTAGGTCAAACACTACAATTAGTTGAGTCTAGGTCCAGCACTACAATTAGTCGAGTCTAGGTCCAACGCTATTATTCGAAATGCTTAAGTACAACACTATATTTTGATTTTTTTTACCCATCTTATAATTTGTGCTGAATCTATTTGTTTGCTCATTGTGATTTTATTGCCAAATGTTTTTATGCAAAACATCATTCCCTTTTTTCTTGCTTTCAACATTTTGGAAGTGAACCACTGTTCATCTAAGGCGAGATCGTTGAATTACGTTCAGCATTAATTCGAGCTACTGTGTGAACAAATCAGAAAGTCCATTTAGACGACGAAACAAGTGTTCCTGCAACCACAGTCTGATCACTAGAACTGATGTTTTGGTCCCTTATGTTTCAGTCAACCGCCCCTTGACGTTTTGGTCACTTGTGTAAACCGCCTCTTGACGTTTTGGTCCCTTATGTTTCAGTCAACCGCCCCTTGACGTTTTGGTCACTTGTGTAAACCGCCTCTTGATGTTTTGGTCCCTTATGTTTCAGTCAACCGCCCCTTGACGTTTTGGTCACTTGTGTAAACCGCCTCTTGACGTTTTGGTCACTTATGTTTCAGTAAACCGCCCCTTGACGTTTTGGACACTTGTGTAAACCGCCTCTTGACGTTTTGGTCACTTATGTTTCAGTCAACCGCCCCTTTACGTTTTAGACACTTTTGTTTCTGTCAATCGCCCCTTGACGTTATGGACACTTATGTTTCTGTCAACTGCCAATTGACGTTTTGGACTCTTTTGTTTCTGTCACCCGCCCCTTTACGGTTTAGATGCTTGTGTTTCTGTCAACCGCTCCTTGACGTTTTGGACACCTGTGTTTCTGTCAACCGCCCGTTTTGGATGCTTGTGTTTCTGTAAACCGCCATTTGACGTTTTGGACACTTGTGTTATGTCACCCGCCGCAAGATGGTTTGGAGACTTGTGTTTCTGTCAACCGCCGCTAGATGGTTTGGAGACTTGGGTTTCTGTCAACCGCCACTTGAAGTTTTGAACCTCTTACAAGTGTCATCTTTTAAATTAGTTCTCTTTCATTCTCTAACATATTTTTACCACGCTTTAGGTTATGCAAATAATCAAATTGAATGCATGCCTTTAAACCTTCACATTCATGTCACAAGAAAGATGTCAGCTATAATAGAAAGCAAGATTAAGGGGAAAATAGTAATGGAAGGGAATCATAACTCACCTTTACATTTCAGGCGTACAGAGACATTACAGTACGGAGGTATGCTGACATGAAGTGATGGACAGAAGATAGGATCAAATAAAGAGACAAACTCAAACGGCGTTACGACCAGTCTTAGGATTGTTCAACCAGAAGATATGGTCAAAAGGAGAGACACACTCAGACCTTTCAACCAGTCCCACTCAGACCTTTCAACCAGTCCCACTCAGACCTTTCAACCAGTCCCACTCAGACCTTTCAACCAGTCCCACTCAGACATTTTAACCAGTCCCACTCAGACATTTCAACCAGTCCCACTCATACCTTTCAACCAGTCCCACTCAGACATTTCAACCAGTCCCACTCAGACATTTCAACCAGTCCCACTCATACATTTCAACCAGTCCCACTCAGACCTTTCAACCAGTCCCACTCAGACATTTCAACCAGTTCCACTCAGACCTTTCAACCAGTCCCTCTCAGATCTTTCAACCAGTCCCACTCAGACCTTTCAACCAGTCCCACTCAGACATTTTAACCAGTCCCACTCAGACATTTCAACCAGTCCCTCTCAGACATTTCAACCAGTCCCACTCAGACATTTCAACCAGTCCCATTCAGACATATCAACCAGTATTAAGATTGTTTAACCAGAGGATAGGGTCAAATGGAGAGACACACTCATACATTTCAACCAGTCCCACTCAGACCTTTCAACCAGTCCCACTCAGACCTTTTAACCAGTCTTAAGATTGTTTAACCAGAGTATAGGGTCAAATGGAGAGACACACTGGAATCTTTTAACCAGTCCTAATCAGACCTTTCAACCAGTCCCACTCAGACCTTTCAACCAGTATTAAGATTGTTTAACCAGAGGATAGGGTCAAATGGAGAGACACACTGGAACCTTTCAACCAGTCCTAATCAGACCTTTCAACCAGTCCCACTCAGACCTTTCAACCAATCTTAAGATTGTTTAACCAAAGGATAGGGTCAAATGGAGAGACACACTCAGACAACTTTACAACAAATCTTAGGATTGCTCATCGAAATGAAACTCCTTGATTCTTGATTGTCTTCATCTTTAATACATATATTCTTCTTAATTCAATATTTTCATGTGTCTGTTTTCCTTTGCATTGTCCTGGAATACGGTATATTTATGTTGAAACGGTGATCTAAGTAGGTTACTTTACATGACAAAACAAAAATATTTTAACCTGGAAAGTAGATAACGTTTTAGCAAATTATACGAAATAAATGTGAATTCAGCTAACATATAATTGTAGATAGTCCTAGGGTATGTAATAGTGCAAATAAGATGTGTAGATGTGTGTGTAGTGAAGGAAATAGTATAGGTGTATGTGGTAAGTGTATATCTCTGGTAATATCGTTTTACTCCAGTGATGGAAGCGAAGAAATAAGGTCATTGTTAGGTGAAACATACTAATCGATTTCCCTACCTCTTATTCACGTCACGCACCTTGAAACAACTTTTCTGCTACAGACTAGTCCACGACCTGGGAATCAACACTTTGATCCCCATAGTGATGGGATTACCGAGGTGCCTATAGTTTCCTTACAGCAAAAAGTTGTCATTCCGCCTTCACAACTACGTCTCGGGAAGCCAGAGAACCCACAGTAACGTCGTCAAGAGATAACATTAACACTACTATAGTTGCTCGGACAACAACAATAACAACCCCATTAGAATGTAGGAATGTCTTACTAATGTCATAAGGTTGTATATCACCGACTTGCTCTGAAGCTTTTACTTCTTGTTATCTTCATGTCCATTCTGATGTCATCTGTAGACATACTTCAGTAATATCTAGATCATGCAACTCGGTTAAGTTCTATGTTACTAGCACGGACGTGTCTTTCCATTATGCTTATCGTCATTATTTTTTAAATGTGTGTTTGTCTGTTTTAAATGTAGCTTTTTTGTGGTTGTTGCTACGTTAACTCGTTAACTAGTACATATCACTACATACGTCTTTAATTTCGAGCAGATGCATACTTCTAAATGATGTATTGTCACACTAGATGTATCAGATGCTGCTAGACAACATAAAAAACTGTTTACTGAATGTGATCAATTCTGGGCTTGCCTCAGAAGATAATTGGTCACACGAAATCCGAAAAGGTGGGACAGCCTACATTCTTGTCCTGCATTAATCGTAAATCCAAACTATTAATACGTGTTGTTGTTGTTGTTATCAGATAGCTGCTGAGCAATGCCATTCTTATATCGATACATGTCTTCTTTAGTTGGTTCACTGTTCGTACAGTTTGTTGGCAATTGTCGGCAGGGCTTGTATGAATCTTTTCCTCATGTTCGAAAGGGCTTTGCACTGAATGAGTAGGTGTCAAACCGTTTCATCAGGAAGAGAGCAATATCTACACAAGAGCAGATGCTGGGGATTGATGCGATTCAAGTGGCTATTGGCTCTGGTATGTTCTATTCGGAACTGAAGGATGAGAATTCGATCTCTTCTATGTTGTTTATTTATGTCATCGCTACTTTCCTCTGTGACATTTCGCTAAATACACTGCGACCTGTTGTTCCCGTCGCTTATCTGTTCATTCAGATTTCCTAGGTATTATTCTTAATAATTCGTTTTACAGCGTGATCACTGCAGTGTCCATCCAATTGTTGTTTCGAGGCTCCTCTTTTGCCAATCTGTTGGCCATCTTGTTCCATAGCAGCCCACTATGTCCATGGATCCATTGCATGATGATATTTATCCGTGGGCAGTGATGGTGTTGTTGTTCGCCATTTCTACAAAGAATGTGTCCTTTTCTGTGTATGAGGTTTTTTCCAGCGCCCCAAGAACCGACTTGAAGTCACTAAAAGTCACAAAAAGTCACAAAAGTCAACCGACAAAAATTCGCCCAAGACAAGCTGTTAGTGTAAAATCTTAATTGCTGTTTTATAGCCTCGGCATTCGCTTCATCATTTGAACGGTTTCCGCCGCAGGAATCACAAAACTCGAATTTGAACCCATCCGGGTTTTTCATTTGGATACCATACCCTGCAAAAGAGGTAGATTTGAATGCTGATCCATCCGTATAGACCAAAACTGCCGATTCTGGGTAGCTATGGACTGTCTCCAAGCCACACGTCTTCAGGATATTAAGTGTAGTCTCCTCGGTTGCCGCCTTTTCTGCTAGGTGTGTTTTTATGACTGGTAAGCAAATATCTTCCCAAGGGGATGGTTTAAGAAACATAATTTCTGTTTTTCTTTCTCCTCTGGTATATGTTAAAGATAACTTTATTATTCTGTTGTATCCAGTGGGGACAACTGCTTCAGTCTTCTCTTTTGTTTCCAAGTGTCTATTTGTATCCTATTTGGATGGCCATGTTCTTGTCTCTTGAATCTCTCTACCGCTTGAGTCAGTGCCCCATTTCTCCTGATATCTAGCGGTTCTATGTTGGCCTCTCCCACGCCACTGTAGGTGGTGATCTCCTCCCCCGACAAATTATTCTGAACGCTTGATTCTGCACATGGTCAGTAGGTGAAATGTTTTTTGTACTTACTGGGGTCTGTATTGGAAGACTGTAGTCCATCACCGGTCGGATATATCTAAAGTATAGTTGCCAAAGGGTTTGTGTATCAGCTCCCCATTTTGTACTAGCACGTCTCCTGTTTATTAATACGTGTAAGAATATGTATTGTATGTTGTCACGAACAGAGAACAGAGTGCTCAGTGCAACCAAGAAGGCAGGGAAACCCGCAAACTTTAACTGGATCCTAGACAAAGAATCTGATACGTTTACCTTAGCAATAAATCAATAAAAGCCAGTTGCTCCTAGCGGTAAATAGATCATTAACCACATCCTGACAGTACAAACGGTCATTTGATGCTTTGTCTGTTCCTGTGCAACCATTTAATCGTAGTTCCCTCTAACATTCACTTCTCCAAGTACTTTTAGATCTACCTTCTTTTTTCTCACTCCTGTGGATTCCATGTAAGAGACTGCCTAGCTGTATTGGATGGCGCCTACTTAAACATTTTTCCTATCCAGCTTTATTTTCTTCTAACTTAACTTCTTCATACTTGTTTTGAAGACACTAAAGTCTATGTGCAATCAGTTTCTTTTACTGCACTTGATCAAAAACTATGTGCATACAATGAATTAGTGAATGCATTAATGCACCCTGCCTCCACTATTTCATGGGGCAATATTGTCCAAGCATTAACCACTCTCTGACTAAAAAAAATATTTCCTTATATCTAATCTAGACCTTTCTTTAATTAATTTACAGCTTTATCCTCTTGTTCTTTTAGGCGAATGTACTTCTCCTAATTTGTTGTTCCAGTGGCTGTTGTTGGCTCCTTTCCGACGAATATTTATTCCTCCCCATGCCCTACCACTCCACGCATAGTATCCTTCACAAGCATCAGTTACTGAAAACCTGGAGTCTTTATTGTAGACCCTTGGACGTTGCCCGTGCTTCTGCCCATAAAATATCCTGACAACGGTGTTAATATGTCAACTTTGGTTTGAATCTTGATATCTTTGACTCTCCAAACGTTGTTTAGTGTCAGGAATACCACTTGGTCCTTCCAAATCTGATCTATACATCTCCAACTTTCCTCTCTGATGTGGCGATTGTGTCACAGAACCAGAATACTGCAGAATAATGAGAGCAGAGAACCTACTAAAGGTAACTGATGAAGAACCAGATAAGTCGAACTGAAAAACATGAGCAAGAGCTGAGAGAGATTACGATAAAAATATCGGGTAACGGATGATGTGGAGTGTGTCGGTCCTTGAACTTGAACGTCTTCTAGAGTTAACATACATATTATTCGAGTCTGATGCAGTGCTAAAAATTACAAGTTCTTAACAATATAATGAAGAATTTTTTGGTTTTTGCGTTCACTTTATTTTTCCAATCACCAAGGCGGTGTGCGTTGCACTGTGTTTTTATTTTGCGCCTATCGGCCCAGTGCATCCGACTTCAGCATGCATTTTATGTAAGGGTCTGCTTCCTCCTGCATTTTCTAAGGGTTTGCTTCCCCGGAATAACGGCCGGTGCTCTGTGATGGGAATCGAACCCAGCACCTTCGGGTTGTGAGCCGTGCCACTCAACCACTAGGCCACGCCGTCCCCTCGAATGAAGTATAAATCAGACAATACGATATATAAATACGAGATAAAATTACAACAGCAATAGGCCTTCTGAAGACCTCTTGGCAACTGTCAGAAGAAGGAAGCGTGTTTGGTACGGTCACACGTCGAGATCAAATGGTATTACAAATACGATCCTGCACGGAAAGGTGCAAGGCAGACGATGAAGAGGCCGTCCAAACAAGAAGTGTGAGGACAACATAAAAGAATGGACCAATCTCCGATCAGAAGAGGCACAGGCAGCGGCCGTTGACAGAGTGGAGCGGGGTTAGGAGGAT
Source organism: Ariolimax columbianus (assembly GCA_036924085.1). Lineage (NCBI taxonomy): Eukaryota > Metazoa > Mollusca > Gastropoda > Stylommatophora > Arionidae > Ariolimax > Ariolimax columbianus. The sequence goes on from JAVGWX010000016.1 coordinate 54,379,842, forward strand.
GTCGTCATGTTTGCCCCAACGACTTCACTGGTTACGGGATGAGATGACCTGAGATCAGACACCACTCCAGAACAACTACAAACAGAAACCTACGTTTTTCTTTAGCTGTTCCTTATCGCTAACGAACGCCATTTGTGCGTACCAGAGATTACACTTTCTTTCTATTTATTCATAACCGTATTGTTACTTTACTTTACATAATGTGTTTTTAATCTACGATTCTCCTGTCCCACGACAAATGCCTGGTGCCAAATCGTCATGCGGCCTAGAAATGTTGCTGTTAAGCCTAAAATTTGAGGACCTATGCTTTTTGTTCCTCGAACAATTTTCCCCATCGTCAACACCACTGTTCACTAAGTTCCAGGACATATTTGTGTTCATAAAAACTGTAATACGTAGCAATGTGGTATTTATCTACTTCCCGTGGCAACTATGTGCCAATGAATCTACCTAACAGAAAGCCGGTAACTTCACGCATGCGTAGTAGGGACGCCTATAAGTGAAGATAACCTTGTAATGCTTATCGCTTTTCAGAACAATGTGTGTGCATTGATTTGTGCTTTCGTCTTAAAAATACTGGTTCCAAAACTTTATAAATGCTGCAGTCAGCTTTCGGAGAGTCCTGTCTAAGTCAATCTAAAACATTTGAATGGTATTCCCGTCTCATAAGTGGACACCGATCCTTTAAAGATGACCTCCGTAAGGGCAGACCTTCCAGCTCCGACACTTTTGAGATTGTGGCACGTGCAAGAAATCATACGCGCTGACCGACGTCTGACTCTCAGAGAGGCTGCTGAGGATATTGGAATAGCAATGGGTATGTGCCATAAAATTATAACTGAAGATTTGTACACGAGAAGAGTGACAGCAAAACTCATGCTCCGCCTCCTGGCATAGGACCAGACGGACGAACGGTTGTCCATTTGCACTGACCTTTAAGAAAGCAAAAAACGACGCAAATTGTATGTCCTCAATAATTACTGGTGATGATAGCTGGGTATACGGATATGAATCGGAAACAAAGGAATTGAGGTCCGAGTGGCAAACGACAGCATCTCCTCTTTCGAAGAAGGCGCAACATGTCAGTTCAAGACTAGATCATGTTGATTGCGTAGTTCGATATCGATGGGCTGGTGCATCTTGAAGACGTCCTTAGAGGACACAAAGTTAGTGCTTATTTCTAAAAAATAATCCTGCACCGCCACTGCGATGCTATACACAGACATTTCCTTGAGGCGTGGAGCATAGGCAATTTGATTCTGCATCATGACAATCCCCCTGCACATAGTTCTGTCCCCACCATCGTATTTTTTTATGAAACACACCATTCCATTGCTCCTACAACCTTTATACTCACCGGTCCTGCTCTGTGTGAATTTGTCGTTCTCCCCCAACTTTACAAATCAATAAAAGGCCGCCGAATCGATGCCATTCAGGAGATTCAATCTAACGACAAGTGCCTAACAGAAGTGCTTCCTTCGGGGCAGGATAGCTGAAATAAGTGTGAACAATCGCAAGGAAACTACTTTGAAGGAGATAGGACCAACTAAAAATGAGTCGCGGAAATTAATGAACAGCGGAGTATATTCCTCCCTAAGCTTTAAGAGACACACAATAGAATATTTTCCCGCATTATATTATCCTTCTTCCGATGACTTTTAAGGCCATCCTATTGTTGTTGTGTAACGCAGCAAATACAACTTGGAAAGACAAAATTAAAATGTCTTCATTTAGAATTCATATTTTGAGCAACGAATTCGCCTATACTCTCATGAATATAACAGAACCCTGCCAGAAACTTCTCATTCAGCGAAATGCATGGCTCCTGCATTTTTTCCTTGATGCTAGATCCTAAACAAATATGTAACCATGTGGAGTCTATCATATATATTGCAGTTTGCGCTATAATAATTGCAATATTTGCTCGCGTCATTAAAACATACTACGTAATTTTGTAATTCAATGTTCCTTCATTGGAAGTGGTGCTGAAAGAGTTCTGGGTTCCCACTGAAACTTTCTTCCTAATAATCGGAACAGATTCTCATTGTGACCACGAAAAAACTCATACAGCTTCTTCCCAACAAAGGGGTGCAACTCTGGATGACGCCTGCTCTTTCCTTCCGGTAAGCAGCAGATGTCGTTCACATGAAATGGACGAGCACAATAGAATCCTTTCGTTTCATTGAAATAGAAGTTGCTTTCAGTAATCATTTTAGGAATTCCCAGGAAAGCCTCTATCCGTTGAAGTTCTTTTGCTGGCTCTTTTGCAAACTCGCTTGTCTCTAGCACGTGGATCTGTGGAAGATAAATATGTTCATTTGTTTTGAATTATGTAATTAGTACATCAGAAGTCCCTAGAATTGTACATCAGTAGAGGGTAAGAGAGTCAAGGTAAGAGACTAGACAACCACAAAGAGGTTGTTCATCGTAATGGTAATATGTTTAGTTAAATTCAGCGGTCCATTTACTTCAACCGGTGAGCACTGTGGGGAGCACAGTCGTCCTTCTTGGGCTACGTATGTTGCAATGGTCACTGTAAGGGTATGCTGTTGAAGAGTTGCTTTATCCTACCTATCTTCATCTTCACCAAGTGCAATACAGTTGCCAAACCAATAATAATTTTGAGATTAGAAGAGCGTAAAACTACATAGAGTCACTCTTGACCGACAATTCAGTTTCATCACATCCATATTGTGAAGAATAAAGGTATAAAATGTCTATAGCTATTGACAACATGTGCTGGAACATCATGTGATCAGACATATAAGCTTAGAAAGGTGTGTACCGTGGTAGTGTGTACTCAGTAAAAGAATATACGAGGCGTGTTCAAATGAAACCGGACTGGACTGCAAGAAGTGAACATACGTACGATGCCCTTGATGATGTCACTTCTGGTGTAAACAGCCCATACCATCCGTCAAGTTTGCAAAATTGTATTATGCTTCGACTCATAGTTTCCTAAGCAGACCGTTGAAAACATGGCGGGTGTGATACGGCATATGTGCAGCGTTGATCAGCGAGTGGTGTTTCGGTTTCTAACATCTGAAATATGTCAACCAGTTGACATTAACCGCATAATTCAGGCAGTGTATGGTGACAAAAGTGTGTCGAAGACAACACTGAAGAACAAGACAATCTGCGCAGGTTATTTGTACTTTTCCCCAGGATGTTTGACTGCGGGTCTACTTAGCTCTAGTGTTTGAGTCCATTAAGATGTACTTGCCCATTGATTAAACCACCCTCCAAAAAACTGGTTCTAAACAGTCGTCACAGTGTTTTAAACCGGAATACAGACGTTAAGTTAAGTTATCTCTTTATATCATGCGCATGAAGTCAGTAACTAAAGTGAAGACCTATTTCTTAAAAGGTTCTAATGTGGTTGTACGTCATGTCTCAGCGCATACATTCCGTGTTGCATTGCTTTCGTTGATCGAAAATCAAGCATCCATTTACAGCTGGGTATGATACGACTAAGTAATATCGTTACCTGATATTTGGAGAATTTCTTCATCCAGGTTTGCAAGTATCGAACGTAAATGCTCCATTGTACAGTTCGTGATTCGTTGTTGACTTGCAGCTGTCCGTCTTTGAAAACCATACACACGCTTGGGATATCTGGGCCGGACTGTGGGCATGATAGAGGTAATTGATGGGATATATGACACATGCGGCTGATGGAAGATATGACACATGCGTCTTATGGAAGATATGACTGATACAAATGTATAATATAAAGAAGATAAGACTTTTAAGAAGATAAGATAGACTGACGCAGGAAATAATTTATAGAAGATGTGATATATGTGCCATTCGACTGTCGAAATATAAAATTTAATTAGTATATGATAGAAGATTTGTATGACGCAAAATATAATTTATATAAGATGTGATTTATATTACTTATGGAAGTTATAATTTATATATATATATATATATATATATATACATATATATATATATATGTATATATATATATATATATATATATATGTATATTTATATATATATATATATATATATATATATATATATATATACATATATCATATGAAATATGGTAGATGTGTATGGCTAAAGATATAATTTATAGAAGACATGACATATGGAAGACATGACATATGAACGATAACATTTAAAGACGATATTAGAGATGGAAGATATAACTGATAGAAAATAAAATGAATATAATTCCACCTGTTTAGACATCTAAGATAATTTATGGGAGGTTAGAATTCAAGCACTGATGACGAAGTGAAACAGGCTGTCCTAGATTGGTTCAGACATACTGACAAATCTTTCTGCGCTGAAGGTTTTCAAGCATTACTTAAACGCTGGAATAAGTGCACAGACGTTGCAGGAGATTATATCGAAAAAATTAGTCTTAGTTATGACTGATTTCATTACTAGTCATATATTTATGATTGATGAAGTAAGTTATGGTTGGTGCCATTAGCAGTGATACTTGGAATTCTTGCAATATTGGTACTCAATCAGGCAGATGTATATCTGCTGAAAGATAGCCGAAGACTAACAGTAGATGGTTCATTGGGGCCATTTTACTTCTTGTGGGTTGCAAGGCTTGAGGAAAAGTAAAGGGCGTATTTGGTAGGTAAATCATTATATTTCCGAATGTGTCTTTCGTGAGACAGCTACTATCAATCAACCTACTAATTTTGTTTTCTAGCTGTAAAGGGCCCGTTTACTTCAAACTTAAGAGTGTATCGTCCATATCCGATATGACTAGGCACTCGATCTCATCCCCAATGAGACCAGTATTTGCTTAACACTTGCAAGCTTCAAACAACCACTGTTGCTGGCTTGCGTGCGTTTCTCTAGAGGCGTGCAGCTTTAATTAACTGCCCCTGGAAGTTATAATTCCGACATTTAAACGTAAGTAGTCATTGTTACTGGGACATGCCCTACCCTGACAGCTTGTGATACAATCCTAGTAACTGGGTCTTTCATGATAACAATTAGCTTCATGTGTCTGTCCAGTTTGTAGATCTCCTCCATGGCTCTCTCACTCCAGATATAGGACGGGGTTTTTTCTAACGTTATCTGAAATATAAATTGGCACTTTAATTGAATCATTATATCAGTATATAAAAAAGTTATGCATTTCTATCTATCTATCTATCTATCTATCTATCTATCTATCTATCTATCTATCTATCTATCTATCTATCTATCTATCTATCTATCTATCTATCTATCTATCTATCTATCTATCTATCTATCTATCTATCTATCTATCTATATATCTATCTATCTATCTATCTATCTATCTATCTATCTATCTATCTATCTATCTATCTATCTATCTATCTATCTATCTATCTATCTATCTATCTATCTATCTATCTATCTATCTATCTATCTATCTATCTATCTATCTATCTATCTATCTATCTATATATCTATCTATCTATCTATTTATCTATCTATCTATCTATCTATCTATCTATCAATATATCTATCTATCTATCTATCCGTCCGTCCGTCCGTCCGTCCGTCTATCCATCCATCCATCCATCCATCCATCGATGCATCCATCCATCTATCTATCTATCTATCTATCTATCTATCTATCTATCTATCTATCTATCTATCTATCTATCTATCTATCTATCTATCTATCTATCTATCTATCTATATATCTATCAATCTATCTATGTAACTGTCTGTCTGCCTGCCTGCCTGTCTGTCTGTCTCACTGCATGTTCGTCTGACTATATCGTCTTCTTCGCCTTCATTCGTTTTCAAACTTCTGCTACAAAACCCTAACAATCACTTTGCAAGTATCAGGATGTTGTCCGGAGTATCGGCTGCGCAGTGTCAAATTGTACAGCTTCACTGCGACATTTGCACATTTCTTTCACACACACCCGTCTTCGGCAGGCATTATTTGGTTTTGGATTTGCCTTACCTCGTCGATCAATTCTCCATAGTCAGTCTGCTCTGATAGATTCTGTTTTCCAGGATCATCACGTGCAGGTGTAGAAGTGTCTGGACAATTCTGGTTTGCTGGCCCTGGCGCTATCAGCCAGCTCTGGATCTCTGACCACTAAAGCTCATTAACTGCTCAGCATCTTGATCCCGTCTAACTATTTGTATTTCTATCTTACTCTCATTCTCTGTTTCTCATATTTATTTATTTGTTTGCTTATCAATTTTTTTTCTCATATCTGCTTTTAAACGTCAAACTTTTGAATTACTGTTTTCATATTAACTCAAAATTGACCCATATTATTAAACAACTATCCTTTCATTGATATATCCATCCAAACATTCGTATGTTCATACACGAAGTACGTGATTTTGCGCAACAATATGCGACTGGCCTGGTCTCGGAAGATTTTTTGTTAACTCACATCCTTATTTAAACATCGTTGTTAAGTTCTTCACTGTTGTCTTCTACACACTTTTGTCACTATACACTGCCTTCTTTCAGCGATGAACGTCAACTCGTCTACATCCTAAGCTGTTCGAAACCGTATCCCCTCTTATTGATCAAATCTTGGAGGATTCCATATCACATCCGCCATGTTTTCAGCGGTCTGCTGAGGTAACTATTAGTCGGAGGATAATGCAAACCTGACGGTTGGTATGCGCTTTTTAAACCAGAAGAGACCTCATCCTAGTCATCGTACGTATGCTCACTTGTTGCGAATTAGCCCCGGTGTCATTTGAACATGCCTCGTAATATAAAGACAGACAAACGAATACGTCTACAAGCCACAAGACAAATCCCAGACCTGGTTACTGTACGACACGGGCATCTGGGCTCTGTACCAGTTCATGCCCTTGTTGAAGTTTTCATCAACGTCAAAGAAATGAATCTCCGGACCAGTGGTAACGATATTTGGGTGCATGCTCAAGAAATCGATCAACGCTCTTGTTCCACACTTTCCGAAACCGATAATAATTGCCTGTTCGAGTGAGTGAGCATGAGTGAGTGAGTGAGTGAGTGAGCATGTCAATCTTTTTAACTGAAGAAGAAATCTTTAGATTTGAGTTCAAGTATAATCATCTTATTAATTCAATACTCTGACAATGATACGTTCTGAGAAAGTAAAGGTTTTGGACAGGATTAGAAAGTGATTAGGAACCCATTTTATGAGATAACACGTCAGACAAGGCTTAGCGTTATTAGCGGTTGTTTGTCATTGTGGATAACGTTTATGTCTCTGTGAATTATTTTTAATAAATAGTTTAATATGAAGGGGCTTTTCGTGAAAATCTGAAATTTGTGACATGAATTTGAAACACGGTGTCAGTGACATGAACGTTAGGTGTGTCTTTGATAAGGATGTCAAGAGTGTCCTGCAGGTTGTGTCATGGTGCAGACGAGAGAAATGATGTTTTTACTAGCCGTTTAAAGATGACATGAACAAGCAGGAGTTCATTTTTTTAGTTTGAATTTTTAAAGCAATGAATGGGTGAAATCTATCAAAATTAATCGATGAATAAAAGTTCAGTTATGACACACATACATTTCCCTCCTTCAGCTTTGCAAGTGGAATAGGAAGTTCAGAAACGACCTGTGATTGACAATGTTCATACGGTTTAGCACACATAGCAGTAACACCAGTGCCAATCACATAAATTATTGAACGCGGAGTGAGGACAATTTGACAATTTGTTGTTGATGTTGTTGTTGTTGTTGTTGTTGTTGTTGTTGTTGAATGTAAATGGTGACTAAGCTTACTCTTCTGTACTCCCTGAAAACGGCGAGCTGCAGCAACGTTTTTCACATCCAAAGCGTGCCGATGAAGTTGGAACCGGGTTCTCTAGGCTGGTGTGCTATACATCGCCGAACTGTTCACTACTACGGGGATCACATCGATTCCCCAACTCGTTATACAGACAGTAATTAAACATGTTTTCGGGTAGAACTGCATGTGAGTGAATCGAAATAGGGGGTTGCGGGGGGCGGGGAAGGGTCTTGGTCAATAGGTTCACCTAACCCTAAATACCATAGTCTGATCAGTATCTTTCACCTCACCCTGACTAACATAGTCTGATCAGTATTTCACCTCACCCTGACTAACACAGTCTAATCAGTATTTATCACCTGACCCTGACTAACATAGTCTAATCAGTATTTCACCTAACCCTGACTACCATAGTCTGATCAGTATCTTTCACCTCACCCTGACTAACATAGTCTAATCAGTATGTATCACCTGACCCTGACTAACATAGTCTAATCAGTATGTATCACCTGACCCTGACTAACATAGTCTAATCAGTATTTCACCTAACCCTGACTACCATAGTCTGATCAGTATCGTTCACCTCACCCTGACTAACATAGTCTAATCAGTATGTATCACCTGACCCTGACTAACATAGTCTAATCAGTATGTATCACCTGAGCCTGACTAACGTGGTTAAGATGTTAGTCTCCTCCTCCCACAGTCTGGTAATTAATGTCATTCTAAACTATCACTACGGCATTTAATTACAGTCCAGAGCACTGGACATGATTTTAAGGGGTAATAATAATGAAACTAAATAAAGGCTGCTCGACCTGTCAATCGCCATGTACTGTACAACAACATTCTTATTTTACATCCGCATATACAATACGTGGCAACGACCGGGATAAGCAGATTTTATTCCTCAGTCCTATAAATGATCGGTATACTATAAAAAACGTAAATGTGATTATTTTTTTGAATTGAAAGAGATATCTACATTATACATATTCATGTAGCGTAGCTGAAGTGATAATATTCTTTCTTCTCCCGTAATGGACACGACAATCTACAGTAGAACAATACGTTGTTACACTAATTAATAAGTAACGATTTTAATTGGCAGTTTTTTAGAGGAAAGAGAAACAATAAGAATAAAACGATGAAGAAGAAGAGGACCAAGAAGGAGAGGAAGAAAAAAAGGACAAAAAAGAATACAGATAAAAAAAATAGAATTAGCATAGAAAGAAGAATGCAGAAGACGAGAATATTGAAACTAATTTCTTGAGATAAGATGACGAATAATAATAACAATAATAATGGGAATAATAATAGCATTAATAATAATTAGTAGAAAAACAAAAAGCAGCTGGAGAAGTAGAGGAAGAAGAAGTGAAAGAAGAAGAAAAAAGAACAGGAAGAAGAAGAACTAGAAGAAGAAGAATAAAAATAAGTAGAACAAACGGACGAAGATGAAGAAGAATAAAAAGTAGAAAACCAAATTTGTAAGAAAAAAACAAATTTAATAAAAAAGAGAAAATAAAAAACGACGAAGAATAGGAAAGTCTTCAGAAGTGAAATAATAAGAAAAATGAAAAGAGAACACATAGAACAAAGTGAAGAAGAAAAACCAAAGTCCCACACTTATATGAATGTATGCCGGTCTCCCTATTATCTTAAAAATCACTTAAACTTAATTGCCTTACAGCAGCTGTGCATAATGATAATGATACCTAAGGATATCGTTACTGCTTTTTAGCTTAAGATTCTTATAATAACTATGAGTTGGAGGTCTTATTACCACTTTTAGGGATCTTATAACAACTATGAGTTGGAGGTTTTATTACCACTTTTAGGAATCTTATAATAACTATGAGTTGACGGTCTTATTACCACTTTTAGGGATCTTATAACAACTGCAGACTAGGGGTCTTACTACATCTTTTAGGGGAGGAAGACTAATAGCTGGTCAGGCAAAATGTACTGATCAGACATGTTAGTCAGGGTCAGGCAAAACATACTGGACAAAACCCTCACCTCGGCTTCCTTTTAGCCCTCGCTGGAAACGGACTGTTTTCACGACAGCCTGGTTAACGAGGTGAAGAATCGACGTGATCGCCGTAGTTATGAGTGACACGTAGATGAAGCCAAGCATAGCACAGCCTCCTGGAGTACTCCGGTTCACCTACACCAGCACGCTCGGCATGTGAGGAAAACTACTGTAACACTGAACATCCTTTTCAGGGCACACAAAAATTTAAACTGTTCATTGTAGTCATTTGCAAATAACAAATACCCTTTTATCTTATGGGTCTAACAACAATTTTAGTGTAGGGGTTTACAAAAACGTTTACTAAGTGGTTTCTCTACCCCTTATATCTTAATGGTACTGCTACAACTGCAGCTTAGGTATGTTACAACAACAAAAAAACGTTTGCTTAGTGGTGTTACGGCAACTGCATCTTAGAGTTGCAAAACCACTTTAGCTTAGGTGGTTTTACAATAACTGCAGATTAGGCGTCTAACAACTACAACTTAGGGATCTTTTAAGCACTTTAACTTAGGGGTCTTTCAATCACTTTAACTATATAGTTTTACAACCACTTTAACTCAGGGGTCTTTCAACCACTTTACCTAAGTGGTCTTTCACTAACTCAGGGGTCTTTCAACCACTTTACCTAAGTGGTCTTTCACTAACTCATGGGTCTTTCAACCACTTTAACTCATGGGTCTTTAAACCACTTTTCCTAAGGGATCTTTCAGTCACTTTCACTAAGGGGTCTCTCCGCCACTTTAACTAAGGGGTCTTTAAACCACTTTTCCTAAGGGATCTTTCAGTCACTTTCAGTAAGGGGTCTCTCAGCCACTTTAACTAAGGGGTCTTTAAACCACTTTACCTAAGGGATTTTTCAGTCACTTTCACTAAGGGGTCTCTCACCCACTTTAACTAAGGGGTCTTTAAACCACTTTTCCTAAGTGATCTTTCAGTCACTTTCACTAAGGGGTCTCTCAGCCACTTTAACTAAGGGGTCTTTCAATCACTTTAACTCAGGGGTCTCTCAGCCAATTTAACTAATTGGTCTTTCAATCGATTGAACTAAGGGATCTCTCAACCACTTTAACTAAGGGGTTTCAATCACTTTAACTAAGGGGTATTTTAATCACTGTAACTCAGGGGTCTTTCAATCACTTTAACTAAGGATTCTTTCAATCACTTTAACTAAGGAATCTTGTAACCACTAACTTAGGGTTCTTTCATGGACTTTACCTTAGGGATTCTTACAATCACTTTAACTATATTCTTACAACCACTTTAACTATATTCTTACAACCACTTTAACTAAAAGGTCTTTCAACCACTAACATAGGGTTCTTTTTTGCACTTTACCTTAGGGGTCTTTCAATTACTTTAACTTAAGGGTCTTTTAAGCACTTTAACTTTGGGGTCTTTCAACCACTTTAACTAAGGGGTCTTTCAACCACTTTAACTTAGGTGTCTTAAAGTAAAGTAAAGTAACCCATACCATTACTGCCGTAGTGGTTTCAGGTGTTAGCGATCTCACATTTCAAATGATCGGATATATGAGGGCGGTTGTCATCTCCTCTTACTCGTTGCTTTCACTTCACAGACTGAACCGTCACCCATTAAAGGCTTGGTCGAAAATCCGGTCTCAACCATTTTAATTAAGTGGTCTTTCAACCACTTTAACTAATGGGTCTTTCAACCACTTTAACTAATGGGTCTTTCAACCACTTTAACTAATGGGTCTTTTAACTAATGAGTACTACATTTACTTTAGCTGAGGGATCTTCCAACCATTTTAAAATATGGGTCTTCCAACCATTTTAACTTAGTGGAGGTTTGGGGGGGGGGGGGGGGGAGTCATTGGATCCACTTTAACTAAGTTGTCTTCCAACCATTTTAACTTAGTGGAGGTTGGGGGCGGGGGGGGGAGTCCTTAGATTCACTTTAACTAAGTTGTCTTCCAACCATTTTAACTTAGTGGAGGTTAGGGGCGGGGGGGGGGGGGAGTCCTTGGATCCACTTTAACTAAGTTGTCTTCTAACCATTTTAACTTAGTGGAGGTTGGGGGCGGGGGGGGGAGTCCTTGGATTCACTTTAACTAAGTGGTCTTCCAACAATTTTAACTTATGTGTCTTGCAACAATTTTAACGAATGTGTCTTCCAACAATTTTAACTTATGTGTCTTGCAACAATTTTAACGAATGTGTCTTGCAACCATTTTAACGAATGTGTCTTCCAACAATTTTAACTTATGTGTATTGCAACAATTTTAACGAATGTGTCTTGCAACAATTTTAACTTATGTGTCTTGCAACAATTTTAACGAATGTGTCTTGCAACAATTTTAACTTATGTGTCTTGCAACAATTTTAACGAATGTGTCTTCCAACAATTTTAACTTATGTGTCTTGCAACAATTTTAACGAATGTGTCTTGCAACAATTTTAACTTATGTGTCTTGCAACAATTTTAACGAATGTGTCTTGCAACAATTTTAACTTATGTGTCTTGCAACAATTTTGACTTATGTGTCTTGCAACAATGTTAACTTATGTGTATTGCAACAATTTTAACGAATGTGTCTTGCAACCATTTTAACGAATGTGTCTTGCAACAATTTTAACTTATGTGTCTTGCAACAATTATATCTTATGTGTTTTGCAACAATTTTAACTTAAGACTGTTACAACAACTTTACCTTTGGAAATCGTTGCTTTGGCACCTCCTTCGGCGGAGGTGAGAAGAGTTTATCGGGGTAACCTCCAGCCATCCCGATTGTCCAGTGGAGCCGACCATGTTTTAGAACTACTTCATTCGTGATCTGTTCACGTAAAGCAGCAACAATCAGCACACTTTGAGGAGTCCTCTTCATTCGCGTGTTCTCACTTCTGCCATCATCAATGTTTTTCTCTAACAGGTCATCACCATCACTAGTCAAACGGGGATTGTTAGTGTCCGCAATAGCAGGTAAAGATGTTTCTAATTCAAGACTTCTCCCTTTACCATTATTTAAATACTCGGTCTCTACAGCTGGCTCGTGGTTTACAATAACAAGAGACAAATCTTCAATATCGATACTTAAATTTGTTCTATTTGTTGTTCCATTTTTCCAAAAAGTATTCCTTTTATTTTCTTCTTTTTTTGAATTCATATATTCATGTGTATTATATTTATTTACACTTTTCGGTATCGTTATATAGCTTAGCGTTCTCTCCTCTGAACCGACAAGTGATTTTCTCTTGACTATCTCAAGTTTGTTGAGTCTGTTCAGTTTCCTCAGTTGAAGTTGCTTAATGTCCTTGACATTGCACCAGTAAACAATTAGAAAGAACAATACCCATAGTAGTGTTGGTCGAATGTATCGAGAGTAATGAAACCTAAATGACGTCATCTTTTTATGATGCCCTACAATATGATACAACATGTAGAAGAAAACGAAAAATATTAAATATGTTCAAAAGGAAAAGGGTTGACTGTGGAAAAACTGTAGCATCACCATTCAACGATAGTATTCCTCTAGAAACATAGGACAGCGAAAAGACGTCTTCTCTGTCTGTAATTATTCTGTGTGGTCTTCTTGTGTCTTGTCTCGAGAATCCAGTTGGCATTAGGTCGTGTCATTGGTCTCGTCTATAAAGGGGTTTCCAGAAACTGGCCAGTAGCGCTAGTGTTTTGAATATTTGAATATTCTGTAACACAATTGTGTTCCAGGTTCAGGCTGCTGGCATTAACCCTGTAACATGGATGATATGTTTACATATTCGCAGACTAATCATCTTTGGGAGATGTTCGGCTTGATTGAACCTGCTAGGAGCAAGCGACTCAAGGATCAGAAAGGCACGTGAGTTTTCGCGTCACGCCAAGATAGTGCGCACACCGGATGGAGGCAACATTGATTGTGCAGGTCTTACACACCCGCCCCCCGCCCACTTCCCTAGCGCATGCACAATCTCAGGATGACGATAAGCTGTTTAACCCCTACAATGAATCAAGTCACGTGGTCTCAGTTTTCGCAAGATGGCCTGATCAATTCATTTCCTCATTTTCTGGTCCTTTTCTCACGTTCAGTGTTTAGGCTAAGTTCATCTGGAAATAGCCAAGATATTGACGTAATAAGTCTAGTAGAACGGTCAATTTTGTTGTGAGAATCGAGCGTTTGGTCGGTCCGCCAAACATTTATTATAGATTAGACTCGTGTAATGAAGGTCAAGATTTCGATTATTTCATCTGATAGAACGATTTAAAAAAAATAACAAGCACAATGCAAATTGTATCATTTTAAAATACAGTTCTTTTCAGCGATTAAATATTTTAAATGTGTAAGTCTAATTAAACTTATTTCGTTAATGTGTGATGGCTTTGTCTGCCTTTAAATTTCCAATGAGACTCGTATGTTCACAAGATTGTATTGTTGGTCAAAATTGTATTCTATTTTTACGAATATGAACACTATTGATACATTTTATGTAAACAATTCGTGCAAAATGTTTTTTCTACGAGTCTCGAACCTAAACTATATATAATTAGTATAAAATGTCTTTCTAAAATGCACAGAAAACAAAATTGTAATATATCAGATACTAATTAAATAGTTACATAATCTTTAAACAAAGCACTGAACAGACCAAATGCAATCTCGCAAATAAACGCTCTACACCAACACGTGTGTATCTCATTTTGACCTGAACGATATCTCGATATTCGACTAAATGAAGGTCCATGAACATGTCCATTACTGTTTTATTGCTATTTAAACATGCCACGATAATCAGACGTTTATCGATTCTGTCCATTGATTCAGTTAAATGTCACAAAACGACAATTCACCAACATGAATAACAAGAGGGAAGTGCACGGAGCAGGTATTTGAAGATCACCAATTTAGCACCATAAAATATGACATTCATTCATTGTTCATACACTTCTTTGAACACGGGATTTTATTCCTCGTGTCTTCTTCCACAAAGTGTTAGTCTGGCCATTCACTCTCTCTATTCTTCTAATTCTGCTTGTTCTTCTAATTCTTCTTCTTTTTTTGTTTTGTTATGTGATTGTTGTATTTCTATTTCTTCTATTTATTTGTAATTCTTACGATTGTTTCTTGTTTAGTTTGCTTTAAAATATAATGTCTTTATATGTTATGTTGTCTATTGTATAAACTTGACTGTTACTATTTAAGTATTGTTTATGTGACTCAGTGGAATTTTCAATGTATAACTGCTCATTGCTTTGTTTTGTTGTTGTTGTAATTTCATTACTTTTTTTACTGTTATCATTATTATTAATATTAATACTATTATTATTATTAAACGTATTCTTGTTCGGCGTCGTCGTCTTCTACCTTTCTATTTTTGGGTGATTTTGTCATTTTTCATCTTCTTCTTCCTGCTTTTCTACTTCGTATTCTTCCTCAGCTGTCACTAGTCGACAGTTGACACAAATAAATGAAAGGTGTTGCACTCGTTTATCAGATGCTGTAGTTGTTTGAAGATATACGGTTGAGCGTTATCAGCTTGTATATTTATCACATTTCATGTCTTCATTTCGATGTAGTGTGTGATATGAGAATGTTTCTCAGTATTTTTCTGAAATGTTACCATTCTCTTTGTTCTCCTGCACATTCATTCTTTTATTGTCCTTCTCACCCAACTCAACGGCTTATCCGTCTACGTGATCTTTTTATTCTCTTGATATTATATTCGTGCTTTTTTTTGCCTCTTGTTCTTCTTTCTTTTTTCTTCTTTCAACTGGGCATACTTATTTTTCTATGACTATTTCCGCTTCTTCTGTGGTCTCTTTGTTTCTCAATCGCCACCTGCTTCATTATCGTCTACTTCATCTACATGCCTTTAGACCACATTCTACCACACAAACAAAACAAAAGTAGAGATAGCAAATTTATTATGTCAGCATCAACTAATCATTTAGACATAATTATACGCTGATGATAAGCGTACCTTATGATGTTTTCGCCTTTTTCTGAGCACTTGAATTGTATTTGTCTAAATGTCCGGATCTCTCTCTATGTCGTTCTTCAAAATTGAAACAAGTCACCCGCGATTATCTAACATATTTCAGATGATTTTTCGTCTGCATCGTCTACTTCTGTATCTATATATCATCCTCTTGGTATAATTCTTTACTTAGTCGTCCTTCTCTTCGTCCTTCCATTTATGTTTTTATATTCATGTCTTCGAAATATTCTAGAAAATGATATAAATATTGTTTCCTGCTTGTTGTATTGTTTCCATAAAACTATATAATTGTTGCATCATGCATTTCGGTATTTGTTTCTAGGAAACTATAAAATTCTTGCATCATGTGTGGGTGTATTATGTTTATTCCTAACTCTATAGTTCTTGTATCATATATCTGTGTATTGTTTCTATAAGATTATTTAATTATTGTATTGTGTATTGTGGCATTATTTCCAGAAGACGATATTCCTCCTTTAACAAAAAGTGGCTATTGTTTCTCATTCTGCTCATGTAACATGTCATTTGGAGAATGTCGCTCTCACGACTGCCGATGTGAGGCCTTCAATCCCATACCAGTTCTCTCGCATCTGCCACTGTCAACCCCAGAGCCTCTGTAATGTCCGTTGTCCATGTTCTACTGGCTCTTCTCATTTTCTGTAGCCAGATACCATATCCTCCAGTATCGGTCTTCCTATGCCATTGTGACGTTTTATGTGGTCAAAGTATGTTCATTTCCTAGATGTAATGTTGTTTACTAGTCAGTTTTGTTCTATATTCAGCTTCTGTATGAATTCTTGTTTTCTCTTCACAATCCATGCAATTTTAAACACCCTCCTGTAGCACATGAGCTTACATGATTCAATCGATCTTCCCTATGGTTTATGTGGCTGTTCGTGTCTCGTATCCGTAAGTCGACACCAGGAAAATGTAAGTCCGCATAATCTTTATATTTGTACTTTTTTCCCATGATCTCCCTCAGCCTACTACAGATACAAGGATTCTGACTCACTGAGAAATCCCTTTGAAATGTCACATTACACGGGGGCTAAATAATGGAATTTGCACGTGTCAACTTTCAGTGCAACTATAATAGCGTGTTTGGGAAACAAAGATGGGTATGCAGTTGGTTTCAGGGCAAGATTCTGTGAAAGCGTCGTGAAAGTGATTTGTTGTGTTTTGTACCGGAAATTTGTTTTATTTCCCTGTCTGGAACATGGATTGATAATAAACCTTGGCACAATATGAGTTCCGTTAATTAATCGACGGTGGAATGTGACGTTCGAAAGGGATTGTCCCGTTGAATCAGACAGCATATCTAAAATACGCCACGGCTCTGCAATAAGGTTTTCATTTTAATTAACCTGTGTAGCTACATATCATAGTCATTAATGAACTTTCTTCTTGTTTCAAATCTCTATTGTTGCTTAAGTCGATCGAGACATTCAACATTCGTGTGGTTCTGAACCTTTTGCTTCTCTAGGATAATGTTAAGCCTGTTTTTCGTTTGATCAGTTCTCTTTGTCGTAATCTTACCGGTGTTTATGGATAGATCCCCGCTGTGCAGTTTAACTGACCGAAATCATATTCTCAAGCCACTAAAGGCTGTTCAGGTAAACAAAGTTATTTCTCTATCCGGTATGGGAAATTGGTTCTTGACTTATTTTTTTATCCCAAACGCTACTCCACCATCAGCAGGTTTTTGGACCAGATAAATATAAATGTGTGCAGGACTATACAAAACATGAGTCACATTCTCTTCTGTGTTTTCTGTTCTGTGAAATGTCTTCGTCCGTACATGAGCATTGTTGCAAAGTTTAATTCAGCAAAAGTATGTGTATACTAATGAGTCCGTTAGCTCGATGGGTGTACACACTCTGAAGCATGGTACCTTGATAGACCACCTGCATTTGATTTCAACGTTTTGCAGTTTTTGGACGGCCCGTTCATCGACTTGGGATGTCATCATCTAAGACGGCGTAAGTTTTGTTCAGCAACATGTCACTACCATCAACATTCCACCACTATCCACATGTCCCCACCATCCACATGTCACCACCTTCCACATGTCACTACCATCCACATGTCACCACCATTATCACCATCCACATGTCACCCCCATCCAAATGCATTGTCTTCCATAGGGTGCACTTTGACGCTAGGATGTTATCTGTTTCACTTCCACAGCAAATCCCAGCGTGACCAGGACAACACGTTCATACCTCAAGGTCAAAGACCTTTATATCCGCGATCCACACATGTCCCTGAAGATCGAAGACCTTTATGTCTGATATCGATACATGTCCCTGAAGGTCCAAGACGTGTATGTCCGCGATCCACACATGTCCCTGAAAGTCCAAAACCTTAATGTCCGCGATCCACACATGTTCTTGAACGTCCAAGACCTTTATGTTTCCCATCCACACATTTTCTTGAACGTCCAAGACCTTTATGTTTCCCATCCATACATGTCATTGAACGTACACGATCTTTATGTCCGCTATCCACACAAGTCATGTTTATCCGTATGCACCATTAGAAGCATGGGTTGAGAATATGACGAACATCATTGGAAAAAAACTAAACTATCAATGAACAGAGGATATTGTCGACAGGAAGTATTGATATGGGCACGTATAATATAGATGAACTGTCAAAAAGATAGGTCATCTGGCTGGTTATTACTGTCACTTGATAATGATAGAACGTAAGAAAGTGATCAAATGATTGGCAGTAAAAAAAGCAAATCTCACAAATAATTTAAGAAAATAAA
Source organism: Ariolimax columbianus (assembly GCA_036924085.1). Classification (NCBI taxonomy): domain Eukaryota; kingdom Metazoa; phylum Mollusca; class Gastropoda; order Stylommatophora; family Arionidae; genus Ariolimax; species Ariolimax columbianus. Next base: position 54,398,316 of record JAVGWX010000016.1, read on the forward strand.
TCAGAACATTGAATTTTTTATCAGGTACGATAGTTGTCCAGTAAATTGTTCTTGTCGAGTAGAGTGGTGGGTGAGTAAACAAGAGGATTGGGCGAGCGATTTGTTAATGTTTTCGTTCTTTTTTGTCTATTGGCTATTGAAATTTGGCTCTGTTCCATTATAGGAAAGTAGACAGTATGAATATAAACTGTTAGTGCTTGCAAGGAACAGCGTGTTGTGATGAATTTATGTGTGAAAAAAGCATTGAAACTTGCTGATATTTAGAGACAACTGCAACCACAAACGGTGGTGCGATACTCAACCGCAGTAAGATATTTGAATGGTGTAAACGTTTTAGTGGAGGTCGTACAGCCGCCCTCAACCCACCACAGTCATTGCTGTGAATATTAAGATTGTAAAACGCCTTATTCTGGATGATCTACCCGTGAGGCACAAGTGGAAAGTCTTTTTTTCTGTTATGTTGAACAATATTATTCATGAACATTTGCGTTTTCGGAAGCTTACTGCAATTTGGGTTTCACCACAAAAGACGTCCTGCTCTTGCAAGATAACGCTTGACCGCATACAGTTCAACGCACTGTGTTATCTCCAGGAAATCTGCTGGGATTTATTGGAACATCCACCTTACAGCCCAGACCTAGCTCTCAGCAATTTCCGCCTGTCTTAACCTGTAAAATAGGACGATGAGGCTAACGTCTGGTCAGGCAAAATGAGGTTCTACGTGATATCCATAGTAGTGAGCGACACGCATATGAGGTCAAGCATAGCGCAACTGCCTGGAGGATCCCGGTCCACCTTCATTAGCTCGCTCGGGATGTGAGGAAACCTACTGCAACACGTCACCTAACGCCCATTTAAGGGCGCGTATAAGAGTAACCTACTCATTGTGGGCATTCGAAACAACAACCCCTAAAAGAATTCCCTGCAGGTCAGCATTTGAGCACTGATGACGAAGTGAAACATTCTGTCCTGGATTGGTTCAGACATACTGACAAATCGTTTAGCCTGAAACTTCTCAAGCACTACTTAAACGCTGGGAGAGGTTCATTAACGTAGCAGGAGACTATATCGACAAATAAATGACGTTTGAATTACTTAAAGAAAATTGTGTGTAGCTGATTGTGTCAGGATTGGTCTTTATAGTCATCAGAAAACACATATATCATAGTAATGACAACCTATTGTTCATCACACTTGCCCACGAACTTATAACAGCCAATTAGGTTTTCTGGTTTTAAGAAACGTCCTTCTGCAAAGGACATGCTACTTACTTTAATTCAATTTATGAGCATGTGTCAATCTCAGGTGTCATTAATCGATTAAAAAAAAATCACCATCTGGGGATCAAACCCCGATTGTTCTGATGGGAAGCCTGTGGAATAGCCACTGGGCTTTCTCGGCTCCTCAGCTGTAAATGGGTGCCTGACAAAGTTAGAGGAACATTTTGGACCATTCATGGGAGCTGCGGATTTAATGCTCTGTCGTCTGAACTTCCAGCAATGAAATGGTCTGAGCCAAAATGCCGGCGCAATGAAGTCGGTTCTATGAACTGTTTTGCATTTATTCCACATTATATCCTTCTGGTTGTCCTTCCAAAGATGTCACCCGATGTCATTCTTGATTTATCTTTTGGACTCGCATTTGACTATTCGTAGTAACGGGGTGTGTAGTTTCCTTCTTGCTGCTTACTCGGATTGGAGAAGGTGCATCTTTGGCGTGCTCATCTTCAATGGGTTTCCCTGTTAACATTAAACTGCCGATTACCACAGGACCTACACGTTTGGCTCAGCTCGTCACTAAGTAGCTACCTTTGTCTGAAGTCTTACTCACCTCTAAGAACTCATTGAATTCATTCACTCCATGAAATGCCCGGCCTCTGGAGACACTTATTCTTACATTATAAAGCTGCCAAAGAATTCAGTACGTAGAGCTGATGCATCGGCTCCCAACATATCTTTACAATGCCACAAAGCTGATACATTTGCTTCAACAATTACTATAGATAAACACCAAACTTTCTAAATACCATGCTTTTTAAAATATATAAATGGACATATATTTTATATATCCCAGTTTTTATATTGCAAGGTTACATTGTTCAGAGGCATGAAATATTTGCTACTGATCGAGTTAAGCACAGGCAGTATTATACATTTGGAAAAAAAAACTTTGTATTGACAAAGCTATAGTATAGTTTATGTTAACTATTGTTGATGTCAAATATCAGTTGTGTGGTATTGTAGGACATTCTGTTAGTCAATATATCGGCTCAACGTGTGAATTTGTTGTTATTGATGGTGATGTTCGTTACAAAACGTAATAAATGGCAAACTGAATGTCCATTCTTTACTTAATTTATTTATTGGTCTATTAGTTTATATAATTCATCAGAGTGATATTGTTGAAGTAACGAACAGGACAACTGTACCCTTCCACGCATAATATAACATGTGAATACAAGGAGTCTTACAGTGTGGCAAGGGACGTAATCGTGTTAAAGGAATTGTAGAAGAAAACAGCGAACTGCAAGAGTGAACAAACATAATTTTATTAACGCTTCCTGTCAGGGATCAGCTGCAGTTATCACATCGTTTTTCGAATAAGAAAATATCGAGATAGAAAATGCAACATAATATTACGTTATCTAAGATCTAAAATAAAATTAATTTGAGGAATACGAGAGATGAATATTCGTTGAGCTTGGCAATATGAATTGGACTACACAGTCATCTTTTCCAGCTGTTGTTCCTATTCGACACGAGTCTAATTTCCAGATCTTGAAGTTAGCTATTTCACGTTTCCTCAATTACGGTGTGATCGTCTAATATGTGATCAATTATTTATTTTGTCTCTTCTTGTCTCTCATCCCTTAGGATAAGACAATTATCTACTCAAATATGGTCAATTGCACTGTATTGTATGCGGCTGAAACATGTACTCTGGCAACGGTGTATGACAAATTATGTGATCCTCTTTAAACATGGGGGCTATCGTTGAATGGAGCGAGTGACGGACAGAAAACAAAATACAATGACAATGTTCTTGTTTAGGTAGACACACAAATACAAATATTGCAAATGGTACATAAAGGGAGATTGAGTTCCCGGATACAGCATATGCGAAATGAACATCGTTTACAGAAAATACTAGAGTGCAAGATCCACGAGGAAAGAAAAATGGAGCAACGAATACCACCTGCACATCTCAGCCATACATAGACATAAAACACGAATTATTCTAACATTAAGAGAACCTCAGATGATATACTGATATGGACCAACTTACTCAACAACTTTTCAACCAGTCATAGGACTGATCAACCAGAGGATATTGCCCAATATACATTCATGTTTAGAAACTTTGCAACGAGTCTCAGAGCTGATGACCAGATAATAAGGTCAAGTAGAGAGACATGCTCAGATAACCTCACAACCAGTCTTAACACTGATATCCAGAGAATATGGTCAAACTGAGATACAAGCTCAGACAACCTTACAACCAGTCTGAGGACTGATCAATCAGATGATCATCCACACTCCATGTTCACACTTCCGCCGATGGTGTGGCCTGGTGGCAGCTCCTTCCTTGCAATCATGACCATGATATAATATCCACGTACATCGTTATTCTAACCAAATTTCAATCTGAGAGCACTACAGCAATGATGATCACCTGTATACGCTCATATATTGACGCATCTAGGGTTTAAGACTCAAACGGTTTGCACACATGGTCAGTTAAATGAGCAACAAAATGTAACATAACTCTCTGTGTTTGAAATAATAACCAGGGATAACTCATCAAATATGTTGTTGGGCATACAACGAGGATTAAGACAATAACCAAATAGAAGATGGAAAAATTATAAAGTATAAGCAAAAGAGGAAGAAGAACAGAAAAGAGCATAATAAAAAGAAGAATAAGCATTATAGTAAGAAGAAGAAGAAGAAGAAAAGAAAGAAGAAGAAGAATTCGTCACTAAGCACATCTGTTTTAAGTGATCTCTTCCAATAGCGATGTATTGACATCCTAAACCGTCTTTTGACTACTTGACTCAAATATAACATGAATAAAGACAGGAATTATGGATGCTAGTACTTGATTCATCATTAGGCCTGCACTGGACCCCAATCATATCTCTGCCCCAACAACTTAAACAGCTCCTCATTGTGTTTGCTGTAAAAGCGATACATCATTGCTTGTTCTGCAGGGGATAATGTTGGACTTCTGTTTCGTTTCTTAGACAAACACATGGTCTCCTTGACGTGAAATGGTTGGATACAGTAAACCCTCATTTCAAGGTCTCGACGGAAGTTATCCTCTCTCACCTTGTGTGGGACACCTAGGTAACTCTCGATTCCGCGGACGGTCTCAGACGGACGTTGCATTATATCGCTCCATTCAATGACAAGGATCTAGTGAATAGAATAAATAACATCGTTTTTGAAAAAAAAAAGTACCAACAAATTTGAAATGTTTTTTTCAAAGATGATTCAAAGACAAAGGCCGCGTCCATCGTAGACGATGATGGCATAATTTATTTTGCTAGCGCTATTTTTAGTAAGGATTAACTGCGCTACTTTTTATCCTTACTCTCTCGTCTCGAGTCATCCGATCCAAGTGGCAAGTCAAGGACAAGACGATTAGGGGGTGACTACGAGGTGCAGGGGACTCCGCATCAAGCACCCGTTAAAAAGACGGCGGAGTCCGGAGTCGACCCCACACTACTATATCACGAAGCCGACGACTTAACCACTTCGCCACGGAATCCCAAAGATGATTATTCATAATAATAATAATACTAATAATAATATCAGTATGGATAACTGAGTGGTCTCGACGTAAGACGTCAGCCTCGGGTACTGGAGGTCGCGGGTTCAAATCTCCGTTTTTCACGTGGACTTGTTGTTATTTCTCAGAATCTCTGGGTAGTAGATATCGGACGCCCGCGTTCAGTGTCCCTCGGCAATCGGAAATCGAAAAGATTAGGTTTAACGTCTGCTGTGATAAAATTGATAATGGTGACTTGTCTTCGCCTTTACGCTCCCGGTGAAGTATTGGGCCACCACCCCAGATAACTCATTTACACAAAGCCCGGGCTTTCCAAGTGGCGGCTTTATAATAATGGTGTTCATGATGAGGTTGCTAGCCCGTACACAACCCTTTTGTTATAATGTACCCAGTGTAGCTTACAGTGGCTTTATTCTTTACAACCCGGTCAAATCTGGAAGATTTAGTGGGTAATAATAAAAGTAATATTCGAAAACATATACACGGATCTGAAGATGTAGCACACTGAGAGAGTTGATAGTAGTCAATGACTCATATCATATCTCTTGCATCGGAATGCTACGAGAGAACGTTTAGGACAGGCAAAGAATCAGTGTTGCTACCAAGATAAGTTTAAATCGTGCTATTGTGCTAACCACCCTTTTGTACTCAAGCTAAACATGGGAAAAAAACATGAAAAAAAACTAGTAAAAGTTGATTAAGGTTGAGCTTAATCAAAATTTAAAAATGGGTATGGTCAGATACCGCACTGAGACGAGAACACAAACAAAACCTACGTTACGACCAATAGGCCTTCATCAGGGACAACAACACTAAACTAACAAATCAACATATAAGAAAAAATGGTCAACTCATCTGTTTCAGGTGGGAGACGCTTTCTGTCTAAGCGACCGATCGTGCCAAGTACTCGATAGAAACTGAAATAGTAGCGGTCAAACAAAAAGTAGCGGAATAAGCCTGATAAGCCAAGCGTGGCCAAATAGTGGTCCAGATAGGAGAACAATGAGAAGGCAATATAAGCCGGGAGGGCGTGATATTGATATAAGAGAGGGGGGAAGAGAACTGGTTGAAGAATGGGGGAGGCGGGGTGGGGTGGGGGTGGGGGGGTGGGGGGGGGAAGGAAGACAAATAGATAGGGGCCAGTGTGAGGGTTTAAGAAAAAGTATGGAAGATATTTATACCATGTGGTTGGAGACATCCCATACTCGAGATAAGTCTGTTCTCAAGGGCGAATCGATGACGATCGTCAGAGAAGCACGAAACTAGACCAGTGACACTGACGTCAGCCATACCCCGATGCTCAGGACCATTGAAGTGGCTGGCAATTGGGGAACCAGTGCTGTTGCGGATGTCGTTGAGGTGTTTGCGGAAACGCTCAACCTTAATCAACTTTTACTAGTTTTTTTTCATGTTTTTTTCCCATTATACACATCCACAGAACCGCTGCAGCCTCGTCTTATTTCAAGCTAAACATGAACAGTCTATAGCAGATATGTCAGGAAACTTAATCATTTTCATGTAAAGGTACACAAGAAACTATATAAAGACACACTACAAGTTTTTGTGGGTAGTTTCTCCATTGATTTTGCTGCGTGGGTGCTGCTTGCTCCGAACCGCTCTGCCTGGCGCACTGCCATCACACATAGTAATTTCAGCGCAGAGTGTCATTACGGAAGCGCAGGAAAAGCGAGTTAAACGAAAATAATGAATGTGCAAGACTGCCCAATTAGAAATGCCGGTCACGTGCGGCTGAGTTTGTCAAGCTCAGATCTGACTGTACAGTCATATGCAGTCACATCTGAATAAATATGTATGATGCTGTCGCTATATTTGCTTGCAATGGGCAACTTACTAACTAACTAATCAGTGTCAAGGGCCAGAGCTGGCAGCAGCCAATAAACACTTAGCTGTTAGCTTGCATCTCGTAGCCACCTCCTAGTCGTCTTGTCCTAGACTTGCCACTGGGGTCCGCGGCTCGAGACGAGAGAGTGAGGATAAAAAGTAGCGCAGTTAATCCTTACTAAAAAATAACGCTAGCAAAATTAATTATACCATCACTGTTTGCGATTGACGGCGGTCTTTACCTGTTAGCATGAATCAGCGTCAGCAAACCAGAGTTGACAACAGCCAGGAACTCTAAGCTGTTTGTTTGCATCAGGGTTAGCTAGCCAGAGCTGACCAATAACCTATTCTGCCTCCAAGCGGAAGACTTAGAAACAGACAGAACAAGTGTATTCTGGCTAAAAGAATATGGATCGCAGTAGCAATCCAAACTGGCACCAACAAAGCCAGCTAAAATGTAATGTGTAGTGTTGAAAGGCGAAGATATCGCAGGCTCGCTGTAAGCTACAGCCTTTATCAAGACGAACGACAAAGATGAAGAAACATATGTACGGATGTTTTGTGTACAATTTATGAAGGCCATATTGGAATTTCTTTTCTCTTTAGTTATGTGTGTTTTTATATTTTTCGAGCATTCCAGGTTGAAAAATGTGTTTTTTCTTCATGACATTTAGAAGGGAAGTCATCCATGGAACGTCCTTGCGGCATTCACTTCACCGATTCATTCTTCTCGTTTCTGAAGGCAATTGCTTTCCCAAGGCCGTTTGCCTTTGCATTGTTGTCAATGTTTTCGCAACCGTTTTTTTGTTTTTATAGACGTGTGTGGTTGACCCTAACCTACCCTATGATACTTTAGGTCAGTTGTCCGTGTTTAATCTCTTCTCTACCCCCATCACCTATCCAGCTTGGGTAACTCTTCACGAAGTTTTTGATTTCACTGGCTTAGTTCCTGCGATCATTGAGACATGCAAGCTCTCTCACAAATCCAAGGTAACGGTCTCGATAAACTGACAGTCACTTTGTGTTATGCCAACGCTTTATACTCCAGGTCTTATTGGAACGAGGTCTTGTGGTATGACAACACTTAACTCTCACAATTATCAGAAAACGAACCCTTTTCTGTCAAAATACACTGATAGATCTGAGCCCTCCTGGGCAACGACATATTATTGAGACAAACTGACTCGCAAAAAGATACACACTAGAGTTAGTCAGTCAGTTAGTCGCTTTCGGCCTGAGATGATTTTCTAATTGATCTGATTCTTGGTCTTTCTCGTCCTATGTAGCTGCGCGTTCTGGTCTTGTAATCTTGTTATGTGAGGAAGGTCTGTAAGAATTCTTGTCCTATGCCAAAATCAATTTAAACTTTTTTTTTTTTTAACATATGCTATGCGTTGTGTTTTTTTCAATTTTGTAATGTATGTTCAAAAACATAGATGGGCAGGTCACGTGTTGCCACGAAAATAGGGTCGATGGATGTACACCGGCAGCAGTATGGTACGCCCGACGCAATGAAGAGATTTGTTGGGAAGACATCCGATGCGTTGGTCAGACTCCCTTGCTGCACGCTGCAACATCTGAGACGCCTCTAGAGAACTACTTACCGCGCACTGGACTTGGGTGGCCAAACACAGGATCCGCTGCAGACAAAGTTGGGACTCGCAGCTGCGTTGAGGAACGGGTCATCAAGATCGAGATATCGTCGTTCATTTCTGTCGTAGGGAACTAAGCTCTTAGCTGAGACTTAGGGAGATACATCATACCCTTTCTTGCCCGCATCTGAGTCTTAGTGAGTCACATTATCTCCTTCCTGTCTCGCATATGAGATTTATGGAGATACATCGTCTCCTACATGGCCCACATCTGAGACTTAGGAATTTACATCATTTCCTTCCTGGTCCGCACTTGAGACAAAGGGAGTTACATCATTTCCTTCCTGGTCCGTACTTGAGACAAAGGGAGTTACATCATATCCTTCCTGGCCCGCACCTGAGACCTAGAGAGTTATATCATCTCATACATGATCTGCACCTCCTGAGACTTAGGGAAATACATCATTTCTTACATGGCCCGCATCTGAAACTTAAGAACATACATCATCTCCTGCATTGCCCTCACCTGAGACTTAATGATATACATCATCTCCTTCACGGCCCGCACCTAATATCATAAGCTAAATGTCCTATACCTTAGACTTGGTGACTCACCTGATCTCTTATATAACAGATGAAATGCCCTATATCAGCCTTATAGACTCGCATGAGCTCTACGTGAAAATATGAATATCTTAAACTTTATATTCCCTTAACGCCTAAACAAATGTCCTTGAGATTGTGTGGTTTATTTGATCTCGTACATTTAAACAGCATCTGATTAGCATAATTGTAGAGAGAGCATTCGCAAAGGTGCGGGGTTCAACTCGCTAAACAGCACGCTCCATTCGACCCATTTGTAAATATGTTTCTGACTTAGTGATGTTGGAAAGAAGGCAGTAAGAAAGATACTGGCAATGCTACCTCATTAACAAGCTATGCCCTCATCTAATGAATTCTCTAACACGTCACCCATGACAGCAGTTTCTGCTATGGGACTACCTGTAACGTTACATAACAATATACGTGCCCTACACTTGATGCTTGGTGATTCACCTGTTCTAAAAAAAATACAGATGTAACTGTGCCGTACGTAAGACTTCATGATTTACTTGGTGACTTGGTGAGTTGATTGTCACCAGACGCTCGGCTCTATACTTGGTCTTCTCCACTAGAATTTATCAAAGTGCAGACTGACTCCGTCCATGCTCTTATCCGCTTGCAGTTTCGCACAATATGCCGCTCCACAAAAAGGGGGGCGGGGCATACCCGCATCAGCACTGCAAAATGGCGATCTCTTCCTAAGCGCAGAGGTATGTGTCGGACCTGAATAATGCTCTTCATAAAGGATCCTAGTATGCCGTCACAGCTTAGTGCAGCGTTATGAAAGGTGCCATTTATAATAGATCAGTAGATACAGTTGGCATGAGGGAACGGTTTAATCACGACTGGTTTAATGCACAAGGAGGGAACCAGTAATCAAGGTCAAACGTGAAATCATCGAATTTATTAAAAAATGTCAAAATTAGAATATGCTATCTGCCCTCGGACCCGAGGTCTCATATATACACGTCTTAATGCCCCGTTATTTTCATTAACTGGCTCACCTGATCATCTACACACATAACACATATACATACCACTCACCTGATCATCTACACACATAACACATATACATACCACTCACCTGATCATCTACACACATAACACATATACATACCACTCACCTGATCATCTACGCACATAACACACATATATATCACTCACCTGTGACTTGGGGAAACACTGCGTCCACATTTTCAAGTATTCGACATACTGTCCTAATACAATAGGTTCGGTCAGATTGTTAATTCTCAGAATCTCTCCTTGCTGAGCAACCACCAACTGCCCTGTCTTTCCAATTCTGCTCTAAAGAAATAAATGAATCAATTATGACATTATTTATTGACAGGTGTGCCAGGTTGAAATACCTCGAAGTGATATTTGATCGCAGTCTCAAATATAATTACCATGTTGACCAGACCGTACAAAGATGTAAGCGAGGGTTAGGAGCACTCAAGACCATGGCTGCTGCTAACTTGAACTCATGTTCATCATATTTCGTCAGGTCATGATTTCTGTTATCGATTACAGACTAGGCATCCTCACACTATCAAGAACACAGTGTGAACGTTTGGAACGCATCCAGAATACCGGCAATCGATTGGTTCTGGGCTGCACTAGAGATACCCCGATTTTGATGATGCGGTACATGTTGGGATTATTATCGATAACATCCAGACATAAACTGGCACAAGTCAAAGCCCATATGCGTGTCACCACAGACACGCGGCACCCTCTGCATAGTAGTATCTCAGACATCAAGGGATCAATAATCAAGAGAGGGTCGTCATGGATGGCGCAGGCTGAGACAACAATCGGACACGTTATACCAGCTGAGAATATAGCCAAGGGGGAAGTATGAGTCCACTCTGGTGATAGAACGAAAGAGTACCAGAGAGTCATCAAAACCGTCGGTAAGGAATGCAGAGAACGGAGCAACGGGAGAGCAGAGCACGAGGTGAATCAGCTTATAACTGAGAACACGCATGAGAGTGACACTGTCATATACACCGATGGATCAGTGCTGCGCAGTGGGACATCAGGCTGAGGCTTCTCGGCTAGAGTGAGAGGAGAGGTAGTTGCTGAGCACAGTAGGGCATGCATGCCAACAACCTACAATTTGAGAATAGAGACGGAAGCAGTGACCTCAGTACTGAAATGGATATTTGAGATTTCTATAACAAGGGCAGTCATCGTGACAGACGAGCAGGCCGTACTTCAGAAGGTATAGAAGTTATGGCGTAGGTACGAACGGATAGCAGCTGTTAAGGCATCAAACCTCCAGAGGTTGATATGGATCAAATGCCTGCTCATGCTGGGATTCAGGGCAATGAAAGAGCTGGCATCATGGCTTCACAAGCTCCCATCATGGGCACATTACTGATGGATAGAAGTGACATTTTGAAATCAGTCAATGAGTGTCTGTTAGACGGGGAAACCGAAGTAGATGAATCAGCAATCCACAGACTGCAACGTTTCGACATTAAACGACGTTTGAGAGGAGTATGGCGCATGATAGGACGGAGCAGGAGAGTGTACAACCAGCGAGCTACATAGACAATCAGCATCCATACCTTACGACATTTGCCGAGAGAGAGACTATGGGTATGCCCTGAATGCAGTGACGTCGATTCTTAGAAAACGAAACAGAAACTCAATCCCTGGATTTCTATCCATCAAGTTCAGAGAATTTCGCGAAGTAAACACACATGCATCACACATTTTGCCATACACGTGAGTGGAATTGACAATAAACCATGTACTTCCAGCAGATACTCCCAAGTGTCTCTCTGCAATGTTCAGCTAATTACCATTTTGTGGCAGACCAGTTTATTCTCAATATAGAGGGGACGATGAGTAAAATTCTGACTCAAAATATCTGATGGTTTTTAGTGGTTTAGATATGTCAGCATAGATACAAACAAGTTGATGATTGAGTAGTTTAGACTTGTCAGCATAAGTCCAACAGAGCAATTGTTTGAGTAGGTTAGACATGTCACAACAAACTGATGGTTTGAGTAGGTTACACCTGTCAGCATGAGTCCAACAAACTGATGGTTTAAGTAGGTTAGACCTGTCAGTATGTACAAAAACTGATGGTTTGAGTGGTCTAGATCTGTCAGCATAGATAAAAACAAATTGTTGGTTTGAGTAGGTCAGATCTGTCAATACAAACTGATGGTTTGAGTAGGTTACACCTGTCAGCATGAGTCCAACAAACTGATGGTTTAAGTAGGTTAAACCTGTCAGTATCTGGGGTAGTTGTATCGCCGCCGCGATTCAATTTCAACCAGTGTTCGTAAAGCGATCTCAGTCCCGCCAGGCGGAGCGATAGCGCGGGCTTGCGGAAAACGCTCGCCTGCCTTTCCCCGTAGAGCTATTGGGGTGCGGTTTGTTTTTGCGTCTCCTCCACCGAGGTGCGCTTCTCTGGTCCGTATCAGGAAACGTTGTCCGTCCATGGTGATTTATCTAAGGCTGATAGCAAAGCTCGACAGCTCGTCTCGCTGGTGGTCAGACTCTCGCAAAGAGCTTGTGACCGGCAAATGGAAAGCAGGAATCGTGCCTCAAGGCCCTGTGTTCTCCAGGGGACCAACCCTCGGGAGAAGGGCAGGCCGGCAGGCCAAATTGTCTCTAGTCCCAGTGAAATTCATCGCCGAGGTCGTTGGGATCCGTTCTGCACAGAGCGCTGCCATCCCTCCTCGAGCGAGCCCGGTCGGTCGGTCGTCTGGTGCGTGTAGGAGCCCCTGTCAGGCGGTCCTAGGTCGACGGAGTGAGGGACGGGTGGAACAACCGTCCGTCCGTTTCGTCAGTCGGTCCCTGCGGCCGTCCCAGTGAGGCTTTTTACACACCCGTCCTCAAACGACCGGTGTGTGCGCTACGTACGTCTCCGACAGATATCTGGTTGATCCTGCCAGTAGTCATATGCTTGTCTCAAAGATTAAGCCATGCATGTCTAAGTTCACACTGTCTCACTGTGAAACCGCGAATGGCTCATTAAATCAGTCGAGGTTCCTTAGATGGCACGATCCTACTTGGATAACTGTGGCAATTCTAGAGCTAATACATGCTTACCAAGCTCCGACCCTCGCGGAAAGAGCGCTTTTATTAGTTCAAAACCAATCGTCGTTTCCCCTCGCGGGGTTGCGGCGTCCCCACTGGTGACTCTTGATAACTTTGTGCTGATCACATGGCCTCATGTGCCGGGGACGCATCTTTCAAATGTCTGCCCTATCAAATGTCGGTTGTACGTGACATGCCTACCATGTTTGTAACGGGTAACGGGGAATCAGGGTTCGATTCCGGAGAGGGAGCATGAGAAACGGCTACCACATCCAAGGAAGGCAGCAGGCGCGCAACTTACCCACTCCCGGCACGGGCAGGTAGTGTCGAAAAATAACAATACGGGACTCTTTCGAGGCCCCGTAATTGGAATAAGTACACTTTAAACCCTTTAACGAGGATCTATTGGAGGGCAAGTCTGGTGTCATCAGCCGCGGTAATTCCAGCTCCAATAGCGTATATTAAAGTTGTTGCAGTTAAAAAGCTCGTAGTTGGATCTCAGGCGCAGGCGGGCGGTCCAGCTCGCGCCGGTTCACTGCCCGTTGTCTCCTGCCCTACCGTCTGCCGGCTCTCTCCCACGGGTGCTCTTCGCTGAGCGTCCTGTGTGGCCGGCGCGTTTACTTTGAAAAAATTAGAGTGTTCAAAGCAGGCGTCGGCTGCCTGAATAATGGTGCATGGAATAATGGAATAGGACCTCGGTTCTATTTTGTTGGTTTTCGGAACTGGAGGTAATGATTAACAGGGACAAACGGGGGCATTCGTATTGCGGCGTTAGAGGTGAAATTCGTGGATCGCCGCAAGACGAGCTACTGCGAAAGCATTTGTCAAGAATGTTATCATTAATCAAGAACGAAAGTCAGAGGCGCGATGACGATCAGATACCGTCGTCGTTCTGACCATAAACGATGCCGACTAGCGATCCGCAGGAGTTGCTTCGGTGACTCTGCGGGCAGCTTCCGGGAAACCAAAGTGTTTGGGTTCCGGGGGAAGTATGTTTGCAAAGCTGAAACTTAAAGGAATTGACGGAAGGGCACCCCCAGGAGTGGAGCCTGCGGCTTAATTTGACTCAACACGGCCAACACTGAAATGACTGACATGCCGAGACCACTTTTCTTGGGTCTAATATGGAACTGGTGCTGGATTTAGACCCTCATAAATCTTGGGTTATGCCCTCTGTGGCTCGGTTGGTCTGCATCCAGTGTTTGAAAAAGGAATTGACGAAAGAGCACTATCAGGAGTGGAGCCTGCGGCTAAATTTGACTCAAGACGCAAACACTGTAGAACGACTGACAAATTGAGAGCACTTTCGTTGGGTCTAATAGTGAACGTGTGCTGGTATTAGACCCACGGAAGACAGGTCAGCTCTCTAATCTTCTAATAAAGGATCGCTACGGAAACCGTGCCTTAACACCGCGGAAACCGCAGGCTCCAGATAGCTGGTCACGGACAAACAAAAGCCCTGGATTAATTCGTCCTGGCCAAAAAATGAACGGGTGCTGGAAATAGATCATCGGAAGACAGGTCAGTTTTACCCTACAAATGACAGGGCGTTGCTACGGAAATCCTGCTCAACTCGAGAGGAACCGCAGACATTTGGTTCACGTACCTGGCTGATAAGCGAGGCTAAGAGAGGCTACCATGTGAGGGATAACTAACGGCCGAACGCCTCTAAGCCAAAATCCCGCGCAAAAGCTCAGCACGCTTGCAAGGGGAGGCCTCGACATGGTGGGGACCTGGGGCCCCAGCCCCGTCCGTCAAGCCGCAGAATGAGGACTCTGCCCTCCGCCGATCAAAGCGGGCGGGAAGCTGCTCGATATTCACCCCATACGGTGATGAGGTATGAAACCATTTGTATAAGACTTAGTTCTCGGTCGGGGTACCCTAAGCAGTAGATCAGCTACCTCACTGCGATCTGCTGAGACTCAACCCTTGACTATGAGATATGTCCACACCAGGCAAACAACATCTTCGTGCAATGACCAGGCTTGTCCCCTGGGCAAATGCACTTTTTCGAAAGGAATCACAGATCGCTGACATTTGGTCCACGTGCTTGGCTGATAAGCTACCATCTGAGGGACTACGGCCGAACGCCTCTAAGCCAGAATCCCGCCCTTAATCTCAGCACCGCTGTGATGGGAGGCTACGACATGGCTGGGATTTGCGTCTCAGCCCTGCCCGGTCGAGCCGCAGGAAAGCACCTGGTAAAATGCACTCCTTCCTCGCTCTTTGCCTTTGTCTACTATCAGTCATTCCAATGGATGCAGAAGAGATGCAGTCCAGCGGACATTGCACCTCCTGCCCTATGGTGACAACCTCCCGGGTGGCGGGGAATGCTAGACGTACCATCACTGCAAATGAGCCGAGAAAATAAAGCGAGCAAAAAGATACCTCACTCATATGCATATGCTACGTTTCTGGCAGGACGTGACGATCCTGGGAAAAAGTCACACTGGACTGCCTCTCTTCCGGGATAGTTCAAACTAGTACATAGTCCATCATATCATTGCCAAACCCTATAGACACGAGTAGGGAAGTCTCGATAGTCCTGCAAGACAACTTCCTAAGAGAGACAACTCTGACCAAAAACAACTGCTGCCTTGCAGTTAGGCTGGGGACAGCCAAAGGCTAAGGAGGGCAATCCTACAGAAACGCCTGTTGAAATCGGATGCACTGTGCCCCTGGCTAACAAATCAAAACAGTGCAACGTAAATATCGCTGTAAACAGCGTACGATGAAGAAGAAGAAGAAACCTGTCAGTATGTACAAAAACTGATGGTTTGAGTGGTCTAGATATGTCAGCATAGATACAAACAAATTACTGGTTTGAGTAGTTTCGACTTGTCAGCATGAGTCCAACAAATCAATGGTTTGAGTAGGTTAGACCTGTCAGTATGTCCAACAAATTGATGGTTTAAGTAGTTAAGACCTGTTATCATGAGTCCAACAAACTGATGGTTTGAGTAGTTTAGACCTGTCAGTATGTACAACAAACTGATAGATTGAGTAGTTTAGATTTGTTATCATAGCAACTCATTTAGGACAAAGATATCGTTGATTTCAAACCATCTGCTGCCTTGCAGATAATGACGAATTCAAGACTGCCCGGTAAATCCCAAGTCAATCCGCAAAGAGAAGGCCCATTAGCTTGGCAGACAGCTCATCTGGGTGTACGATGACTCTAACTCTGAACAACGGGCTGCACAGTATGCAGGCTTGGGACAGCCAAACACTTGGTAAAGAGTTACACCCCCCCCCCCTTTCCCAACCCTCCCTGACTCCTAACGAAAACATAATATTTGTTGACAGTGCGTGGTCCTGGACGCATTATGCATATAACTCAATATTGCTGCAACAGACAATGCAGTTCACACTTAAACAATAATACCAACAATAACAATCGAAAAAAACACATTTCAAAAACCACGTGTTACAATGATATAAATAAGAAGATCATGATTGAAATAGTATACATACTGTTGTGGCCTGGGAGATGATCCTTGAAACTGGGTCTCTTAAGACAGCGATCACTTTCATAGACTTGCTATGCGAGTACAGTTCACAGACCGACTTTTTCGTCCAGTGGGAAAGATGAGTCCTCAAAATGGTAACCTAGAAATATTTATATATTGACATACGTCAGTCCTTAAGTATTGATTATATTGATCTTCGTTTAGAGACCACCATCTATTTCACATTGATCAATTTTATTTCGTGCGGATTTCTCGAGCTTCATCTTTGAAATCAGGGTTTCCGTCTTTAGGTCAAGTCATCCCGAAACCATAGTGAGGTCGTAGGCGTAAACATTGAAGACATCCTCACAACCCACGAAACTCTTTTACGTCAGCGGCCGCTGCCTGTGCCTCTTCTGGTCGGAGATTGGTTCATTCTTTTATGTTGTCCTACCACCCCTTTTTGGGACGGCATCTTCGTCATCTGCTTTGTACCTTTCCGTGCAGGATCGTATTTGCAAGACCATTTAATCTCGATATATGACGGTACCAAGCGAGTTTCCTTCTTTTGACAGTTGCCAAGAAGTCTTCAAAAGGCCCTATTGCTGTTGTAATTCTTTCCGTATCTCCTCATTTGTAACTCGATCTTTGTTCACGCTGTTCAAAAGTCTTCTCAAACATCTCATTTCCAAGGCTTGTATCCTTTGCTGAAGGTCAGCTGTCCATGTCTCACAAGCTTAAGGTACTAACATGTCCAAGATGCCAAGAAACAAACAATTCAAATCAATAGTATAAAAATCTGGTCAAGTATGGCTCAGACACCGCGTCGAAATTGAAACATTAATGAAACGAAAGGGGAGCGTGACGCAATAACTCCGAGGTAGGCGCTCACCACCAGGTAGGTCACAACGAAGGTGTGAACGGGTGCTTCGTCCTGAAAGATACAAACAGCAATTCAGAGGACTCGTGTACATGATATTCATTATGTAGCTTGACCTTTGCAGAACATGGGCTTCAAACAGGCGATCTGTTTAATTCTCCATCTTTGGACAGCTCTTTCGCCTCAGTCAACATCATCAGATATCGAATTAATGTCCTGTGACCATCATCTCCTCAGTCTGCCTCCCATCGATTGCCGTATATTATGCCCTCTCCCCCTCCCTCCCCTCCTCCTCCATCCCCGCCCCTACTGGTATCGTTTGTTTCTGTGGAGTTTGATTGGGTCTTTTAAAGACATTCAGGACGATTGCCAATGTCCAGACACAACTTCAAAAATTAGCGAAAGTCCTTCCAAAAAGTCACATTAACTAAACTTAACGTATTTATACTAGCTTAGAAGACTCTGCAGAGTCTGTATGCAACCAGTTTCTTTTACATTCACTTGATTGAGTAAAAATGCATATGTGAATCCAATCTATTTATGAATGCATTAATTGGCTCCACTATTTACTGTGGCAATGTTTTCCAAGCATTCACCACTCTCTGACTAAATAAATGTTTCTTAGTATATAATCTGGACCTTTCATTAATTATTGTGTGGCTGTGGCCTCTTGTTCTTGTAGGCGGCTGTATTTTGAAATAAAACTTAACTTAACGTCTTTTTACTGGTTTAGAAGACCCTGCAGAGTCTGTATACAACCAGTTACATTTACATCACCTTGCTCTAAAATCTATGCGCATCCAGTTTATTCTTAAACGCATTAACTGTCCCTGCCTCCACCACCTCCCCTGGCAATGCATTCCAAGCAGACACCACTCTCTGACTAAAAAAATATTTCCTAATATCTATCCTGGACCTCTCTTTAATCAGCTTGTAGCTATGCCCTCGTGTTATTGTAGGTGGCTATATTTTAAAAAACTTGTTATAGTCTAATTTATCGATTCCTCTGATCATCTTATAAACCTGTATTAAGTCACCACGAATTCTTCTCTCTTCGAGACACTGTAGGCCCGTTTTTCTGAGTCGTTCCTCATAACTGTAATTCTGGAATCCAACTATCATCTTTGTCGCTCTTTTTAGTAACGTATTATAGTCTCATTTTTCCTTGCCCTTGATTATCTTACAAACCTAAACTAAATCGCCTCGAATTCTTATGTGTTTTAGACAATGTAGGCCGGTTTTCTGAGCCTTTCCTCAATACAGTCATTCTGGAATCCCTCTATCAATTGTTCGGTCTTCTTTGTATTCTTTACATCCTTTGCATGTTTATATGTCCTCTACGAAAAGGACCTCTCACGATTACACAGTACTTCAATATAGGTCAAACTAATATTTTATATAGTTTGACTTTCACTTCCATGTTCCTAAATTTAAAATTTGTTGTAATCATATAAAACGTTGCATTTGCCTTTTTCACTGCAACCTGGACTTGCTCACTCACTTTACCTGCATGAGCTATTATAACCCCTACTATAACCTGCGAGAAGGCCAACAGAGGTGTCTCTTCCATCATGCGCTGATGATATTAATGCTGATGTAAAGTGATGTCCTCGTGCACTGATGATATTAATACTGATGTAAAGTGCTGTCATCATGCACTGATGATATTAATACTGATGTAAAATGCTGTCTCTGCATCAAAGGTAGTTTGTAATGAATCATCAATATCCCATGTCTCATGCCTAGAAGGTGACTGCGACATACTGTTGTCAGTCCATCTCTTGATGTTTTCTTCGCACGAATAATACTGTCTTCGTCTCGTCCGCCTACCTTCAACATCCCCTCCACTACTGTTTTCAGCAGTATGTCGTGACTCTTGATATGTCCTAAATATTTAAATTGCCTAATTTATAATATACACAGATGCCATAGCCCAATCACACAGCTGTCTGTCCCCTCGATTGCAAGAAAGCACAGAATGTTTTCTTCACCGTAGTGGTAGGAAGGTACCGACTACACGAAGAGAGAGATGAAACAGCCAAAATGTTTTCTACACCGCAGTGGTAGGAAGGTACCGACTACACGAAGAGAGAGATGAAACAGCCAAAATGCTTATGGCAGGGAAGAAGAATAACATCAATGACACAATTACCGTGACATCTGTGTCGTGTACATTCTGTTAAGACGCTATTTTTGATCTAAGATTTTCCAGGCGTTCATCATTTTGTTCCATGTTTAAACAGGTGTCGGGAATGTTTTCATTGTCTTGGGGACTTCTATATGCATCAGCTAGTCAGACTGATAGGAGCTTCCTATGACAACCGTACCTTGTTAGATTCTACGTAGCGATACACTCTAGTTCCCGCAACTGTGAGCGACCCTTCGTTTACGATTGCGGTATGCAAGGCATCGAAGTGGAGAACTGGTCGCTGAATCTCACAACAAAATGAGGCGAGGTATTATTAAGCAAGTCTCTAGCACTTCATAATTTGATGGTATGGATTGTGACAAGGCGTTTTTATGCGTGTCCAATGCTGTTACATTTTGAAATTATAAGGTCCATCGCTTGTTTTCATTGTTCTCTTCTATAAATCCGCTACTGTAATTAAGTTGTAAACCCATGATATATGTATAGTAGCTTTTCAGTCATGACTATAAGATGATATGACTTGAAGTGTTTAATAAAAAATAAATATACTTAGCTTGTGTTTACTTCTCCTTCGGTATTGTCGTTTCACTTATTTGTGTTGTAGTAGCTTCTCTTCGTCAAGTGTGAGGTGGCCCTTCAGAGTACATCTCCAATTGAATTGGCCAGCAGCTTCGTTTTCTTAAAATGCCTGACTCCAGAGGCATCATATTACTCATATACACATCTTAGAACCTTAATTGTGGTTGGCCGACAGTTCTTTTGCCATCCAACGAACATGACCAAGCCACCGTAGTCTTCACTGTCTAAGGAGAGAGCACATGCTTGTGAGACAGATGCCAGACCTCTGCATGTGACACTCTGTCCCTACATATAATTCTAAGAATAGATCGCAGGGGCGTAGATAGAAGCATGTGCTCTTATCTGGCATAGATTGTTCAAGTCGCTGGAGAGACATGTAGGAGCGTTCTGGAGACACATGTATTGTACACCATGGCCTTCGTTTTAATTATCAGTTTATGGTTTTCCAAACACGCTTTCTTTGGCGAGCAAATGTAACAGCAGCTTTGCCAGTGCGATTGTCTATTTTTGTAGCAGGGAGCTAAACGTGTGTCGTTTATGAGGAATTCCATGTATGTGATTCGGTGTGCAGCTGCCAGTTAATAATTATCGATGTTGAAACGGTGTGGTTTCTATTTTCTGTCCTAGGACATTTGTTTTGTTGAGACGTATTGTGAGACCAAAATCTTTGCAAGCCTAGGAGAATTGATTTGTCAACCTCTGAAGTTCCTGCTGTCTGCGCGTGACTACTGCAGCATCATCAACGAAAAGCAAGTCCCTGGTGATGATCTTCATGGTCTTCGTTTTAGACACGAGTCTTACACGTTTAAACAACCAACCATCCAACCTAATGTTACCGAAAGCATGCTTCAGTTACAGAGAAAAGAAAATTCTGAAGAATTTCGGGGTCAGAATGCAGCCCTGCTTAACACCACTTCGAATACCAAATGTGTGTGATATTCTACCATCAAATTGGACTGTTCCTTTCATGCCTTCATGGAACGATTCTATTAATCAAATCAGTTTTCTTGGCCAGCCTATTTTATATAAGATTTTGAAGAATCTGTCCCGTCTAACAAAATCAATGCCTTTGTCAGGTCATTGAAGACGATATAAAATCGCTGATTCTGCTCACGTGAATTTTCCTGAACTTGATGTCGTCAACTTTATTTAGATCTTCTATATATATATATATATAATTTAATGTTCAGTTCGTTTTTACAAGGGTTATTTTTGAGAGAATTAAGGGCTGTGATAATGACAATGTTGTCACACGAGTAGAGCTTAGAATAGTGCTCGACCCATCGCTCCATGTGCTTTCCTATGTCTGTTATTTTCTTGCCAGTTATGGACGAGTAGTTTAGTTTTCTTACCTGCAGGATCAATAGCTTTCTTTACACCATCGCACATTGAGCCGATATGCCGTTGGATCAATAACCATCGTATATGAGTCTGATGTTCCTTGTATGTGCAGTACTCTGCTTTTATCACTTAGCTTTAGCTTATAGTTATTTGTACAAACACGAGCTGGTTGTTCCACATGGTTCCTGACGGACTTGTATGTGTTCAGATTATCTGCATTTGGAAGCTGCTAGTATTTAATCAGAGTAACACGCTTGACCTCAATGACAGTTATCATATCATCCTCTTTGCTTCAAACCAGTGATCCCTTTTTTTCCCCGTTCGCCTTATTTCTTTACTTGCTAAGGTGGTGTGCGTTGCACTATGTTTTTAGTTTGTGCTTGTCCCGACCCAGTGTATCCGACTTCAGTATGCATTTTATGTAAGGGTCTTCTTCCTCCTGCATTATCTTAGGGGTTTGCTTCCCTGGGGTAACGGCCGGTGCTGTGATCGGGATCAAATCCAGCACCTTCAGTTTGTTAGTCGTGTCACTTAACCACTGGCCCACGCCGTCCCAAACCGGTGATCTGCTATGGATGGCATTTAGGAGATGTTACCAGGACCCTATAACAGTGGTTTCATGAAAACGGTTATTGAGAATTTCCTCAAAAGCATTGTTAAATCTATTGATTAGCGCAGGATCCAACATTCTACTTGCGTCAATACATGTTGTTTGTTTTTTTTTTGCTTCTGGTGTGCTAAAACTTTTTTGGCTGCAATTTTATTGTACAGCAAACCAATAAAAAATTGGTATCGCAGTATGCAATTTTGTTAGAGCATACCAGGAGCACATACTTAAGGAGAGATCGTCTGACAAGAATTAGATCTAGCTGATGCCAGTGCTTTGATAGTGGGTTCTTCCATGAAATCTTATGTTGGGGTTTGGTCTGGAAAAATGAGTTTGTTGTACAGAGTTCATGGTAGACTATAAGAGCGTTGGCTGTTTTCGTTAATTTGCCAACTCCAAACTTGCCAAGACATGCAGGCCACGCACGAGTCGTGATCATCATCCCCTATAGCATTAAGTCACCTAGTAGATCAAGCTTTTCTTGACTGCGGATGCTTCTAATGACTGCTGATAAATCATCATATAACTCATCTTTGGCTTCAGGTGTGGAGCACAAGATAGGTGCGTATACACTAACAAGGGTGACGGGACCTACTGTGACTTGGAGACGAAGTGTAACCAGGTGTTCTGAACAATTTTATCCTGGTTCAACCATGCGTATTATATACTTTTTGTTTTTACTGAAAAGCCTACATGGTCTATCTTTTCGTTGGGGTCTTTCTCTTGCCAGTAGAATACGTATTCTTTCTCACTTAACATTCCGAGCCCTATTATCGAGTTTCCTAAAGTGCTACAATGTCCACAACTAGTCGTTTCATGTTTTCATTTATTATGCGTGTTTCTGGCATTGCCTTATATTATCAAGTTTTCGGATAGTTCAGTCAGCATGGTATGGACCTTCCAACATCCCAGTTTAATTGCTGATGAAATTGTTGTGTCGACACCGCAGTCTGTGCATGTCATAAGTTTGGGCCTCTTTCTATGGATAACAAGCGATTATCCTTGTAGCAGATCTCCCTCCCCCTCCCCTCCTCTCTACGCATCTAATTAATACAGGTGATCAACATGAACCGATATTGACTGGCATATGCGACGTCGCAGTAGGTGGCATAAAAGCGATGGAACCATCCTTTGCCAGTCTTGTGGACACTAGCTCCGTATTTTACCTCAGTGTTTACTGCCAAAGCATTACCCATGAACAGGTATCCCATGAGGCAGTGGGGACAGTGAAACATTTTTACGACAGCAGTTTAAAGGTCTGCTCAGCCCTCTTCTCCAAACGGCCAATCTACAGGTCTTGCGTTCGGTTATTGATTATTTCATGACACTATATGATGAATAATGTTATTTATATTACTTTTCGATGGCGTTATGTTACTATTATACACAAAAATACTGTAATGGTATGTATGTGTTTCTGTTTTCAAAAAATGCCATAAAAGCACATCAGCCATCTTGGAATCGTATTCTTATGGCGTGATATAAGATATGATGGCAATCACAATGCAGTGTCTCTGAATTCCACACTTATATAAGTAACGAATATCCGACAACACCTTCACCTATAACTTCCTAAAAATGTTTTATTGTATAAAATGCTGATTAATTAACTGTCGGAAAGCATTTGATCGAGTACCTGGGACAAACATTTTCAGATGTTGCAAGAAATAGGTATAGAGAGAAATCACTAGGTTAATCCACAACCTGTACACAAATCAATACGCGATTATTTCAATCAAAGAAGAACTAACAGATCTAGTTTTAATAAGACAAAAGGGCACGGCAAGGTTCACTGCTTTCATCTGGTCTCTGTAACTCATATTCTGAGATGGCGATTGAAAGAGTTGTTTGGAGTTGTAATAGGAGTGTCAAAGTCAATTGTGGAAAAGATCGATCCATACAATTTACCGATGATAAAGCCATAGAGGGAGGATCAGTAGTTAGGCTGCAATGGCTGATTGACAACATTCCAGAACATCTAAAGAGTTTGATATCTTCTTCTTCGTCGTACGCAGTCAGACAGTAACCATTTTTTTTCGAAAAAAGCGGCGGTTATCCTGAGGCTGTCGACACTGCCATTGAGCTTGTCTTATGATTCCACTGGTGATGGCCACATTAGCTCTCTCTGATCCTCGTATGTCGGGCAGTTCTGCAGCAGATGCTCAGCAGTCATTTTCTCGGTACCACACGGGCATTCGTCGGTACAACCTATCTTCAATTTGTTGAATAGGTGATACCTCAGTCTATTGTGGCCAGTGCGAAGTCTGAAGACAACGACCTGCTCTCTTTGGTTCAACTGGTAATAGGCATCGTTTTTGGTGAAGCCGGTATGTTCAGTTTCCCATTTGGTCATGTATCTGGCTTTAATAAGCCGTTTTTACTCTTCGTACGTCATACTAGTATTTGTTTGTGGTAGTCTTGCACCTTCTTTTGCCAGTCTGTCTGCCTCCTCGTTGCCTTGGATGTTGCAGTGTGATGGGACCCACTGTACCACTACCCTTTTTGGAGCGGACTGCTGGCATAGTTGACAGAGTGCTGCTCTTAAGTCATTAAGCTCAGTGTTTTTCTGGCTTTTTAGCGCTGTGACTACGGCCAGAGCATCTGTAAGCAGGACTATATGGCTTTCATGTTCTTTTTGTGTCACCATTTCTTCCACTGCCGCCCTCAGTGCCTCTGCCTCCGCTCTGAAATTGCTTGTGTACTTACCAGTAGCGAATGACAGTGTTATTTTTCTGCCATTTGGTAGGTTCAGAAATGCTCCTGCCCCTTTGTTCTGTGTAGTGTTTATTACAGAACCTTCGGTGTATGCATGGGTCCAGTCCATGCTTCGGTAGTCTTTCGATATAAAGCTTAGGGTAGTATCTCTCCTTTCTTTTTCAGTCTGGCAGTTTTTGTTTCCAATACCTGGTATATTTTCTACCACCTCTGGAAATATATCCAGCCTCCAGGTAGGTTTTCGTACAGTAGTGATGGGCTTTGGTGTTGTTAGTGCGTTTATGGGATCTTCGTGCATCTTTGCTTTGGGTATTTCTGCAAAGTTTCTCCGCTTTAGTTTCCCATTTCCCAAATTGTTTAGTCTCTGGTGCATTGGGTGGTCAGTCAGTTTCTCTGAATGCAGCTGGGCTCTGCAGTCTCTTCTAACGGTCATGGGTTGCAGCTTTGTAGTCTTTTTAAGCCTCCTTCATGCCTCCTGTTATAACTCTCATGGCTTGGTTTTAAAGTTTGTTAACTTTATCGAAGTTCGCCTTTCCTGCTGTTGTCCATGCCGCAATGCCATACTCGAGCACTGGTCTCACTCTTCCAGTGTACAGTTTCTTTAGTATACTTTTGTCTGCTCCCCAGCTTGTGCCAGCTAGTTTCCTCATGATTGCCATTCTTTCTCTGGCTCTCATTCGGTTTCTCTCGATCTGACATTTCCATGTCATGCGCCGATCAAATGTGACTCCCAGATAGTTTGGGTTGTCGTTTGGCTGCAGGAATTTGCTATTTAGACTCAATTTGGTGTTTTGGGGTTTGATTGAAAGCGAGAATATTGTACATGTGGTTTTCTCCTCGTTTGTTTTGACCAGCCATGAGTTCGCCCACTCTTCCAGCGATGTTAGGGCCTGCTGCATCCGATTTCTTGCTATGGTGAGATTCTTTTCAGAGGTCCACATAGCCAGATTGTCTGCAAACATTGAGCTATGGACTCTTCTTGGTATATTCTCTGTAATGTCGTTTATATACACCAGGAAGAGTGTGGGTGACAGTACTCCCCCCTTGGGGTACTCCCTGCTCGAGTGTCACCTTTTTGCTCATCTGCACTTGTACTTGGACTCTGGCCGTTCTTTGTTTGAGGTAGTGGTTGATCCAATTGTACATTCTCCCACAAACTTCACTTCTCCTTAGCTTGACTCTAAGTCCGTCTTTCCAGACTTTGTCAAATGCCTTTTCCAGGTCCACCCAAACCGCTACTGTGTGTTTCTGTGCCTGATAGGCATCTTCTATTTCCTGTGCTATTAGGATGACCTGGTCCTCAGTAGATCTGTGCTGTCTAAAGCCGGCTTGCTGTGGATTTAGTATTCGTTTTACTTCCAGATGCCACATCAGTCTGGTGTATCATACGTTCCATCATTTTGCCGACACAGCTCAGTAGGCTGATAGGCCTGTATCCATTTGGAACTGTTTTGTCCTTTCCTTTCTTTGGTACTGGTATAAGTACTACGTCTTTCCATGCCTGGGGTACAATTCCCCTTTTCCAGCTTTGGTTCAGGACCGAAAGCAGTTTCCTCTTCGCTGTTTGGCCCAGCATTTCGTTTGTTATCCCGTCTTTTTCGGGAGATTTCCTTTTCTTTAGTGTTTTCATGGCCTCTTCCATTTCACTCATTGTTAATTTGGCCATCATATGCTCTTCTGGTGCCGTATTGATGTTGTCGTGCCCCTTTAGCTCTTCACTAATGTCTGTATGCCTATATGCAGATACCTCGATGTGGTTTGCTTTGGCATAGTGTTTTACAAAAGCGTTTGCTGCTTTTTTTCCAGTGAGCAAGTTTTCGCCCTGCTTGATGGTAATTTGTTTGTTTGAAGGGGTTTCGTCATTCATGGCTCTGACTAGCTTCCATGGCTTTTTCACTTCTTTGTTTAGGTTTAGGCTTTCGGTTTTGTTTTTCCAGCTCTCTTTTGCTGTTTGGTTTAGAGTGTATTTGTATTTCGCCATGGCGGCTTTGAGGGCGATATTTGCCTCCATAGATTGTTCTCGCTCTGCCATGTTCCTAGCATTTGTGACTGCATCTTCCGCTTTCTGCAACTCATCATTCCAATAGAGCTTATAGTTTTTTCTTAACCCCTCTTGGGATGGTTTCAGTGGCGGCTTGCATTATTGCCTTGCTTAGGCTTTCCACCATGGGCTTCATTTTGTTGTTTAGTGTGTTGATTGTTTCACACAGCCCATCTGTCAGGATTGCAAATCTGTCCCAGTCGGCTCGTTTGTAATTCCAACGTGCGAGCGGTTTTGTTTTATGTGGGCCTACTTCCATATCAATTTCTAGCCTGATCGGCCTGTGGTCGCTACCTGCCAGTTGGTTTAGCACCTGACGGTCTATTTTATGGTGTATGTCCTGTGTGGAGAAGGCCAAATCTGGAGTCGAGGTGGTATGCCATGTTCTATAATAGAAACTAGGGATATCCTCCAGCCTATTATTAGGGAGAGATTTGTGTCTATCTCCCAATCTTCCACTTCGTCACCACTGATGTCTGTGTCCGAGTATCCCCATCTCTCCGAGTGGCTGTTGAAGTCTCCAACTACTATGCAGTTGAAGTCTTTGACGTCTATACTCGAGAGCGATAGGTCTTTATTTGGTGGTCCGTACAGATTGAAAATGCGGAGCTTCTTCTCTTGAGCCATTATGTCAACTCCTACAATTTCTGCTTGTCCGGTGTGATTGACAGATATATATATATACATACATATACATACCCACACATATGAAACAGTAAATAAATATGCAAGGGTAAGTCAGCAAATAAATCACAAACAGATCATACAGCTAACAAATCCAGTTGGCAGCTTCTAATGGTGTCATTACGTGGTATCTGCATCCAGCTTTGTGATGACTTTAAGTACCAGACGCTGAATGTCGTCTGCACGGGTGTACTTGAGACTCAAAATGGCGCCCATGTGACACAGTGTACTGTTAAAATAAAATGTGTTTGGCTTTTATTTTTTATTCTTGTGCAAAATGACTTTCTGTAAAGGATATTCATAAAGAATTGATTATTGTTCCCTTTGGGAAGTATCTGTTGCGTAAAGCGGTGCATAACAGGGTCAATAAATGTACTTCAGGACGCTCAAAAATGTGTTTCCTAAAACGTGTTGTTGTTTTCTATTTTGGCCTGGCCTGGACATGGGTTATATGAATTAGTACTATAGTTACATATCTGTATATTTTCACGGTCTAGTGCACGCTGCTGAACTTTACGAGATTGGTGCCCCCCGCTTAGCTGCAGACAGCGTCGGTTGGTTTTTATGTCTCTGTGAAACGTAGACGCGTGACTATGATGAACTAGAACACGTCGCTATGGAGAGGTGCCAAACACATCATTCACACGCTGAGTGAACTCCCTACGACCACTTGCGGTTATGGGAAAGGCAAGACACACTACGATATATGTCATAACACCTTCGTTGCCTTGCGGGAGAAAGGTTTCGGAAGTAAGCCCTGAGGGAAAATTTGCATCCTGTGTTATCCTCAGTCGTCTCGACATTATCGTATCATTTGCCAAATGTAGCTCAGGACGGGAGAGTGAGGTTGACAAAAGACGCAGTTTCTTCTATACTTTAATCTTAATCCTCGCGCAAGTCACCCATTTCAGCAGACACATCAAGAGAAAATACTGGCAGCGCGGCTGAACACAGAGAGTGGCCTTCATTATATATAATGAACCATCACAAAAGAAACATATGTGCGGCGGGTTGGGGAGAAGAAGCTGAAGACGAGTAACGATAGATAGTGTTTCAACTCAAATAAAGTGTTCGCATGGTTTAGCCTTCATGAGATGCTTTGCGAATGACAAAGATGTTGAACGTGAGACGCAAATTGGTTTTGCTGCACTGATAACACGATGGGATAAGTGTATTAATGTTGGTGGAAATTATGTTGAGAAATAAAGGACAACGCAAGTACTATAATAAGTGATTTTAAAGTACGTATCTCATTTATGTTGATATTTTACATATCCATTTGTGCCATATATTCTTACCTGCCATCGTACAAACATCCTCGTACATATATGTACACACATACCTGATTACTGTAAGAGAATGGCATCTGTGCCAAGAAATCATTTGTATACAACTGGAGTCTCTTCTGGCTGTCAAAAAATGCGATATCCCTCTTGACAGATATTAGCTGCGGATGAATCTCGAGGAAGTCTAGGAGTGGACGGATTCCAGAATTTGGAGACCCGATGACCAAAGCCTTAAAGGGTATAAACGATTTTAAAAGTTATTACTCAACTACACGCACATATAAACAGTAACATAAAAGATGTGCAGCGAGCATTCAGCTAAATGCTACTTCTTTCATTTGTCTCATTGTCGCTTCATTTAAAGTAGAAGGCCACCTTCAATGCTGTTCACCTTACACGACGTCTTCATCGAAACATGCAGTGGGATCAAGATGCTGAGCAGCACATGAGCTGCAGTGGCTAGCGACCCATAGCTGACTGCTAGCGTCAGGGCCAGCGAAATATAGCTGCCAAGACCCTTCTACACCTCCACGCGGTGATCCTGGATAACAGGCTGCAGCAGGGCAGACTGGCTAAGGAGAAGGGATCGAAGAGGGAATGCTGACCCGGTACTCAAAAAATGCTTGCTGAAGTCGATGTGTTGGACCGCAAGATGCAAATATCGCAGCAAAGCTGTAAACTACGACACAACACATTCCGTTCTCTGGACTACATTCTGCTACTTAAGCCCTCTCAGGGTTTGGTAGGGGTAGATTGAGAACGAACGAAGCAGAAGAAGAAGAAGAAACATGCAGTAATTATTTTTATATCAATTTGTGTTAACTGATCATTGTGCTAGTTCAATGAACAGTCCATTGAAGTTCTCTATCACTACACGTTTAAAATGTTTCTGTAGTCATTACCTCAACAATAACAAACGGGTGCAATAAACAGACAAAGAATATTCGATACTAACAACAAACAGAAAACGGTATAATTATACACAAATAGACACTGTTTCTCTAAAGTTTTAAATATATGAAATCTTTTTCACTGAACAAATAGATTAGTCAAAATGTTTATTAAATCATTCCGATTGATAATATGTTATAGAATAATCCAACTGTTTAATTTATAAATATGACTACTTTTAGGTTGTATAATATTCCAACTGTTTAATTTATAAATATGACTACTTTTAGGTTGTATAATAGTCCAAATGTTTAATTTATAAATATGACTAATTTTAGGTTGTATAATAGTCCAAATGTTTAATTTATAAATATGACTACTTTTAGGTTGTATAATAGTCCAAATGTTTAATTTATAAATATGACTACTTTTAGGTTGTATAATAGTCAAAATGTTTAATTTATAAATATGACTAATTTTAGGTTGTATAATAGTCCAAATGTTTAATTTATAAATATGACTACATTTAGGTTGTATAATAGTCCAACTACTTAATTTATAAATTTGACTGAATATACGTTGTTTAAATAGTACAACTGCTTAATATATAAATATGACTGACAATCTTTTGAAGTATTATTCCAACCATTTAATTTTACAATTTGACTGAAAACATGTTGTTTGAATAGCCCCACTGTTTAATTTGTAAATTTGACTGAAAATGTCTTATTACTGTACCCATGTGACTTTATTATGCTTGCTCACTTCTGTTATTACTAGAGAAATGTAACCTTAATGTGACTTATTGTGTTATTTTTCAAATGTTAAAGCTACTTTTCGACTCCACTTCGTATTTCCGTTTTATGGAAATCTAGCTGACAAATCTACCTCTACATCCCACAGTCGCTTGTTAATTGTTCTGAATGTTTTAAATGAACTCGAATACCTTGTCTCTGATGTGAAAGGTAAAATAAGTTATCCCAAATGAACCACTAACAATTCACGTTTATTAACAAAACAGCTATAAGGTTAACATTCCTTAACCTAACTACAATATGTCAATGTATATGCAAATAATATTGTGTGCATGAAGTTGCAGTAGTTAAGTATTTCCTATCTACGTTAGCTTAGAGACTCGAATACCTTGTCTCTGATGTGAAAGGTAAAATAAGTTATCCCAAATGAACCACTAACAATTCAAGTTTATTAACAAAACAGCTATAAGGTTAACATTCCTTAACCTAACTACAATATGTCAATGTATATGCAAATAATATTGTGTGCATGAAGTTGCAGTAGTTAAGTATTTCCTATCTACGTTAGCTTAGAGACTTGAAAATGTTGTGTAAACAAATAGAGTAATGGAAAAGTACAGTGTAATAATTAGTAACTGAAAGACACTGTTTAATAAGTATTAATGAGAAAATAATGTGTTATAAGTAGTAATGCGAAAATACTGTGTAACAAGAAGTAATGAGAAAATGTTGCTTGATAAGTAATAATGGGAAAATAATGTATAATATGTAGAAATTACAAAATACTGTGTAAAACTTAGTAATTTCAACATTTTGTGTAACAAGTATTAATGAGAAAATATGCTGGGATTCGATCTCAGTTTTTAGTCGACCTGTACTTCTACAAGGGTGGATGCAGATCCCAGCTCAGGAGTTAGCTGGCTGTAGCCGGGTGGAGGATTTCCTGCTAAGCATGCTGGGCTCGAGCGGCTTATTACTCCGCTGCGTTGGGACTTATGCCGTTAAGGGTATTGAACAAATGTGCCAGTCAATTTTAACAGTTTAAAACACAAGAACAAAGCAGACCCGCAACCTGAAAGGCGCCATCTATGCTGCTCTAACAAAAATTCACCTAACCATGCCTGGTGGTATGCCATGTCACACGCCTCTTGCGACATCCTCTCTATGGGACAGTGGTGCTATTCTTGTCGTTGTCATACACAAAAGCCCAGACAGACCCCTCGGTGCAATGCCATATCACACAGTTAGTCGCCTCTTACTAAACTGTTATTCTTTCCAATGACAATTTGAAAGACAATAGCTTGTCCATACTGAACATTATTTCTCTACAAGGATTTTCATAATAAAATTGCCGTTATTTGTTGCCGATTTTAAATTGAACTTTGTCACATGGAATTATAATTATAATAATGATCATGATCTTGATGACCCGTTTCTCAGTGAAGCTGCAGTGTCCGAACGTCGTCTCCAGCGGACCCTGTCTTGGGACACGGAATTCCAGGTCAGAGTAAGTGGACCTCTAAATGATTATCGGATGTTGTAGCGTACAGCAAGGAAGTCTGAACAACGCATTGGTGGTCTTTCCTGCAGTCTCTTCTTACCTCGGGGGTACCAGACTGCTGTCGCCGTGCTCCATCGAATATAGTTTCGTCGCAACATCTATGTATTGCGTTGTCTGCATGGATTATCGCATCCTTCACCAGGGACAATCGTCTTATGTCATAATTGCGGAGACATTGCATACGTTGGTTCCCGGGAGTGATTCCGACCAAGCGTCTCTCAAGGGAGGCCTGGGTCACTCTCAATTTGTCCTCAAGTGAATTTGTTATAGTGTCCACGTCTCGGCACCGTAGCATATCGCAGTGAGTACAGTGGAATTGAAGAGGGAGGCTCGTAGGGCTTGGTCATGACAACCATCCAGAACCGTATGAATAGACGAGAAGGCTGCCCAACCCGCGCGGCAACGTCTTGTCAGTTCAAGTTGCAGATTATTCTCCACATTAAGAAGACGTCCAATATAAATGTACTCGTTGACATCCTTTAATTGTACCTCGTCAAAGAAGACTGGATAACAAGTGGCGAAGCGATTGCGCAACGCTTTGGTCTTTTATACATCCATCTCCCGACCGACTTTCTTGCTCTCTCTAAAGACTAGCAGCATCATTTGGTTTGCTTCTGCTGCTGCCTCTGTGATGAGCACTACGTCATCGGCACATCGATAATGATTAACACCTATTTAATAAGCAATAACTGGAGAGACACACATGTCCTTTCAACGATAGCTTCCATTTAAACTGGATATCCTATTTAATAAAAGCAAAGCGACTAAATTGAACCTGTAACTTCATTAATTGTTAGGGACTGCATTAGGGCAGGCGTGCTACAGCTGCGGTGTAGATCTTTAAGGTCGCCATTGAGGCGGTACTTGAAGCAAAGCTGCACTCGTGTAGTCTGGATAAGCGTTAAGGGTCGTCAAGGAAAGACAAAACAGATACCCAAAATAGCCAACTGAAAGGTGCAGATATCGTAGCTTTCCTGGAAACTACGAACCAGCTTCACAGCGTCCATTTTAGGGAGGAACGCCAAAGAAGAAAATGTATTACTTCATTTTAGAGTTCTGTCTACTTGGGTCGTTTTGCCCCGTGATGATTGGCTGTTGTCCTTTTGTGTGTTTGTTGTGAGTTATTTGTTGTAAGCCCATGTTCTTTAAACATATCGGTTCTATTATCTGTTCATGATTCATGTTGTCTTTCTGGTAACTTGAAACCAGATTTTCCAGTCGTATATTCAGTCATTGATAATGATCGGGTCGCATTCTCATGAGTGAGAAAACAATCACACTCGTAATGTTCGTATGTAGCCAGCACAAGGAGTATTTATTATACAAATGTCTTATTCTGTTATATCGCATTCAA
Organism: Ariolimax columbianus; assembly: GCA_036924085.1. Taxonomy (NCBI): domain Eukaryota; kingdom Metazoa; phylum Mollusca; class Gastropoda; order Stylommatophora; family Arionidae; genus Ariolimax; species Ariolimax columbianus. The sequence goes on from JAVGWX010000016.1 coordinate 54,431,495, forward strand.
CCTGGTGATAGTGATGTAGATATGTCAATTTATTACTCGACGGAGATCATTGAGATACCTAAGTGAAAATGAGTTTGAAAAGGAAGAGGAAAAAAGAAGGAGACGAACATGAAAACGAAGATGAAAATGATTATAATAATGATAATAATAAAAGTCGAAAAAAGATGAAAGATGATGATAGTAATAATAATAATGATTATAATAAAAAACAGTGAGAAGAAGAAGAAGAACACCAACAATAACAAGAAGAAGTAGATCACCAACAATACAAAGAAGAAGAAGAACACCAACAATACAAAGAAGAAGAAGAACACCAACAATTCAAAGAAGAAGAAGAACACCAACAATACAAAGAAGAAGAAGAACACCAACAATACAAAGAAGAAGAAGAACACCAACAATACAAAGAAGAAGAACACCAACAATACAAAGAAGAAGAAGAACACCAACAATACAAAGAAGACGAAGAACACCAACAATACAAAGAAGAAGAAGAACACCAACAATAAAAAGAAGAAGAAGAACACCAACAATAAAAAGAAGAAGAAGAACACCAACAATACAAAAAAGAAGAAGAACACCAACAATACAAAAAAGAAGAAGAACACCAACAATACAAAGAAGAAGAAGAACACCAACAATACAAAGAAGAAGAAGAACACCAACAATACAAAGAAGAAGAAGAACACCAACAATACAAAGAAGAAGAACACCAACAATACAAAGAAGAAGAAGAACACCAACAATACAAAGAAGACGAAGAACACCAACAATACAAAGAAGAAGAAGAACACCAACAATAAAAAGAAGAAGAAGAACACCAACAATAAAAAGAAGAAGAAGAACACCAACAATACAAAAAAGAAGAAGAACACCAACAATACAAAAAAGAAGAAGAACACCAACAATACAAAGAAGAAGAAGAACACCAACAATACAAAGAAGAAGAAGAACACCAACAATACAAAGAAGAAGAAGAACACCAACAATACAAAGAAGAAGAAGAACACCAACAATAACAAGAAGAAGAAGAACACCAACAATACAAAGAAGAAGAAGAACACCAACAATACAAAGAAGAAGAAGAACAAGTAGAAAAAAAAGGAAGAAAGAGTTAAGACATTACAATAAATCGAAAGATAGTCTAACATAAAAGAAAATGAAAAAAGATTTACAATCATTATATTTATGTCATATTTATCTGAAACCCCAACAACCTTCAAATAACAAGAAAATACCATATTAACAGCAGTTTAACTTTTTGTTAAGAGACAAACAACAATATGTATACAGGATAAGATTATATATTACGTGAAACAATAAACAAACATACCTGTGGATATCGTTGAATGGGTCTCTCATTTAGTGGTGGGGAATAGAGCAGCTTGCTATACTTTCCAGCGCTAGCCAACGTCCAGTGTGAGTTCTTCAGGACAGCTTCAGAAATGGCCACAGGTTGACCTTGAACGCTCTGGTAGCTCAAACTAGGATTTCCCGTTCTCGTGTTTCTGGCGGAATTATCAGCATTCATGGCAGTGTTTTTTTCTCTTTTCTGCTCATCTAGATAGTCCTCCTCATATTCTTCATCCTCATCCTGAATTTCTTCTTCATCGTACGCATCAGTACTTTCCTTAGTATCAACACTTTCGTCATACTCTGGTTCCTTCTTAACCTTACTTTTAACATCATCATACTGAATTGTTTCGTCTTCATCCGCTTCGCCAGTGGTAACAACTTCATACTCGTCATCTTCATCTTCTTCACCGTAATCATCATCGACGTCATCTTCCTCGGCGTTATCAACTTCATCTTCCTCGGCGTTATCAACTTCCACCTTCACATCTTCTTTGGCGTAATTAGTTTTGGCTTTAACATCTTGTTTTACGTATTTATTAATGGCTTTAACATTTTGTTTGGCGTAATTAGCATTGGCTTTAACAGCTTTTTCGCTATCATCTTCATCATTAATCTCATCATCATCCTCACCACGAACATCAGCAACTGACGACAAGTTTTTCCCCGATGTCAAGGCAACTGCAACATGCGATGACACAGTCGAGGTCCCTCCTTGGCTGACGGAGTTGGAGTACAATTTGAATGCAAAAAATAGTATCCCCACAACGTGTAGTAAAAACAAAATGCGAATACACTTCATCATCAGGAACTTTTGTGGGATCATGATTGCTAGAATCTATGGTATGTCTACACTGATAGTAGAAAGATCTACTTTATGAAAAAGTTTATTTTTGGGAATCTAGCCAGTTGTCTTTGGCTCAATATCAACACTTATCTTTGATTTTACCACAATCTGGCTGTTGAACATACACTCGGGTTGCTACCTGAGTTTATAAAATTATTATACTGGTGTATTGATCGGAAAATTTAAATTGTGTTCAGCGTTTCATTATTGAGAAATTGGATGACAGGATTTCTCTGTTTGAAGTTAAATATGCCGGATACGATTCGTGTCGGTGTGTGCTTCCGTTATCAGCGACAAATATTCTTTTGAAATTCTCAAAATTGCAACAGGCAATGAAGTGTTAAGAAAATGTAGAATTCTGTCAGAGATAAACATACATCATATAACTAAAAGATAACATGATACCTGGATAGATCATAACACTACAAGAGTTATATATCCACATAGGCCATACACTTCTAGCAAACATACATCCACACCTGATCGTGTGAGGTACACTGAATCGCGTGTACACTACATATAAGCACAGATAAAGTAGGTAGCCGGCGAAACGATTGTCTGTTTAAAATATGACTTTAACGGCAAGAGTTGCACGTGCAAAACTTTGATAATACTGATAAAAAAAAAGGTGCAAATATTGGAACAGCTATCGCACGTGTTTGATAATTAATATAACGAAAGTCAGATATTAGTAATAACAGACGAGTGTATGAAGTGGTGTATTTGCGAGCTGTGACAGAGCGGAACATGGCAAGGTAGTACTAAAATGATGCATATTGATCCGGAGGATATAATGAGATTGTTTTATTGCAGAAGTCCCGATCAATGTTACAATTGCCTTGGGATTATTTTGAAGCGTTGTATAACTTTCCAAGGAAAGAAACATGGGCTTGAATATATGTATATGAATAAACAAATATTTGTGAATTGAAATGCCTTTAAGTCATTTTTTGAATTATGTAGATATAGTGCATGTGGGCAGCGGAGTGATATATTGCCTGCTTCTCACACCAAATATACTTGATTTCATTCCTAATATCGATACACTCTAGTCGACCAAGCAATAAATGGGTACCTGGCTGTTTCTTTTTCTGTCTCACGGGCAAACGCCAGATGTTTTGTTTCCAATTTTCAGAGGAGAGATTGATGTGTCGATTCTCCTGAAAGTGGCTTCCATATTGCATTTTTCCAGAAAGTTTCTACTTTAATATTGGTCCACAGTCACATGTCTCGTTATCCCTCTATCTCAATCTCTTCAAGTTTCTTCTGCATTACGATACACCAATTCGCAGTCTGTTTATAGATGTTCAAGTTGTGAAAGGCAAGTGGGTCAAGCGGCAGGATCCTCCTGCAGTTCTATACAGGGGACCTGGATCAGTTCAATCAGTTCACGATCAACTGATGCATTGCTTCTAGTCCGGTGAGATTCACGATCAACTGATGCTATGCTTCTAGTCCGGTTAGGTTCACGATCAACTGATGCTGTGCTTCTAATCCGGTGAGGTTCATAAAGGAGACTGTGCTTTTCAGGTATTCGCCGATCGCCTACAGCTTTTTGAGCATGGTCGCTTCCCCAGGCTTGACTGCCTCTCTTTCCTCTGTATAAGTGAGGCAGCCCTGTAGGATATGTTCTGGTCTTTGCTTGGGTGCTGCACTATCGCTTATCGTGGTGTATCTGAGAGCCATTCTGGAATGCGAGAGCTTGAGTCTGAAGATCTTTATCTGTCCCTTTTTGTAAAGTTTGTCTTGGTGTCATTTTCTGGCTTGTATTCTTTATTTTGGTCTTTCCGTTCCGTCTTCATGGATCGTCGATTGATCGTTTCAATTAATTTTGTGATGAGACATTTTACAGGACTAATCCCCAACAACTGTGTTGATTGTAAGAAACATCAATTACATTTCAGTCTTTTTTGTTATTAAATCTGGTATTCAAACAAAGTTTCATTTGGCTATGCTCCCCATGTTGTGCCACTCAGTTTTCTTATATTATTGTTCACAATGTATCCACAGTTGTGTTTCCTGGTAGTGAATCGCATAGGACATCGTGCGGTCCAAATTTGCAACCAGTTATTTGATAGCCATGCTGTGTTATAGCTCCTGTCCATGCTACTTTGTTTGATTCTGTGTCACTGATGTTAAAGCAAATACTTGAATTTTCCTTAGGTTCCGTTAGAGAGGATTTTGGTGATAATTTACGGCATGAGTCTAACGGACGCGGTCAGTTTGTGTTGAACCTCATCGGCGCAAATGAATGTGTCCCCTCTGCTCCACGCCAACAGGGGGCATTTGATGGAGTTGATGAGCTGGCAATCATTTGTCATAGGATACAATTTTGTCAGCAGTTTAAGTGAACAGTGTCATTTACCCAATTTTGTCAGCAGTTTAAGTGAACAGTGTCATTTACCCAATTTACATAGACAAAAAGTCACTCTTATAAATTGCGTGTGTTCATACTTGTCGTGGATTTGTTGTGTCAAATTAAGGATTATGTTGCAACATGATCCTCCATGGTTGAAAGTGATCGTTTGTTGATATGCATCTTATCTATTGACAGAGACGATGCGGTCCAAGATCATTCTTTCCAAAACCTCGTAAAGATGGCATAGTAACAACAAAGGTCGAAATTTCTTGTGTTCTTTTGTGAATTTTACTGAATTTTATTATCGCAACCAGATTTTTAAAATAAATTGCACAACTTTGATGCTTCTGTTAAAAAGCGTTAACATCCATTTAGTGGTTTTTGGTCAATATTTCTACATTTTCTCTATTCTAAATCATAAGGACCAGCTGTTCTGTTCTTTTTTTTTTCATTTGATATAACGAATCATTTAATCTCTCTATAGAATAAAGGAGATTTCAGAACTAATATATGCAGATGACACAGTTACGCTTTGTAACAGCGTTGAGAGCCAGGTACAATTGTGTATGTCTGCTCAGAAGCACAGTGGGGACCAGAATGTTTTCCTAAATGTAAAAAAAAAATTAAAATAATGTCCATTTACACACACAGACACCAACCTAAGATCACTGTTGGTAATGTATAAATTTAACACGTGGATTACTTTGAATAAATCAGCTCTTCGATAACACATGGTGGGGACTGGGCACGGGAAAAAAGGAGACAATTGACCTTAGCGATGTACATTCAAAATAGCATGGAAACTGTGAGGCACAATACTGACAAAGAATTAACATTAAAAATCTTATAACATGCATATTCTCGGTAGCAATGTATGGATGCGAGCCATGGGCCATCACGTAAATTTAAGAAAGAGGATCGGGGCCTTGGAGACAAAATATAACAGAAGAATATTCAAAATACCAAGGATAAGGAATGACGTAATTTTACAAGATCTGAGTGTTGAATAAATCTGGCTTTTTAACGACGTTATGTTTCGGAAACTGAGGTTTTTCGGCCACATCATGCCACATGATGAAATGGAAAAAGCAGTTCTGGAGAACATGGTTCCAGAAAGACGAGATAGAGGCCAACCAAGGCGTAGATGGACACAAGACATCAAGGACACCCTAAACATGAACATGGAGCAGACGGGTAGACTGACTGATGATCGAGACATCAAGTACACCCTTAACATGAACATGGAGCAGGCGGGTAGACTGACTGCTGATCGAGACATCAAGGACACCTTAAACATGAACATGGAGTAGGCGAGTAGACTGACATTCCTTTTGAATGGCTGAGATGATAGCGACGATCTGCCAAGTACATACCACATGATGATGATGATGATGATGATGGAGAAAGGTGTCGCCAGTAACTCATTCTGATTTTTAAAATTCTGCTGGATCGTGGCTCGCATTGTGTTTTGATTGATATTCAATAATTACTGGTCCATTTGGTTGAGTGTAGCTTGCATTATGTCCGAGGGAGTGTTCGCTGTGCCACTACGTAGATTCTTGACATGTGTGTCCGCACACGACTGTTTCATTTGATGTGCAGACCGTCCACAATGACGTGTCGTTTTTCGATTTTCGAGTCTGAAATGGCATGTCGACAACCACTTGAAGGGTCTCCTCAGAGAATGGGTCATTTTCAAATAGTAATCGATATTGCTCGTAAAATGCCTATGGATTTTCATTAAGGTCAGAAATATACTGGGTTCTGCAGCCACTCTTTTGCGTCCGGAGACCCCTTTTAATAGTTCAACTAAGTTATCGTATTTTGTGGGGTTTGCTGACACCCACCTTGTCTAGAACACAGGCACAATTTGACTTCATTAAGTTTACTTATATTAGAATCGTCCTTACCCCAGTCTTAAAACTGATGTGACCTTGCAGGAGAAAAGCCTGTGGCAATACTCTTTGTCAGCGGCCGCTGTCTGTGCCTCCTCTGGTAGGAGATCGGTTCATTCTTGTATGTTGAACTCGTATAATGTTTGTAGGCGGACCTCGTCAACGTACGCCTTGCACCCCTCCGTGCAGGATCGGTTTTGCAGGACCCTTTAATCTCTATAAATGACCGTATCAAAGCGGATTTCCGTCTTTTGACCAATGCCATGAGGGCTTTAAAATGCCCTATTAATGCTTTAATTTCTAGACATTATATAAACATGTTATGCGCTCAGTAATCCAGACATCACGCGAAGGATCGGCCTTGTGTCTGGACCCGTGTACTCCCATGAAAGCAGACTGCGTCTTTGTAAATCGTATGTTATCCCAAACCTTTATGTGTGGTTCCGGAACCTGGACTCAAACTCGGATTGAAGCTTTCGACATAACCACCAACGCATCGTCGGCCCACTGGCAGGACCTAGTCGCCAACACAGAACTCTCTAGGCTGTCCCCGCCCGAGTGCATTTTGTCCTATGCTGGATCGGAGCTGGTTCTCTTTCTTTGGTAATGTCAACCGTCTCTTTCTTAATACGTCTCAGTCTGCTAACTTCTTGATTTGCCAATGGAAATAAAAAGTGTGGGAACATCCTAACCCACTCATAGAGTCGTGCCTTGTCCTGGCATGAAGTTATTTCACAATATTGGTTTAAGAGTTTGTAAAAAAACTGGACGAAACAGGTAAAGACGTATATCCTTCGTGAAAAATTGTATGAAGAGCGCACATGTACATTGGTGGTACAAACGTTTGTATGATGGTTGTGAAAGTGTTGAGAGTGATGGACGGTCTGGGAGACTCACAACATGCACATATGCAAACAATATCGAATGTGTCCACGCAAGTGCTGGGAAATCGTTGAACCACAATTTGTGATTTGTTTGAAAACTAATGTATGTCTTGGTTCAGTTTTTATCGGATTTTGAATGATTCACTTCATCATAAAATGGCGGCTGAGGGATGTGTGTCAACTTCATCATGAAAACATACTTGCCCATGCATTTAAACTGGTGGAGCTGTTTCTTACTAAGCATAACAACTCACAGGTCTGCCAAACCATCCCATAGACTATACGTAATTTGAAGTATGTGTACGTCATGCTCTTAACAAAATCTTATACACATTCGTTCAATCGATGTTTACTGTCATGACAATGCAACGGATGCGGTTAACACACGTAATGAAAAAGCAATGCTGCAAATACACCAGACAATCGCGGGAAACGTGGCTCAGGATACATGCAAATTAGGTTCAGAGAGTATGCCTAGCAACCCCGAGCTCTATCCAACGGTTTGCAAATTGGGTTATCAATACCTTAAGAACAAGCCTCGTATAAGGATAAAATAGACAACAGGAAATAAGACTCAATGACTCAAAGTTAACTGCCTGTAACATGGTCAGTGGTTCCCTACTGGTCAAAACCCTATTTCGCTTACAAGTTACGGACCTGGAAACAGAAAGCAATCATGCAGAATGGCTAAAGGTTTGAATTGAAGATCAAATTGAAAAATAAACCAAATTCCAAAAAAGCCATCTTGAAATCAGATGTGTTAGGCCGAAAAGTGCATATATCGCATCCTAACTGTAAACTACGACACAACGCTCTTTACACCACCAGCACGGAAGAAGAAGAAGAAAAAAGATTAGAAAAAGAAGCAGAAGAAGTAGAAGAAGGAAGAGACAAGAAGTATAAAATAAAAACCTTACCCTTTCCAACAATTTGAAATCTATCGACTTATACATCTAATATATCTATATAATCTATCTATCTATCTATCTATCTATCTATCTATCTATCTATCTATCTATCTATCTATCTATCTATATATCTATCTATCTATATATCTATCTATCTATCTATCTATCTATCTATCTATCTATCTATCTATCTATATATATATCTATCTATATATCTATCTATCTATCTATCTATCTATCTATCTATCTATCTATCTATCTATCTATCTATCTTTCTATCTATCTATCAATCTATCTATATATCTATCTATTTATATCTAAATATATATATCTATCTATCTATCTTTCTATCTACCTATCTATCTATCTATCTATATATCTATGTATGTTTATATATATATTATATATATATATGTACATATTTATGTAATCAATTTACCTGTTGGTCTGTCTGCTTTTCTATCTATCTGTCCCTCTATCTAACTTAACTTAACTTAACTTAACTTAACGTCTTTATACTGGTTTAGAAGACCCTGCAGAGTCTGTATACAACCAGTTACATTTACATCACCTTGCTCTAAAAGCTATGCGCATCCAGTTTATTTTCTTAAATGTATTAACTGTCCTCGCCTCCACTACCTTCCCTGGCAATGCATTCCAAGCAGACACCACTCTCTAAATAAAAAAAAAAATTTCTTATATCTAATCTGGACCTCTCTTTAGTCAGCTTGTAGCTATGCCATCGTGTTATTGTGGGTGGCTGTATTTTAAAAAAAACTTGTTATAGTCTAATTTATCCATTCCTCTGATCATCTTATAAACCTGAATTAAGTCACCACGAATTCTTCTCTCTTCGAGACACTGTAGGCCGGTTTGTCTGAGTCATTCCTCATAACTGTAATTATGTAATCCCACTATCATCTTTATCGCTGTTTTTTGTATTTTTCCCAGCATGTTTATATCCCCTCTATGATAAGGACTCCACACCTGTACACAGTACTCCAATCTAGGTCTAACTAAAGCTTTATACAGTTTGACGATCACTTCCTTGCTCCTATGTTTAATATTTCTTTTTATCATACCTAACATTGCATTTGCCTTTTTCACTGCTACCTTAACTTGCTCACTCACCTTTCCTGTATGATCTATTATAACCCCTAGGTCCCTTTCCTTATCTATCTTTCTAATATTGTTTTCTCCAATTCTGTAATTATGTTCCATATTGGATCTACCCATGTGGATGACTGTACATTTTTCTACATTAAACTCCATTTGCCAGCTTACAGACCATTCTCGAATTTTATCTAAATCCGACATCAATATATCCACGTCCGCTTTAGATGAGACACTACTGCATAGCTTTATGTCATCAGCAAATTTTGCAATCATGGATCCCATGTCAATGTCCAAATCATTTATATATATCAAGAACAAAATTGGTCCCTAAACCGAGCCCTGTGGCACACCACTTTTCACTTCACACCACTCAGAATACTCCTTATTTATGCCCACCCTCTGCTTTCTTCCCGTTAACCAATTTTCAATCCATTTTGGCAACTTCCCCACCTATTCCATGTGATTTTAACTTTCGAAATAATCTTTGATGAGGTACTCTTATCAAAGGCCTTTGCAATGTCTAGATAAATAACGTCCACTGGCTCCCCTTTATCTATGATTTTAGTAACCTCCTCCATGAATTCTAATAGATGTGTTAAGCATGATCTCCCTCTAGTAAACCCATGCTGACTATTTCTAATTAGATTAAATTTTTCTAAATGCATTACAATGTTTCCTTTGATTATTGACTCTAACAATTTACAGACTATGCTCGTTAAACTCTGGATCTGATTTTTTGCCTTTTTTTTTAATACGGGGATCACTCCTGCATCTTTCCAATCCCTTGGAACAATCCCTTTAATAAGTGATTGAGAACATAATATAGCCAATGGTTTTGCTAGTTGGTCTCTATATTCATACAGCAATTTTGGATGAATACCATCTTGACCTGGACATTTATTCACTTTCAACCTCTCCAATTTTTTAAAAACCATTTCATATGTAATACAGATTGATCTTAATCCAGTTGTATCCATGTCTCTTTGAAAAATATATATATATGCTCTGGGATCTTGGAGCAGTCCTCTTTTATGTAGACTGTGCCAAAGTACTGATTGAGCAGATTAGCTGCCTCCCTATTCTCACCTATTATTTTCCCTGTACTGTCTATGAGAGGGCCTACTTTGTCTTTCGTTCTTTGTTTATTTCTAACATAAGAGAAGAAGCTTTTACTATCAGTCTTGATCCTCTGACCAAGTTTTTTTTCGAAGTCTATTTTTGCTGTTTTATTCGCTTTCTGAGATATGTTCTGCTTGTCCAAATATTTTACATATGTTTCTTTTGATTTACCTGCCTCTATATATTTTTTCCATGCTTTATTTTTCCCTCTTCTACATTTCACTTCAAATCTAGTTATCCACTTCTTACGCTTGGGGTTTACCTCCCTACATGGAACACATTTGCCTACGTATCTATATTTTTGTTGCTGCCTGTTTATCGATGCATGTATATCTATGTCTGTTATACAGCTATTATTATTATTATTAATTGTATAATACATACACACATGTTTATAAACAAGATAGAGAGAGAGAGAAAGAGAGAGAGAGAGAAAGAGAAAGATAGAGGGTGTTGGGGGAGACAAGAGAGAGAGAGGAGAGAGGGGGAAAGAGAGAGATATGGGGAGAGAGGAGGAAAGCGAGAGTGAAGGAGAGATAGTTTATGGCTCACTAGATGAGAGACATATTTGTAGTTGATACACAGATCAATGAAAAGATTTGTTGCTCATTTCATGATCTGTGGTATAGCAGTTAGTGTAACCAGCCGTGCAGCATTTTCATATTTCCCAATGAACAAGCCTTGTAAATTGAATATTATTTGTCACTGTGTGTAAGAGTAAAGGGATGGTATACACAACGACATTACCGTGTGCGTGTTATATTCTTGTCAATCCATCGAGAAAAAACTAATAAACCCATACATACATTCCTACAATCACACACATACATACATTCATTTATACATTCATCTATACCTACATACATACATACACACACATACATATATGCACACACACACACGCACGCACGCACACACACGCACACATACACACATGTACACACGCACACACACACACACAACAGCACACACGCACACATGCATGCATACACACAAACATACATACATACACGGATACATACATACATACATACATACACACACGTATGCACGCACGGACGCACCAACGCACACACCCTCTCAAGCCCCCACCCACGCACCCTCTCACGCTCGCACGCAAAGAGACAAGCATTCCCTCACGAACGCACGCTCGCACGTACACATACACACACACATACATACCACACACACACACAGCACAGCGCACGGGCACACAGTCATACACACACTTACACACACATACAAGCAAACATGCAAACCCACAGACAAACACATACCAACATGCATACTAGTTTTCATATAGTCTTCTTGAGTCATTGTCATGTGACACCGACTGAAACGTGTCTCTTCATTCAAAATCATGTCACGTGTCCTTGTGTATTCCATTCGTCTCTTTCAGCGTGGGTTCCAGCCCAGTTCATTTGTGACGATATTGACGGGTTTATGTGTGTCCTGTGCCTCTCCACATATTCTCTCTTTTCCTGAAAGTGTATCCTATACATCTCCACCTTTTCTCCCTTTTCCTGAAAGTGTGTTCTATCTATCATCACCTATTTTCTCTGTTCCTGAAAGTGTGTCCTATATATCATCACCTATTTTCTCTTTTCCTGAAAGTGTGTCATATCTATCATCACCTATTTTCTCTTTTCAAGAAAGTGCCCTATCCATCTCCACCAATTCTCCCTTTTTCTGAAAGTGTGTCCTATCCATCTCCACCGATTCTCCCTTTTCCTGAAAGTGTGCATATCGTCTCCAACTATTCTCCCTTTTCCTGAATGTGTGCCCTTTCAATCTCCAGCTGTTCTCCCTTTTCCTGAATGTGTGTCCTATACATCTCTACCTATACTCGCTTTTCCTGAAAGTGTGTCATATCCATCTCCACCTATTCTCCCTTTTCCTGAAAGTGTACCCTATCCATCTCCAGCTGTTCTCCCTTTTCCTGAATGCGTGTCCTATACATCTCTACCTATACTCGCTTTTCCTGAAAGTGTGTCATATCCATCTCCACCTATTCTCCCTTTTCCTGAAAGTGTACCCTATCCATCTCCAGCTGTTCTCCCTTTTCCTGAATGCGTGTCATATACATCTCCACATATACTCCCTTTTCCTGAATGTTTGTCCTATACATCTCCACATATACTCCCTTTTCCTGAATGGGTGTCCTATACATCTCCACATACACTCCCTTTTCCTGAATGTTTGTCCTATACATCTCCACCTATACTCCCTTTTCCTGAAAGTGTTCTATCCATCTCTACCTATTCTCCCTTTTTCTGAAAGAGTGTTCTATCCATCTCCACCGTTTCTACCTTTTCCCGAACTACATGTATTTTGCCCACGATGTACGCCGAGATCTATTTTTACTTTTCACCTCTACCTCTGGTTAGACAAAATGTACTGATCGGACAATGTTAGTAAAGAGTCAGGTAAGCATTCTGAACTAGACGCCACCTGACTTCCTTGGAAATCTATTTCAATCTGAATAGTTAGTTAGTTGCCCATCGCAAGCGTTGATGACAAAATCATCAGTCGGGGTTCTCTTGATGGGCTATACTTTAGTATGAAAGTACTGCACCGATCATCAACCTCCCTCTCTGGTCTCGAGCTACCTTTGATCAATGGCAAGACATAAGTCATGCTTACTGGAGATAACTGGAGATGCAGGCACTCTGGTCCCATCTCCATTGAAATCATGCTGGATTCGATTGTCCGCCGCTTATGTTCATAACTGTGCCTTACCTCTCTGCCGCAGTGACCCTGGCTAAAGAGGTAGGGATCGATCTGCTCTCTGTACTAGTGAGCGCCAGACAAGTAAAGCCAAGCATAGTACACGCACCTGGAGAACCAACTTCCTCCTTCATGCGCCACGCTTCAGATATGAAGCACAAAGGACATCCAACAACAACAAATCTAGTAGGAAGTATGCCACGAAGACATGTGTGCTTGAATGTCTGCCTCCTGGGTTGGTGATCTGTGTTCATATCCTCTTCTTTTTCTTATTTCTACTTGTACCTTTCAGCGTTAGGTTAAGACGAGTTTTCTTGACCAGGCCTAGTATGTGCTTCTTATATGGACATCGTTACTGGTTTACTACTTTTGTGTGGTCGGACCTTAGCTTTGTATCCCTTGTATCTATTTAGCACTGCTTACTGATAGATACTATCTGATGTTGACGTGTCACGTGGCCGAGCCATTTGGTTTGTTGTCTATTGATGAAGTGTAGCACTGGTGCTGTACCTAGTTGTCTCCTAGTGTTTTCGTTTCTTCTTCTTCTTCTTCTTCGTACGCAGTCAGACAGTAACCATTATTTTTTCGAAAAAAGCGGCAGTCATCCTGAGGCTGTCGACACTGCCATAGAGCTTGTCTAGCAGTTCCACTGGTGATGGCCACATCTGCTTTCTCTGATCCTCGTATGTCGGGCAGTTCTGCAGCAGATGTTCAGCGGTAATTTTTCTGGTACCGCGCGGGCATTCGTCGGTACCACCTATCTTTAATTTATTGAATAGGTGGTACCTCAGTCTATTGTGGCCAGTGCGAAGTCTGAAGACAACGACCTGCTCTCTTCTGTTCAACTGGTAATAGGCATCGTTTTTGGTGTAACCAGTATGTTCGGTTTCCCATTTGGTCATGTATCTGGCTTTGCTAAGCCGTTTTGACTCTTCGTACGTCATACTAGTATCTGTTTGTGGTAGTCTTGCACCTTCTTTTGCCTCCTCGTTGCCTTGGATGTTGCAGTGTGATGGGACCCACTGTACCACTACCCTTTTTGGTGCGGACTGCTGGCACAGTTGGCAGAGTGCTGCTCTTAAGTCATTAAGCTCAGTGTTTTTCTGGCTTTTTAGCACTGTGACTACGGCCAGAGCATCTGTAAGCAGGACTATATGGCTTTCATTGTCTTTGTGTGTCACCATTTCTTCCACTGCCGCCCTCAGTGCCTCTGCCGCCGCTCTGAAATTGCTTGTGTACTTAGTCTTCGTTTCTGATTCTGTCCATTCTTGTTACTCCAAGCATTCTGTTCGGGTATTTCATCTCTGTTATGTCATCTTAGTTTGTTAATGTCTAATTAACACTGATATCACAATATGGATAGGAATAGTATGTTGTATAATGTCTTTCTTAATCCATTTTCACGTACTGACATTGTAAGATGGAGGACAGTTTTCCAATAATTTGACAAGTTTTGGATTTCGGTGTTGACATTTTGTTACGTGACATTTTTCACCAGTTTTACTTGTTAGTTTTTTAAGAATATTGTTGATTCTAGTTCTTGTCTTGCAATTGTCATAACTTCGGTTTTCTCTAACTTGTTTTTCATACTGTAATCCAAACAGTAAAACTGTAACACGATTGTCGAAATGTTCTAGCAGTTGTTCATTTAAACTGAGGTTGTTCCCATCACTTGTGTTGGCTTGTTCACATGTTGCATCTATTTGTGACAAGCAATAAACGTCCTTACCTTACAACCTTACTGTACACAAGATCTAATATGAAATGTACATCCAATGTTAATTAACCTAATTTTGTTTTTTCTATGAAGGATGTTGCAGTTGAATTATAATTATACTTTTAAGACGTTTGTATATATTTTGCGTGTTGTTTTAATTTTTGTTGATGTTAAATGCACACACTCATACACATAATATTCAACGTAAAACAAAATTCATTTTTGTAATTTAGTTTACTTTTAAAATATATTTTACATTCAAGTAACAAGACATTGCATACGATTGTATTTAAATGAAAGTAATAATTAAACCAATAACAAAACAATAGCTGTTATACCAACATGAAATCTAAAAAAATGTAGGGACCAGCCTAACAGCTATACATGTCAATCAATGACTTAACCACGGTGGTTGCATATGCTGCAATACGTTCGACTCCTTCTCAAACCTTCGTCTTTACCTTCTGTCAGATATTTCCAATTGATGTCATATTTTCTGTTTACTTTTGTTGAAAACCTCCTTTCTAGTTTCCGCATGAACTCAATGACAAACGTATTTCACTATGAAAGATTCTCAAATCTACATTTCAACTGTAATCATGTACTGCAACTGCTACTGTTTGTGTCCAGTCAATATAAACTAATATTATATTGATACATTTGCTATTTTCAAGTAAGTGCCATCTTGATTGGCCGAGACAGACATAGAGGAATACAATACTCCTGGACAGAGTTGTAGTGGATGGCATGAGGCTATACTTGTAAATGTTGGAAATGATACGTGCACCAGGCGGAGCTGAACGGCTTAACAGATCATTTTATAACAGCATCATCTAGTTGCGCTACGTGATGAAGTTGCCAGCTCTGTGACAAATCAATAAATCTCACCATTATAGTATTGGTATACGAGATTGGTATTCTTATTTCAAACATATTAATGGGTATCATGCAAGCCACATAAATTGAACTTTGGGAGGAACCTGCCCCCGGACACCATCTACCATACACAACATAGAAGTCGATGAACAGGCTCCGAACTGGTGTATCACGGTGCAAGGAGAATATGGAACGATGGGGATACACAGATAATGATACACGTGATTGTGACGACACATTCCACCTGATGACGTGACCCAAACCTCTAAGAAACATGAAGTAGGTGCGGCGAGCTGGATCCAAATAGCTACACAATCCATGTCGTTGAATACTGGATTCATACTGGCATAACATAGTGCTTGGACACGGAAAGTGAGTAAATCAGGAGTTCCAGAATTCCCAACAGGAAATGAAACAATCATTTGAACTTTCAACAAACAGGATTTCTTAGAAGAATGGATTAGCATTCTCATCCCCTTCGAATAACTGACAAAAAAACCGATGTGATATCTCAGTTTCTCAATAATAACAACATCAGCCTTAGCCTTTGGCTGGTGGTTATCAATAAACTGTTCACGGTATCAATTTACTCCCATTACACGTCGCTTGTCACGATAATATTTCGAATATTTTTCAAAACCTCATGTTGATATTAAATTCCGCTTCCATAGCTCTTCGTGAAGTTATTTTCTTAATCACAGTCTCTCTTCCCCAGACTAGTCTACTTTAGTTACAGATTAATCTTAAAATCCTGGTAATCAATCAGGCACTTGTGTCTGATGTCAGGTAGTTAAATATTGAGTAAACTCCTTTCACTTGGTGTACCATGTTGAGCCCAGAGCCGTCAACATACCATCTCTCCACCTCCATATTGGTTGCTGGCGAGGGCGGCGGCTAAAGTTGTATGGCCACCACCACGTCACTCTACGTGCCCATCTGTTATCCGGCATCCACAACACATGACCGGCCCATCTGTTATCCGGCATCCACAACACATGATCGGCCCATCTGTTATCCGGCATGTACACCACATGACCGGCCCATCTGCATTGTCCTAACAGTTACATACATTTTAGAAAATGAATTATACACATCATTTTCTGGTTAGATTCTGTAAACCTATACAATCCCTGGTGGGGTGGCCAATTGCAGTAATGTAATTCTGACATCTTCTTGATCTATTTATGCATATCAAAACATCTTAGTGGGATTAGTGAAATATGGATCGTAAAATTGACTAGTCGGTGGTGTTATACGTCAGTGTACATATCCTCCCTCGACATGTCCTCCTTCAACACGTTCTCTCTCGACATATCCTACCTCAATATGTCCTTCCTCAACATGTCCTCCCTCAACATATCCTCCCTCAACATGTCCTCCCTCAACATATCCATATCCTCCCTAAACATATCCTCTCTCAAAATATCCTCCCTCAAAATATCCTCCCTCAACATATCCTCCCTCAAAATATCCTCCCTCAAAATATCCTCCCTCAGCATATCCTCCCTCAACATATCCTCCCTCAACATATCCTCCCTAAACATGTCCTCCCTCAACATATCCTCCCTCAACATATCCTCCCTCAACATATCTTCCCTCAAAATATCCTCCATCAACATATCCTCCCTCAACATATCCTCCCTCGACATGTACTCCAGCTACATATTTTGTATTAATTCCGACTTCCACACACTCTAGCAAGCGTGTTTGGACACCTTAGTCTTAGTCTTAGACATGTAGCTCTATAGAGGCGGATACCCGTGTGCAGGTCCCAGCTCTGGTATTATCTGGATGTAGCTGGGATTTCCTGCTTAGCGTGCTAGGCTTGAGCAGCAAATTACTCCGCTGCGTTGGAACAAGTGCGGCGAAGTGTGGTTAACCTATGTGCATTCCATCTAAATTGACTCAAACACTATAGCCAAGGAGATCCGCACCCTGTTAGGCGACATCAAAGTCGCTCTTACAAACCACATAACCATTGTTACGTCATGTCACACAGTTAGTAGTCGCTTACGACATGTTATATGTGGTGCAGGGACGATATTCTTGTTCTTGTCAATCACAAAGGCCCTGGCAGACCACCAAGGATATCAGATGTTAGAAACTGCATGCGTATTGTTCCAACGTTTCAATCCACGGTAAGTATATCTAGAGTGTCTAAGATCTGAGTTGTTAGAAGAGGGTTCAGCTTTTACTCAAGTCTTGGAAGCTGGAAACGGGTACCTGACTCTTTAGGTAGTGAAAGGCAGTGGGACAGAGTAATGGTCAAATCGCAAAAACAAAAAGCTGAGACATAATACACGGAAACCTAAAACACTTCATCTGCGACAGAAATGATTTTTTAAATCCTGCTTTCTAGTACTAAATGCTTGTGCAGCAGATAGTCTGGAGACATTCTTGACATATCTCTACATTATTTTTGTATATGTTCATCAATTATTCTAGTCATGGCGTTGTTCCCAAGTAATTCTGGATAAATCGGCATTGCATTCTTATCTCTTCTAGTTGGATAAAGACGCTGAGCAGCGCATGAGCTGCAGCGGTCAGTGACCGATAGCTGACTGCTAGTGTCAGGACCAGCGAACCAGAGCTGCCAAGACCCTTCTACACCTCCATGCGGTGATCCTCAATAACAAGCTGCAGCACGGCAGACTGGCTAAGGAAAAGGAATCGAAGAGGGAATGATAACCCGGTACTCAAAGAATGCTTGCTGAAGTTGGATGTTTTGGACCAAAACGTGCAAATATCGCAGTCAAGCTGTAAACTACGACAAAACACATTCCGTTCTCTGAACTACATTCTGCTACTTAAGCCGTTTTAGAGTTTGGTAGCGGGAGATTGAGAACGAACAAAGCCAAGCCAAGCCATCTCTTCTAGAGAGTTTGACCGATTTTTGCGAACGCATCTTTTCACATGTTAAGATATGATGTTCTAGTATACTTATCAGAGTTCATTCTCAAATAACTAGATTAAGAGCCATGCAGACCAAATCTGGTGTATGAGATTTTAAATTACTGTAACAAGGTGAGGGCGCATTCAGTCAAACTGGGATTAAACATAAACATGAAGAAAATGAAGTTGTTTAAAATAAGCACCTTAAACAAAGAACCAGTCATGCTTGGAGGTGAGGCACTGGAAGGGGTGGATGCCTTTATATATTTGGGCTGCACCACTGATATTTCTGGGGGGACAAAGACAAATGAAATGGCTAGAATTGAAAAGGCAAAGGCAGCATTTCTTGGAAATAAAGACTAATAGCAAGTTAAGATAGTTTACTTGTTTTGACATTATGTACATAACAGAATCTTGGAGAATGATAAAAGCAATACAGAAAAAACGTCAGTCGTAAGTCAATAAATGGCTACAGAGGAGAATGGGTATAGGCTGACAAGACATGCAGATGAATGAAGACCTATGTGACGTAGCCAAGGACAACCAGTGGAACAACAAATCATACTTAGGATATGGAGTTGGATCAGGTCAGGTTAGGTCATCCCGTAACCGGTGAGGTCATTGTGGTACATATGAGGATATCCTCACAACCCCACGCCACTCTTCTCTGGCAGCGGTCGCTGCCTTTGCTTCTTCTGGTCGGAGATTGGTCCATTCTTTATGTTGTCCTCCCACCTCTTTTTGGGACGGCCTCTTCGTCATCTGCCTTGTACCTTTCCGTGGAGGATCATATTTGCAAGACCTTTTGATCTCGATATCTGACCGTACCAAGCGAGTTTCCTTCTTTTGAGTTGGATAGGACACACAATACGGAAAATGCCATCAAACATAGTCCTGTTAGGTAAAAATAAACATGGAAAAGAGAACCTGAAAAGGAACTTCACTTCCTAGACCTACACTAGGGAAAAACAGAATGTGCAGTTTATGAATAATCTTCTTCGATGAGGGTTGTAAATGACATATGACCCGAATGGAGAAATGGGCATCAATCAAAATGATGATAATTTAACAAAGCAACCTTTCGTTAATAATTTGATACAATGAAATGGCTTAGCAACAATTGAAACATGTTAAAAAGTTAATTAACCGTACATTTTATGATAATCATATGTTCAATGCCTAATTAATACAAAATAAAGAGCAACAAATATTCAGCCCGTGTTATATAAAGACTACCCATTCCTGGGAACGTTATATAATCCAGAAAAGGCAGTAACATAATAACCAGGTGAGATAAAATTATGCAAAAAGCTATTAGGCGTGACTACAGACCATGTAAATTAGCCCACCAAGCCTTAACCTGATTTGCATACAGACCAGACCAGTTGACTTAAGGACATCTAAAGCAAGCAGACAACATTGATAATGAGGCAAATCCCAATTTGCAGGTAACTGCATGAATCATTGAAAGTCCAAACATAACATGTCACTCATTTATCGACAAACAATAACTCAAATTTATTTTGAATGCCCGGATCTTTTTACGTCATATCTCATATAATGTTAAATCATTCTTTGGTATATTCACAAGAACATATGCAATTTTGTAATGCTTTTAACATCAGGTTCACTTTCTCATAAATTCATTTCATTCAATTTGTTCACATTATGTGGCCTTTCTTATATTCAATCTATGCAACTATAATAATAATAATGTTCGCTTAGGCGTCTGAGGCCCGTTGCGTCAGTCAGCCATATCCATGACCCACAGCTGTGGCGTGGTTCCAGGCCTCGTCCAGGGCGGAGGAGGAGGAGGTTGCCACGTCCTGAAGCCATACTGTTCGGGAACGGCCTCTTCTGCGCCCCCAGCTGGTCGGGAAAGCACTTTTGGCGTTGAGGAACGACGTGTGAAGTATCTTGTGGACAGGGGCTCCTTGGTCCAGACGTAAAATATGGCCAAATAAAGAAACTCGACGCCGGTCAAGTGTTTCTGAGATTGTGTGGAGGCCTGTTTTAGCAGAGACCTCCACGTTGTGGATGTAGTCATGCCATCGGATGCACAGGATACGTCGTTGGTTGCGCATGTGAACAGTTTCAAATCTCGACATGTCATGTTTCAGCAATTTCCAGGTTTTGAAGCGGTAAAAGAGGACTGGAACCACGTAAGACTTGTAGATGTGCATGTTTATCCCAAGGGATATCTTGCCATTACTTCACACACATACCAGGTCGTGCATAGCGGACGCAGCAAATCTGATCCGCCTTGACATATCGGGACCGCTGCTACCGATATAGATGGATTCGTGGGTGGCCTTGGCAGTGTGACCTTGAGTTTCAATACCCTGGGATGCTGTGTCGGAAATGAGATTCTGAACTTTGATTTTGGTCCGGGATATAGACAGACCTAAGGAGTGCGTTTCACTATTTAACATTTCAAGTGAACGCTGTAGCGCAGATCTGTCTGTGCGGTACATGACAATGTCGTCCTCGTAAACGAGATCAGTGAAGACTGGCTGATCAATAGCTATACCATCCAGATGGGCGCTGAGGCGGTCAAGAAGCCAGTCGACTGCACGACAGAATAGCAAGAAAACATCATTGTCTGACACCCTAAGTCGTGCGGAATCTGCCAGAGAGAGTGCTACCTAATGGAATTATGGCGCCTTTATCATTCATGGATATCTGTTAACACCATTCTGACATTTGTTTACACCATTCTGACATTTGTTTACACTATTTGGACATTGCTATAATTCTTGGATATCTTTTAAAATTGTTTGGACATCTTTATCATGTTTTGACATCTGTTAACACTGTTTGGACACTTTTATAATTCACTGATATCCTTTAACACAGCCCGGACAGCATTAACATGTTTGGACATCTGTTAACATAGTTCGGACATACTTAACATATATGGTCATCTTTTAACACCACTTAGACACTGTTTTCATTCATGGGCATCTGTAAACACTGTCAATGAATCTTTATCCCGTGTCGTCATTTTTTAACACCGCTAATCCAATGAATAACCACATTTTACAGAAATAAACTTTAGTTGTCATTTCCAGATCCATTTAAAAACAACTTTCTGATACTTAAAATACTTCTCTGGAACATTTATCAACTTGTTATGAATATTCTCAGGTCAGATGACGTTTTTCATGGGTTGCTCTTATAAAACACACCTAAACATACAACATGCAAACTCTGTGCCTTGCCAGTATTACAGAAGGGCATCTGAATCTTGGTCTTCTCATTACGAGAACACTCGTTAAAAATCTCGGTAAGTCATGCAATTTGTTTTCTATCTGCGGTAAAACAAACATACCTATCCTACACAGAACGTAGTGACTGTAGGAGCAAGCAACCATTATTCATCATTCTTATAAATACTGTATGCGGACCTCAGAATGGGAATAAACTTCCTGACATCTTCATGTGTTGCCAACATTGTATGATTTTACCAAAGGATAACGACATCTAACGATCTTTCCTATAGTTCTTTAGGGCATGTGTTCGAGCCTTCAGCAGGGAGCAGGTTTGTGTTGCTTTTTGTTTTGACTAACTAGACCAATAGAATTATCTTTTTTATCTATACTGCTATTGCTTTTGCAGTGAAAGTCAGATTGTATTAGAGATGCTTCAGGGCAAGCGAGAGATGAAGCACCTTCAAGTAGCTGGCATTCATGTCTAACATCGTCTAGACACTGATATATGTGTAAGCTTGCAACGTCTGAGTCAGGAGACATCTGTTCTAATCTGTCGTATTTGGAGCAATAGTCACAGTGTTCACAAGCTTGAACATTTTCACAGCCCGATTGACATGAAGGTGGACGAAGTAGTGAGTCTTTCTCTGTGGGCTGCGTCGCTTCAGCCTCAAAGGACTCAAGGCCCACAGACGTGGAATCACAGTTTGTCAACACAACTGCATTTGAGGGTGGTATCGATCCCGACGTGTTTGATAAATCAGACAGATTTGCAGTAAACGATCCCGTGCTGTTCTTTGAATACGATCGTGTATTGGGGTCAACGTTAGAGTTTTCATGGTTAGTTCCCCTGCTCGTTCTGTGAACTGATTTATCTTGAGGGTTTTTCTTTGAAGACTTATTCTTCCGACGAGTGTTACTCACGCGATGAGACTCGGGTACCACCTCGTTAATGACAGAGCAGGCGCTATTAGAATCTGAACGAGACATACTGGAGACCGATGTGGAGCGAGTAGATTCTGGATACCCTTGTGAGACCACTATGGGCGTTTCCACCGTACCAGGCGGGGCAGACCGCCTCTTTTGTTTAGTTAGAACAGTCTCAGATGTCTTGCCAATAGTTTCAGAGGCACTTGAACTTTTAACCATCATCTCCACGCATACTGGAACACTGGTTCTGATTCTACTACTGCTTGCTACTGTTCGTATCCCTGTAGTACCACCATCCCTTTCTGCTATAATCTCTTCTAGATTGCTTTTAGCACTCCCGTTTTGATTGTTTCTTGCGCTCTCGCCTTTACAGTTTCTTCCACAAACGCCCTGATTGCTTGAGCTACGTTTCTTCCTCTTGTTCTTCTCTTTCACGTTGTAGTATAATGTTTCTTCTCCACTACCGCCATCGCAACCAGCAGCATCATTATGTTGCGTGTGACGTTGCTCCTCGAAATTTGTGGCAGCCCTTTCACTGAAAGTTGGAGAGCTAGTCGAGATTATTGTCATTCCATCTTTCGAGTTGGCATGTAGCACAGAACATGTTGTCATTTCAGAGTTAACATAGTTCTTCGCTGGTACAGCAGAGTACATGGGTGGGGCTGATGCTCTGTTGAACGGGTCTTCCTTTTCGAGAATGTGCTCTTTAAATATGTCTGTGTATCGTGGAAGTCGAGGGTAGCTTATTTCAGCGTACTCCACCTCGCTTCCTTTCTGATCTGTTTCGCTCTCAACGTCATCAGGCTGGGCCTTCTCGTTGCCATGGTTTCCGTCCTGTGATTCATCGCCATCTGCAAAGAGAAATAGAAAGACATAGTTTACAAACAATCTGAATTATATAAATGAAGAAAGCACACAATTATGGCCTACTCGATTTTGTACAATGGATCGAGCAAAATAGAAATGATGGACTGTCCGTTAACAGATGCTGAGTGTTCTGAGTATCAACTTTTCCTGAGCTAGACTGTCAGGTTCCATTACTCGCCGTTTTGTCTTATCTAATAGTAAGTCCATTTTTAGTTTACTCCTGGGTCGACTAAAGGATGAAGAACCGACGATTGACAGATGCCGTTTGATGCAAGAGACAATGTGGTACTCACTCTTAGACACTCACCAGACAAAGGACGACTGTAAAAGGTTGTGCACAACTATTCATTGTGTGTCCTGTACAAAACACAACAAATCACTGTTGAAAGTGATCATTTCACAGAATTCTGACCTGAAACCAACTGTATATCCATCTTGTTTCCCGAACACACTATTATAGTTGCACTGATAGCTGGCACATTTAAGTTTCGTTATTTAGATGAGCCGTAGAATTTGACGTTTCAAAGGGATTTTCCCGTGAGTCAGAAGGCCTGTATATACAGTAGGCTGTGACCGGGCGGACATGTTCAAAGACATAAACAACAAAGCTTTCCCCGGCAGCAGAGACTGCCGGACGGATTGGGCTGTTGACGACGCCATTATGCTACCGTGTCAGTTAAATAAAGGGAGGCGGCTAATTGTGTTTTTTGCTGTCATGTAAACCCTTGTCTCTGAGCACAACATATGTTGCATCTTAACATACGAAAGCGCTCCGCAACAAGACTGACTCTTTTACCGCCATAGAGAATAACTTTGCTGTTAGCACACCCTTGTAGTGGGTAACTATATTATATACATATATATGTATATATATATATATATATATATATATATATATATATATATATATATATATATATATATATAGAGAGAGAGAGAGAGAGAGAGAGAGAGAGAAAGAGAAAAAGATAGAAAGCGAGAGAAGGCGAGAGAGAGCGAGAGAGAGAATGAGAGCGATACAGAGAAAGACATAGATTTATACTGATTATCATCACTGCACCCTTCACAGACTTGTCGGCTTTAATTCTCTTTCAACTGAGACTAAATTATGTGTACGTTTATTCACGTCTGATGGTACAAATTACTGATTAATGCTCAGAGGCGCTGTTCGCAGTTCTTTCTCGATTTAATTCCTCGTTTTTGCAGACTAAGAATTTCTGATTCATTGATAACCTCAACATCATCTAACCAGTGCTAGTTAGATGCTATATATTCCATTATACAGTTCACTAGGTTTGTCTGTATTTTGTTATGTTTGTTTCAAAATAATTAATCTGAGCACCATCAAAAAGAGCACCCCAAAAAGGTGTTAACAACAAAGAACGGACTTGGTGCGTTTAATTTCTGACGTAAATCTGAAGAAGAAGGGTATACGCTTTCGGTTAGTTGAATTATCCCGAAAATTATGTGTTTGTCTATTTAATTACAAAACATATAGAGAAGTACACATTATGTGTTTATTTATTTCATTACAAAACATATAGCGAAGTATACATCATGTGTTTATTTATTTCATTACAAAACATATAGCGAAGTATACATTGTTCACGCAAGTGGGTCAATGTTCTGAGACCACAATGAAGACTACAAAGAAACTTAAATGAATTGGCGACAAGAAAAATTCTAGTTACAATAGATAGCTTGCACTTTCAAGAAGGGAGAAGGGATGGACAAAGTGATGAGCCCATTGAAGGAGGAATAGACGGACGGCTTAAGGGGAGGGGGGTGAGTCGATTGAGGGAGGGAAGAGAGTGATAGGCAGATTGAAGGAGGAGAGAAGGTGAGATGGGCGAGGATGTGGGAAGGGAGATTTACTTTAACGTTAACTGTTGAACTAATGATGTATCTTTCTTATTGTACAGTTCGATTAACAGAAATATATTCTGCAAGGTTATTGGTAAGTATTTCACATAGTTATATAATCCATATTCAGGATCACCATTATGAGTTGTTTTACAACATGCGATTGCAGGTACTGTACAAAAACCATCTTCAAGCTATTTCTAATCTCAGCAATGCATGACCTTTTTTTTTGCTCCTAAAACATGAAACGTCATAAACACGTCCTTATCATTATCCCATTATTCGTTTCTCCTGGAAATGACGTTGTGTTACTTTGTGTCATAGTTTATAGCTAGGCTGCGATATCTGCGCCGTTCGACCAGGCACATCCAGTTTCAGCATGGATAATATTGTGGACCGTGTCTGCTTTCTCTTTTCGAGCCCTACTCTTTTAGTGAACTGACAGAGCTATCAGATCAGGTTACACAGCATTGTGCACCGTAAAATATAACTTATAAAATGGAACATACGTTTACTTGTCGATTGGAAGTCGTGACGCTCATCTATTAAATGATTAAACACGACGTATGCGTGACCAAAAAGAAAATAGCATTCAATTAGTGTGATTGACGTTGTAGAAGGATATCTTGTGTTACCTTGTTCGTACTATAGGTAACAACATAGCGTCGACTTAGCTATTCACCTGGTAATCTATCATCCCATCAACTCACCCCATTTGTCAATTTATGTCAGTTGACGTTGTGGATATGTCAACCTATATTCATTTACCTCCTGGACTGTCATTTTTTTAAATAGCCTATGCCTTTGTTTTTGAATAGGGTCAGTCCATCTTTCCTGATCTTCTCTAGTTCTGAAATCTGCTATCGGGTGTTATAGAGATGGGAGGAATGTTTGGTAGCATTATTGTCATACGGCAAAGTCATATGTGAAATCCTGCCTCGCTTTGTTGGGCTCTACCTTCCTAAATGTATGTCTTTTTCAGCCACGCATAATTTGTTTCCCTGTTGCTGTTTTTGGCTCCTTTCCCACAAGTCTTTTTTTCTCACCATGTTCTGCTGCATTACGCCCTTTTTCCTTCCTAAGCATCTGATAACGAGGACTGAAATCGTTGTTGTGCCGCTTTGGTAATTCTCGATGTATCCGCTCCATTGTCTAACGATCCTATACTTAGTTTTACCACAAACAAACCTACTTAATAACTATCATTAAAAGCACAGGCTACTAAACGACGCCAACATACATACCTGCGCTTGCATACACGTGGCTTTCTTGATCACATGTCGTATAGCACCTGTAATATGAGGAAAGGAAAACAAATCAATGGTTACATTAATAGACTATATTTTAATAACTGAATCAGACCTATATACTTTCATTCGCCTCGGATGGAGGCTCACTATTAACGTGTCACTGTGTGGAGTATATGCTTCATAGATTCAGAGTTTATATTTGATTACGCTCTAACATGTAAAACCAGGTGTGTGTATGTGTATATGTGTGTGTATGTGTGTGTCTGTGTATGCATTTATGCATATATATATATATATATATATATATATATATATGTATGTATGTATGTATGTATGAGTATGTATGTAAGTGGAAAAATATATAAATACACCCATTAACTCTCCCCAGTGCATTGGTGCTCAACAATTACTCTCCAAGTCTGTCTGTCATGCCTCATCACCCCTCCCTCCCCCTTCCTACTCCTCACGTCTGTCAGTTTTAGGTTGGTCTCGACTTCCCTTCGCCATGAGTGTTTAAGTCTGTACCTACTTCTCATGTCCCGATGTTTCGAGAACAGTGACTGCCATACAATGTTATCAGCTGGTTTCTGTAACTTGTGTCTTATCCATCGACAACGTCTTCTCTTCTCGTCTAGTCCCTCTGACATCTGTCCTGTTCTTGTGCACAGTTCTATATTAATGTCGTTATCGTACCATGTATTACCTGACTTTGGCATAATTATCCATTGATGAAATCATGACATTTTTTAGCTGCACTTTTCTTTGTTCGCCACAAAGCCAAACAACATGACAAACTTGATATTGTAGCTAACGATCTGTATGTATGTGGTGGATTTCGTTTGATTTCCTCAAATTCATTAAAACAATAAAAGCCCTTCTCTGTTTTTATATTATTTGATATCTCTGCCAGTCTGTTTGGTCTGTTCATCTCCTCATTCGCTCTTTCGTCTTACGAGACACATTTCCTAGCCTATCTTTAATGAATTCATTTACTTGCTTATATTTTGATGTCAGTTTCTTTGTGCGGTCCTTCTTGAACTTCTCCTAGTTCTGAAATCTGATTAAGTCTTTCCTATTTCCATCTGTCTCAGTTTGAATTTCTTCTTTTGTCAACTCGTCAATATATTTTTTCAGGTACCTTTTAATCTCATAGACAACCGACCTACAATAAACTCCTAATATTAATTTATACGAAGTCTCAAAGACCGCACCCTTTACACCCGTGTCTGCTTTATTGCGACCTTGACCTATACTGAAGAATGTATTTGAAGATGGCAGACGTACCTAGTCTTCCTGGTGTAGAAGGTGATAGCAAACACGATGATAATGATGACAACACAAGCAGCGGCAGAGCCCAGCACTATCGCTAGAAACTTGTCATCGGTAGAGTTAAATCCGGAAGAGTGAACGTTGTCAGCTGTAAGGAAACAAGACACAAAGCACATAAATAATGGAAGCGGTCTACACCAGGAACGTCAACATTCAGGTACACGATAAAGAAGTTTGTATAATGTTGAAGGTAACCTATTTCAGTCGTTCTTTCGTGGAGAAATCTTTGAAACAGTGGCAAGGTCACAATGACGCCTTTTTTTTAAATAACTAATTATATTGCATAAATATCAAGATATGTTGTTATGAATAAACCAATCAAAGTTGGTTTCTTTTATCGGTGACAGGCTATTGGCTACATCTCGCTAGCATTCAAGGTCAGGGGCTACTCTTGCTGCCTCTCTCGTGGTGTAACTATTTAATTATAGTTCCCTCTCATATTCTTCTCTCCACGTATTTTTAGGTCTTCCTCTCTGCTCTCTGTCTGTTTCTTTAAGGATTCCATGTGAGAGCCTGACTGGCTGTGTTGAGCTTCGCCTTCCTCAGCGTTTGTCTCATCCAGCCATACTGAATGTGTTGTCCCAGTGATATTGATGGCTGTCTTCTTTCACACAATTCTTCCTTCCTCAGCATGTCCTACTAAAGTATACCCGTTATACTTAAAAGGCACCTGTTAACCTAAGACCGGAGTCTTTGTTGTACTATTTCGGTCATTCCCCGTGTACCGACTCCATCAAACAACACCACATTGACACTAACGTTGAATATTTTAACTTGTGTGCAATCTTGATTGCATATGCATCTCCACATGTTGTCATTCTCGCCTTGTAAATTATGCACGTGTATCTCTGACGTGTCAATTTTTCTACATTTGTGTATTGAAGTGAAAAAATAATACTTTAATAACAATTGTACATGTTCCTTCGAGTGAATTTGTTGTAATATATCACTTCTCGTATTCACTTCTCTCTTAGTCACGTCTCTCGTAGTCACTTCTCTCTTAGTCACTTCTCTCGTAGTCACTTCTCTCTTAGTCACTTCTCTCGTAGTCACTTCTCTCTTAGTCACTTCTCTCTTAGTCACTTCTCTCGAATTCACTTCTCTCTTAGTCAGTTCTCTCGTAGTCACTTCTCTCTTAGTCACTTCTCTCGTAGTCACTTCTCTCTTAGTCACTTCTCTCGTAGTCACTTCTCTCTTAGTCACTTCTCTCTTAGTCACTTCTCGTATTCACTTCTCTCTTAATCACTTCTCTCGTAGTCACTTCTCTTCTACCTATGTGGCGTGGTGGAGATTATTTATTTTTGGTAAAATACTAGCAAGCTAAATACAATTCTTACCATCTTTGCAGTCCGTGTCACCATCACAACAAACGTACTGAAGCTTGTATTGTTTGATCTCCCTTGGTGGCACAGTAACATAGTCAAGCCTGAGGACAAGAGAGACAATCATGTTCAGATAGTTATTCCGAGTGGGTCGAAAAGCGACAAAAATCGGCCCACTGTCACATCCAAACCACAACATAAAATTAGACTAACGAAGGTTGTACGATGCGCTAGCAACCTAATCACGTAAAGTATGTTACTATTTAAACTTCACTGCATGTGCTCCAACGAAGGCTTCCTGTTTTCGTGTATGATGTTTTGGTGGACTTTTGCTTCACTTGAACGGAAGAAACGAAAAATGAAACACAGTACAAAGCTACAGATGACTGGCGTCGGAGACAGACAACTGAACACTATAATTAGTTTATAAATGTTTCGAATCGTCCTCTACAATTTGGATTTGCCTCAAATGTTTATTCTGAAAAAGGCCGAGGCTGACTAAGAAGAGATTACTCTCAGTCCAACGTGGGATTGGAAAATATTGACAACAACGATATGAGCAAACAAAACTTGAAACTAAACACAAGTTCCTTTTTGTTAACATTCCAGTATGCGTGGTCACGTCTGTGTTCCTGTTTACTGTAAAAGAAACAATATAAGAAACTGATGTTAGCATCAACAACGCTGTTTACTGTAAAGAAAACAGTAAAGGAAACTGGTATTAGCATCAACTTAACGCTGTTTACTGCCAAGAAAACAGTACAGGAAACTGGTTTTAGCATCAACTTACAGCTGTTTACTGCAAAGGAAACAGTGAAAAAAAACTTTAACAACAACAATGCTGTTTACTGTAAAGGAAACAGTACAATAAACTGATGTTAGCGTCAACAACGATGTTTACTGTAAAGAAAACAGTAAAGGAAACTGGTATTAGCATCAACTTAACGCTGTTTACTGCCAAGAAAACAGTACAGGAAACTGGTTTTAGCATCAACTTACAGTTGTTTACTGCAAAGGAAACAGTGAAAAAAAACTTTAACAACAACAATGCTGTTTACTGCAAAAGGAAACAGTACAAGAAACATATTTTAGCAGCAACAACGAATACAAACTATAATAGGAACTCATTCGTCAATGTTTGCTGTGGATAATTGCAGCAACAACAACAATACAAATTGTCGACCACGACAACAACTACAACATTACAAACTGTCGACCACGACAACAACTACAACATTTCCGAGCTGTCCACATCGCGATAAAACATCAATATTCGTAATGTCAGTATATACTCGGGTCTTCCGTTATAAGTTCCCAATATGCGTCATAGGATCGACAAACGCTGTTTTCCAAGCTTTGTTTTCGTGTTGTTGTCTGTTATGTTCGATCGACACAAAGCCTAATCGAAGATTTACAGGTAAGCATTCACCTGTGCTCTGAAAGAGGTAATTGTTTTCTGTTCATTTTTAATGGATGGAATAGTTCACATTTTGTCGACGTCAACGTGGATACAGTACTCATAAATAACAAACACATCTAACAAACATTAATCAATCAATCAATCACGACCATGTCAATCCCTGTGGAGCATAGGTCTTCAACTAACACATGCCAATTCTGTCTTATGTTCACATCTCCAACGTTTGCTGCTTCTGTCCCGGTTGTCTCATGTTGTTCTGAAGGTGCCTCTACCAATTGTGTCTTTGACGGCCTCTATGTCTCTTACCTTTTCTATTTCAAAACATCGACTGTCTGGTAATGTTATCCCGCCCGTTTACGCAAAGTATACCCTATACATCGCTAACTCCTTCTCTTTATCTCCTAATTTTTACTTAACAAAAGTATATTATGCAAATACGACTTAACGTACAGAATAAAATTCAACGACAAGTTCACTAGAAATGGTCCACTGTAATATTAAATACATGTTGTATAACGTGACTATAGAGGGGTATGTTTGGAGAAGACAATCTCATTATCCAAAAACGTAGTTTTGAAACCGGTACTACATTTGTTCTGTCTTAGGTTTCCTGAAAGGGATCAGCTTCAATGGTGGAATTTTTTGGAAGACGATGAGGAAGTTGCAGAAGAAGGCTAAGAAATTGAAGAAGAAGATGATGAAGTTGAGGAATAGATGGGGAATGTTAAGAAAAAGATGATAAAGTTGAGGAAGAAGATAATGAAGTTGAGGAATAGATGGAAAATATTAAGAATGAGATTATGAATTTAAGGAAGAAGATGAGGAAGCTGAATAGACGAGGAAGTGGATGAAGAAGATGAAGAAGTTAGTAAAGAATATGGGGATGTTGAGAATATAAGACAGTTTAGAAAAAAGTTCAGGATGCTGAGTAATTGATAAGGAATTTGAAGAAGATGATGAGGAATTTGAGAAAAAAACGAGCAGGTTGAGAACAAAATGAAATTGTTTAGATGGAAGAAAAAGAGGAAGTTGAGAAAAAAGATGAGAAGATAGAAGAAGAAGATGAAGAGGAAGATGGGAAAGTTGAGGCAGCTAATTGATGACTAAATGAAGTTTTGATCAATATCAATCACCAGGGTCACCGAAGTACCAGACAGTCATTCCTTGCTTTGGGAGGTACAGAATAAGCGGGAACACTGTTAGTGGAGAGCGGACGTGGAGATCTAAAATCTTCTGAGGCTTATCTGGATGTACTGTCCTGATTGGTTACCAAGTTACGCACTCGATTCTACGCCGTGCCCTTGGAAACAGGCAGTGTTGCAGAAGACTAACCGAAAGAGTAGGGGATGAGCAATGTGATCACTGTAGTAGTAAACCTGATGAGACTCCGTGCATTGTACTACAGCGGTGAGTACACAATTTCTCTGTTTCAGTTTGCTTCGGGATTTAAGAGAAACTTCATCAAATTTGCATCAGAGAAAATTAGTCAAGAGCTAAAAACGGACTTACTAGTAGCTTAAAAACGAATAACAAACACAAAATGTCCAAATCAGGCTGGGGTTCAATGCATCGGATCTTGTCTGATATTCTGGTATCGAAGGCAACCATTTGACGTGGATCAGGGCACGAGGTGGAGCGTGATGGTTTCAACCAAAGACTATCTCTTTGATGTCGTCACTGCAACCAATGAATTATCGCGCTATACTTTGTACGAGATTGAAGCCACACGTGGTTTAAGAAGTAAAAGGCGATTGAGAGGACATATCAATACAGTATGGGAGCCAATGAAATCAACACTATTCACTATTTCACAGAGCATATATAGGTCTGCCTGAAGAGCAGTAATGTAGAAAGCGCGTGAGCTATCACGGTCTCGTGATGCGAACATGTCCTGCCCTTACTACCTGGGATTGTGCAGATTCCATATTGGACTCGTCAGCCATCTTCGCACCCGTCCATAAACTCGACTCACAGACTACTCAACTGAAAGGATTTGCTGAGTAAAAGAGAAAAAGTCTTCATCTCCCATGATGGACGAACAACAATGTTGATCTAGTAAAGCATAACTATCCTAGGACACAGTTACCAAAAGTAAAACGTCTCCCGATGTCTATTTTCTGCCGCTTTCTTTCTTGAAGCCTTACATGCTGTAGCATTCTCTTCAAGCCATGTTGTTGTTTGGAAGAAGCCATGTTTTTGTTTGGGATTAAGCTATGTTGTGGTTGGAAAGAAAGCTTTGTTTTTGTTTGAAGAATGCCCTGTTGTTGTTTGGAAGAAAGCTATGTTGTTGTTTGGAAGAAGGTCATGCTGTTGTTTGGAAGAAAGCCATGTTGTTGTTTGGAAAAAAGCCATGTTTTTGTTTGAAACAAATCGAGCAGAGTTTTACCATCGATCACTATTCTTTGGTAACAGGTTACAATTTCTCTACATAAACGCGACTAGATCTGAAGACAATAGTAGTACTGAACCCGAATTAACGAAATGCAATGCTTCTCAACACGTCTTTCCTATCTCGTTTACAATCTACGGTAACAGGAGTCCGCCTAAGACCAGACGGTTGATGTTGGTCAGAGTGCTTCACTTGACCCGAATATACGTTTTGGCTCACAAAAACACAAAACGGAAGAACAACAAATAAGTTATGATAGAGAAAATACAAATAACTTACTCACTCTGGGCATTCGACAACAACATCAACAACAACAACAACATTCAGCCCTCACTCACTAAATAAACTGCCCATGTTCTCGGTATGTCAAACCGGATATGAACCAGACACTCTGGAGACACAATGCTCTAACGCTTGTAAGAAATGTCCCTGCTAATCAACAGCTTTTATCTAACTAATGTTCACTGTTGAAACATTTCCCCAGAGCCTCCCTGTCCAGGAAACTGGCTATTATTATGAAATATTGCAGCGTAATTAAACACCCCTGCCCAGGCATGCTGATACTTCAG
This sequence comes from Ariolimax columbianus, assembly GCA_036924085.1. Taxonomy (NCBI): domain Eukaryota; kingdom Metazoa; phylum Mollusca; class Gastropoda; order Stylommatophora; family Arionidae; genus Ariolimax; species Ariolimax columbianus. Next base: position 54,465,336 of record JAVGWX010000016.1, read on the forward strand.
TCTCTAGGTTGATTATTGTAATCTTAAGGTGAGGCCAATATTAATATTTATCCTGGCCAGATCGATGGGCCTCCGCTGTTATTGGTTTCTTGAAGTACTAGCAGAAATGCTTCAGGGTATTGATTGAAACAAGGGATGGGGAAAGTGTTAGCCGACGTTGTATCTTTGTTGCGGTGCAGTGAGTTTACTTTGTCTATTTCTGTGGCTGGATTGCTGTGGTGAGTGGTTGTTAACACTAAAGAACATTGGGGAAGATTTGCTGAAATGGCTGGTCGTTAATGCGGGCATAGCCGAGTGTAAAGGAAATGAGCTCCCACATGATTATCAATGCAGACACATTAACATCGATGTTGTCATAAAGTAAATGTCAAAGTGTATGTAGTAACACTACAATTATAATCTGGATCTTAAAATAGGAATGAGTCAGCTGTTAAAAAGGCATCACATATTCTATGATGCGACTAAAAGACATTCATCTGGATACTTTGGAAATTACAGAATCACTGGCTAAGGCATCGGTGGGTGGCAGCTGTGCAGTCATCAAACCTGCATGGCGCCGGTGTGGATATGTCTTGTTCAATCTGGGATTTAAGGCAACGAAAGAGCTGACATCCTGGCTTCACCGGCAGCAATCACAGGTACATTAGATATAGGTACGAGTGACAGTTTGAAGTCTACCAATGACCACCTGTCAGATAACGACATCGCAATAGACGAATCGGCAATTCACAAACTGCGGATCTTTGATATCGAAAAAGGTTCAAGAGGGCTGGAGTGCATTAAAGTCGATTCTTAGGAACAGAACAAAATAGAACTGTCATTTTGGATTGAATACACATTTAAGTTATTCATCAATTATGTTAGCTAGATTGTATGATGTCATCGAAACCTAGTGTTGGTCTTGGCAATTATTAGAACATTCCTCACATAGCAGGCCTGCCCTGTCCTTTTCACCACATTACATTCCAGTCCATTCCTGTATTTTGCTATTTTGTATTTCTCTTAAGTGGTCGCACAATAACAACTTTTTTTTCAAGAAACGAAAGCCCGTAACGGTAGGGTTTCTAATCCCTCAATAGAATTAAAGAAAGGTCCATATTAGATATTAGCAAACATTATTTTAGTCAGAGAGTAGTGAATGCTTGTAATGCATTGCCACTAAATGTAGTGGAGGTAGAGACAGTTAATACATTTAAGAATATGTTGGGTGCGCATAGCTTTTAGAGCAAGGAAATGTAAATTATTAAAAGGAATGAATTTCCGATCCATCATGCATCCTACCTTCCCCCGGCGTAATTAGCCGCAGGAAGTAAACATTGCAAAATAAGGAACGTACTACGGATATCCTTCGTATACATGGCAGAATGTAAAACCTGCTTGTTTGAATACCCAGATTCCAATTATTTTGCTGTAGGTCTTTACGTCCACATATCGAGATCGAAACGGGCTGGCACATACGGTCCTGCGTGGAGAAGTGCAATGATGACGAAGAAGATATCTTCCTAAAAAGAGATTGGAGGACAACATCAAAGAATGGGCCAAATCTCCAACGAGGCACAGGCAGTAATCGCTGACAATTAGGAGTGGTGTGGGCGTGTCTTCGTGTGTGCCCTACGATCTCACAGGTTACGGGACAAACCTGACTTGACCTCACTCGTTGAGCTATTGTTTCCCGTTGCCGCTATTCTATAACACATTGCCGCTAGTATGTCTCCCTTTGCCGCTATTATATCTCCCTTTTCCGCTATTCTGTCTCCCTTTGCCGCTATTCTGTCTCCCTTTGCCACTATTCTTTCTCCCTCTGTCGCTATTCTGTCACCCATTGCCGCTATTATGTCTCCATTTGCCGCTATTCTGTCTCCCTTTGCCGCTATTCTGTCTCCCTTTACCACTATTATGTCTCACTTTGCCGCTATTATGTCTTCCTTAGCCACTATTATGTCTCCCTTTGCCGCTATTCTGTCTCCCTTTGCCGCTTTCTGTCTCCCTTTGCTGCTTTTCTGTCTTCCTTTGCTGCTATTCTGTCTCCCTCTGCCGCTTTCTGTCTCCTTTTGCCGCTATCATGTCTCCTATGCAGCTATTACGTCTCCCTTTTCCGATATTCTGCACTTCGGGCGGACCCATAGGTCAGTCCCTCTCAGCAAATGAAAAAAGATCGAATATACTACAGGTAACTGTAGCTCGCTGGTTGTACACGCTCATTCTCCATCCTCTCAGGCGACCCTCTATGCTTAACCCGCGTATGATCTCCGGATCTTCCATTATGTGCATAGCTGATTTATCGAGTGCAATGTATTCCTCCAAAACATGGATGAATCTTGGTTAAGAATCGAGATCATTGCACACAGAGAACACCCATAGGTCCTCAGTCCCTCTCTCTCTGTATGGGTTTCATCCAGTGACAATCTGATGAAACTGATAAGGAGGGGGGGGGGGGGGTGTGCGCCTTTCATAGCACAAGACATATCTAACGCCATTTTATACCTGCAGTTTTCTGTTGCACCTGGCTGTGTCCTATTCTCTCCCTTAATAAATCGTATGTAATGTAGGTTGGTTATGTACGTGTGCACGTTCACGTTATGCTTGTAATTGTGATATACTGGTATCATTGATTTCACTATGGAATGAATATCGCTTGCCTCTACATCCGCCACGAAGGGTAATGCTATATTTGGTTTTTCTTTGTTCTTCATGGCTTCTTTGTCGAGGCTGAAGTTTGCTGTGCTAGGTTTTTCGCATAACAATACATTGTATCCAATTTGAGCACTAATTTGTTCAAAATGTATGCTGACCATAGAGACACTATCTTGGTGGTAATGATGTCATTACTAACGAGCTGATTTTATCTATACACTAATACGGATGAGGTGAATCGTCTAAATAGAAGGACCACTGAACGTACGCCAGGCTGCCCAACGAAGACCGGTGATATAAGACTTACCAATCCGTTGTTGCGTATGTGTAAAAATCGCAATCGGTCTCAATTGGCTTATAACACGCCACACAAGAGATCACAATCACGCGAGTCTTTGACATTTCCACACGATTGCGTGTCGAAATGAACAAAGTCATCGAATGATTGGTGGCTTGATTCTCAGATCTATATACATTTATATTCACACGCATACGACGCATACCCTACTGCAGCGTCTGCCAACGTTTCCTGGTTCTGGGTACACTTGCCTGAGGAGACTTGTTTTCTAGCCATATTTCATATATATAAATACGGGAACTGAGTCATATTCTGTACTGTACATAAATCCGCCTATTTGAATTCGTCTAGCCCCTTTAAAAGCCACATCATTTTCAGTTGCATACGTCAAGCCATGTTAATGACTCCTTATGTTTCTTTGAAAGACGTACAAGTTGTTAAGTTACCTTATAACAATTAATTCCTGTTTCAATCGAGAAGAGTTTGCATTCCATCTGCCCCGATATATATATGTTCGTGGAATTGAATTCAGGTTAATTTTGATCAAACTTCTGTGAGTGTTTAATGTGTAAACAAAAACAATGCGAATAATTGTTAATAATGTGTTAACGGTCAACGAGGCACAGTCTTTAATAACATTGTGTTTACATGATGAAAACATGTGGGCAAACTGAGAAAATATCAATTCTGAGTGACAATAACGAAGTTGAAATCTTTATTTTGTCATCGATGATAGTGATAATAAAGAATATGCCCCCCTTTGAAAAAGAGAGTCGTTTTTTATTGTGACCATGAAATATTAAAACTATTTTTAAATTAACAACTACAGATGACAAAATTTGGCAGGACTCTTCCAACACAAATGAATACTATTCTGTGTTTATTTTATGGATTTGTTTTGACTAGTCTGACAAAGAATCGAATCCTTCGAGTCAAAATGTTCCAGAAAAATCCCCAGATCACCCTGGACAGAGAACAAACAAATATAGACATTCAGTAAGAGTTGAACATTGAGGAGAACTGGTTTATCAATTTCATTTTGTCTGTACAATGTAAATACGTTGGTCACATCGAGAGACACAACGGACTTGAGAGAACAGTGATGGAAGGTATGGTGCCAGGCACAAGAGGTAGGGCTAAACCAAGAAGACGATGGCACAAAGATATCCAGGAATGCCTGGGTATGACTGTGGCGGAGGCTGGAGTTTTGGAAAGGGAAAGAGTTTGTTTCAGACAGATTGTGATGGGAGCGACGTTCTATAAAGGACATGGTATATGATGTTGATGATAAATTTGGCAACAGGGATCTGGCGAGTAAATAGTTATTTATTATTAATTAATATTTTAAAATAGAATTATGTTATATCCTTTTGTATACTAAAAAATACATTACAATTAGCTTGTAGTGGCCAGATTTGAATTCATAATTCAATGTACTACAAAACTATATATGACATAAGATGTTTGCCCATTTAGAGTGTTCAGAATATTAATTAATTGGAGATCACCACACGTGCAGTTTTTTCACCAGTGGTGAAGACGTGTACTGTTTTTAAACTTCTACTTAGAGCTTTAGTCAACTTGAGTTATCCGCGGTGATCGTCCACGGCACCCGTTGCCGGCAGTACCAGGCAGCATATAGGACAGGTGGATGTCAAGCGATCTGTCAGAAGTCAAGATTTGCGCGAACACAGGTGTCTAAGATAATATTTTGTCAAGAATTGTCCAATGAAGAAGACAAAAAAGAACAAATATATACTAATAAACACTGGTCTCATAAAAAACAATTATTGCGGACGTGTCCAGCATGCATCAGTGGAAGTAGAGACACTTAAGAACAGCTTACTTACTTCCGCGATAGCTATTCGGACATCTGGAACCTCGAGCTGGCTGCTACCTTTATTAGTGTCGTCAGTTTCGAAATTAGAAAACGAACGAAAAAGAAGAAGAAGAAGAGTAAATATAAAGAGAAAAGCTAATCTCAACTCACAGAATGTTGCATGCGGCACGTCAAAGCTCCGTGGCAGAACGGTTGGGACTCGATGACCTACTGACGTGACCCCATCTGAAAAAATGGTTCTAGATGACGTGAACGTTTTTTGTGGGAAATTTCTAGTCTCAAATCTAATCTCGCGTAAAATTAATTCTATTTTTTCAGTATGCGAGTCGCAGTGAGGCTTTATGTCAATTTATCTCGTCGTGCGTGTGTGAAGGGTAGGGAGAGAATGTTCTTCAGAATTTGTCGCCATTTTTCTTTATCTTCAGTGGAATAATCAATGATTTTATTCCTCCTAGTCGCGATGGGCGCTATCGGGTGGTTAAGGGAAGCGACAAAAACAATTACGGGCGTCCGCTAGCAATTTCAGCCATCCTTTGTCTCAAGGGATAACTTGTTGTGGGGAGATCCCATTTCTAATCTGTCGTGGAGTTCTCTCAGGGCATACAAGGTGGATAACCCTAGCCACGACAGTAAACTCTCGGGGATTACACGGAACGATAGTTGTCTTTCTTTGTCAAAAGGGACGGGACGAGGGGGAGGAAGATTTATTTGACAGAAGTGATGAGAGTGATCAGAGTGTTATGATAACAATGATTAAATCAAATATGTCGATGCCGGAGACGAAGATTTTGAAAAAAGTGATGCTGCAGATGATGATGATAATGAAGATGATGACGAGAAGAATGAAGATGATGATGATGATGATGAACATGATAATGATGAAGATGAGAAATCAAGATTATGATAATAGCGATGACAAATAATAGCTGTCCATCGTTGTCGATGAGGACCGCCGACATCATCCTAGTCACAGATTTCCCTGTTGGGTGTGGGTGTGCATGTGGCTGAACAGGCCAATGCGAGCACGAAAACATCTGCTACATATCGGGCACACGAGATTTGTAGAAGGGGATGGTGTTCCCGCTGCTCGGGATTTCCGCGTCTCGCGTCTGCTCTAGGCTTTCACAACACGGTCGTCTTCACCGGCAGCTACACCCGATTTGACTGCGCTTCTCCAGTCAGATCTGTTTTGCGCAAGACATTCCCAGGTGTCGATGTCTATCTGGCAACTTGTTAGTGAGTCTTTCAGATCGTATTTAAAACGTTTCTTTGGGCGCCCTCTCTCGCGCCATCCCTCTCTCAGCTCGCCGTAGAGAAGCTTCTTTGGGAGCCGCTCGTCTGACATACGGACGAGGTGTCCGGCCCATCCTAGTCATGCTTTTTCTAGCAGTGCATGGATGCTGGGCATGTTAGCCCTCGAGAGAACCTCGATGTCAGTGACTCGATCTTGCCATCAGATGTGGAATATTCGCCTCAGGCAACCTGTGTGGAAGTGGTTTAACCTCCTTGCATGTCCAGAGAATACAGTCCAGCTTTCGCAAGCGCATAGTAGGGTTGGAATGATGGTTGCACGGTAGACTTTGAGTTTGGTCTTGAAGCTGATGCCACGACGTGCCCAGACCATCGAGCGCATTCTACAAAAGGCTGTGCTGACCTTTGCTATTCTGCTTGCCACCTCATCGTCTAGGCTGACAGATCTCGACAGCGTGCTGCCCAGATATGTGAATTTGTCTACGGCATTCAACGTCTGCCCGCTGATTGTAGTCTCTGGTTTTGTGTACGGCATTCCTGGTGCTGGTTGGTACATGACCTCTGTTTTTTTGGCATTTATGGTCAGGCCAACACTTTTGCATACGGCAGAGAACTGGTCCATTCCTACCTGCATGTTCAGTTCTGAGTTGCTCATTAGAGAGCAGTCGTCAGCAAATACACGTTCCCTGATTATGTCACCAGCCACTTTGGTTTTGGCCTTCATTCTTCTGGAATTGAGTAATTTGCTATATGTGCGGTACTTTATGGATATTCCAAGCTCCAATGATCTGAAGCGATGACAAATACGATGCAGAATATGACCATAGAGATGGTGATGATTATAGGGGCGTTAACTATGATGAGGAAACTGATGTTCAAGATGATGGAGATGATGGTGCAGGTTAACGATGTTTAGTGAGAAAATTAATGAAGGAGATATTACTGAAATTGGTGATCTTTGTGAAGTTTATAACTGATCTGATAAGTATTGACTGGGGACGGCGTGGGCTAGTGGTTAAGTGGCACAACTCACAAGCCCGAAGGTGCTGGGTTCGATCCCTATCACAGCACCGGTCGTTACCCCGGGGAAGCAACCCTTGGAAATGCAGGAGGATGCAGACCCTTACATAATGTTGAAGTCGGATGGACTGGGCCGACAGGCGCAAAATAAAAACCACAGTGCAACGCACACCGCCTTGGAGATTAGAGAAATAAGGAGAATGACAAAAAAAAAAAATATTGACTCTCATGGTGAGCATTATAATCAAAATAGTGTGGTAGTAATACTCAGCTAGACCATGTAGCTGATAATGCAAAATGTTACAGACTTTCCTAGCTGTACATTAAAGATCAAAACTGTTAATACTTTGACGTTACGACTCAACATAAAAGACTTGATTCGATATAAAACAAAAAGTGATTAATTTATCCCACAAGTATTTCTCCCAACTATTTGTTTGCCCCATAGAATAAGCTGCTGGCTCTAACTCCTCTGCTCCGTAACTCTGTTACATACTATTCAAATAATAATAATGGTAATAAAGTTAACGATGTGGATTCGGATGATACTGAGAATTGGGTTGACGTAAATGCGATGAAAGCCACGATAACAGGAGCGATTCTGCAAACAGTAAAATCATGTAACAGTTAGTATTGATTTTTGTGACTACTGCACTAAGACTGTCTTGATACGTTTAGTTCCATCTAGCTGTAAATTAAATTGGCGCTTCTCGCACTTTCTGGATTGGAATCCACCGGTGGAAGAGGATGGAGACGAGGCTAGACAGGACAAGATGAAGAACAGCACAATATGAAGCCATGACGCCAAGAGTGTCGCACACTGAGCAAAATAAGATTTTCAAACATTAAATTTGAAAGAGAGCAACCGATGTTGTTGTCATATGTTGTAGTCATATGTTGTTGTCATACATTGTTGTCGTTTATTGTCATATGGTGTCGTCATATGTTGTCGTCATTGTTGTAGTCATATGTTGTTGCCATTTTTTGTCGTCATATGTTTTCGTCGTTGTTGTATATTGTGTATCTTTTTTTTTGGGGTCATATGTTATGGTCGCATGTTTCGTTTCATATAATATGGCCATATGTATTGGTCACATGCTGTGGTCAAATATTGTGGTCATATGTTATGGTCATATGTTATGATCATCTGTTGGGGTCATATGTTATGATCATATGTTGGGGTCCTATGTTATGATCATCTGTTGGGGTCATATGTTATGATCATCTGTTGGGGTCATATGTTATGATCATCTGTTGGGGTCATATGTTATGATCATCTGTTGGGGTCATATGTTATGTTAATATGATGTTGTCATTTGATACAGTCATATATTGTGGTCTTATGTTATGGTCACATCTTCTATTTGGATTCAGAACTAATATGTTAAGTTAAATCTTCCTATTACTGATTTGGAATTCAACCGTCAACCTTTTTTTTTATCTCGATGTTGCGTGGGTTCCAGTAACGTAAATGGTGGCTAAATTGTTTATTTAGTGAAAACGTTTCATATATTTATTCTGGTTTTAACTTTAATCGATAATGTCTTGTTCGTCCTGTGTATGTCCTCTGGGCCAATATTTGTCCTATTAATGTCATCCCCATCAATACTGCCTCAATATGCAATATAACATTGTCCACAAAAAAGAAAAGCGGGTGGACTTTACATCTTCCATCCATTGCTCATCACATCATAGAGATCGTGGTCAGACCAAAGGAAGGACGGCTCATGCTTTGACTTAACCTGCGAAACGATATGCTAACCCAATCTAAAATCGATACAGATAAACGGTAACAGCGAAATTCTAGCAGGGAAATGCAAATATGTTAAGAACTGAGCATGTCACGAGGGAGGACAACGAATGGAGGAGTCTGCGACCTTTAACCTTTCTTCTGCCTGGTTCACTGCAAGGTTTACTATTAACCAGATGAACAGTAATTTATAGAGATCTCAACAAACAGACCAGGTCCAGTAAAACTGACAAACATTACAATTATGCTGGAAACAGAAGTTAAATGTCAAGAGTCTTTGCTCAAACTACAAAATTGGCATTCACAAGAACGTGAATGGATTCGCCAAGTGTTTTCACATGTTGTAGACCGAACCTAATACTGCTGCCATGTCTGTGTAAATGTACGGATTATGGAACATAAACTTTAGACATTATATAATTGTTTATTACCTCCTATAACATTAAACTATGTGTTATAGAGCAATAACTCATGTGCAGAGTATACGCAACCAGCCAGTGAACTACCCACACAAATAACCAGCTAATACACTAACTAAATCAGACAAAAGCCAACAAATAAATATGCCAACCAAACAATACCGCCAATAGTGACTTCTTTACTAACTTGCCTATATAATATAAATCTATGCATATATATATATATATATATATATATATATATATATATATATATATATATATATATATATATATATATTTATATATATATATATATATATATATATATATATACACACATATATTTATGCACACGTACACGCATGCATACATACATACATACACAAACACCCACATGCATACATTAATTACATACATTACACACATTAGGTACATACACACATATACACACATAAACATGCATACATACATAGATACATACATACATACATACATACATACAAACATACATACATATATAACATACAAATCCACGAGTTCTAAGAAACCTCTTTCATTCTATCAGATTCTCATAGCAGGCGTCCTTGACAAGCGATCCACAAATATGATGATATTAAATAAACCAAGATATCTCGAGGTGTAGATATGTTCTATTGAATGTTCTAGATCCAGTAGTAGAGAAACGATGAAGGAAATTCATGACATGTTCCACCTCGTTCGGTGAGGCCACATTGTTCCTCAATATATCTTGGAATATTTAGCTTGAAGAAAATGGAGACAAATGGAACCAGTTTTACCAGCAGAGTGAAACGATTTGACGAATTTAGAAGATAAAGAAAAGCAGTTTTGTAAAATGAGGTTCTTCAGTTTGTCCATCCCCAAGATGAAATATGGAGTGTTGCTGATTAATAGTTTAGTAAACACAGGTTTTTTTTCTAACTGCTCTGACTTCACCATCAAAGGATCGAGCGATGGTGGCCGAGTGATTAGGACATGCACGGAAGAAAGGAAAAGATAGACCTATAGCAGTTCTTATTACGGGGTGAAATAGTAAACGTCATTTTCTTGATCTTTTTCGTTGTTCGTTCTCAAACTCGTGCTATCTGAAAAGGGATTTACAAGTAGCAGAATGTTGTTCGGAGAACGGAATGCCGTGTGACGTAGTTTACAGCTCGACTGCAAAAGTTGCATCTTTCGGTCCAACACATCCGACTTCAGCAGATTGATTCAGTCTCTGCTGTTTCTGAATGTTATGATTATCTTCCGTTGCCACCTTGACTTCACTGACGAGATTAGGACAAGGAAAAGGAAATAGTAAATAACAAAACATTAGGCCGCCGTCCATCGTAGACGATGATGGCATAATGTTTTTTGCTAGCGCTATTTTTAGAAAGGATTAACTGCGCTACTTTTCATCCTCACTCTCTCGTCTCCTGCCGCCCGTTCCCAGTGGCAAGTCAAGGACAATACGACTGGGGACTCCTCATCAAGCACCCGTGAAAAAGACGGCGGAGTCCAGAGTCGAACCCACACCATCTGATCACGAAGCCAACGGCTTAACCACTTCGCCACGGAATCCTTATTACATTAGACATATCAACTATTGTGGATGGATGAAGACGGCACTGAAAACATTAATTAAGGAAAGATTGAATGCAAGGGTGCACAAGCGAAACGAGAAATAAAGGGGAGAGCAGCATCAAGAGACGAGCAGGACAACAATACTGACCATGATAACACCTCACGTCGTTGAGCACGTGTTGGAACGTGTTGTGTTATAGAAACCTGGCCACCTAGGCGGGTTCAGGACTCAAGTCCTTGAAGGAGTGAGCCTGTTAAGAATATATGTACTGACCTACAGCGAGAATGACACGTGTACACTTTCTTAAGTACGACCTGAGATCCGAGATGAGTCACTGCAAACTGACTACCAGAAACAAAATTCACCAAGCATTTTTTTAAAAAAACCTAAGACACGAGTAGCTTCCAAAGATGAAAAAAAAAAATGACGGAATAATAATATTGAAAACATCAAATCTAGGTCATAACGGAAGACGTGTATTCGTCCGTTAAGCCGATCGTTTTAACTGTTCATAACACTCCTATATTGATTCTAAAAAACGTGGCTTGCGGGAAGGTGTCAGAAATCTTGTTTGAAATCACATCTGTACTGTCCTCACATATGTTTCATATAAGAAGGTATCTGAAATCTTGTTTGAAATCACACCTGTACTATCCTCACATATGCGTTTCATATAAGTAACATAGCACTTCAGACTGGGCATCAGCCATTTTTTGTTGGTGTATATCTCACAAGTGCTGTTCCACTTTGCGGCAGAGATTAAAAACTTCCGTTTTTTTTTGTTTGAATTTTAAGCCCTGGATACTGTGTTTCATATTTTTTAGGTTGCCAACAGGAAGCGTAACGAACATCAAGTGTCGTACCGAAACGCTTATTGCAGGAGTCTCAAAATCCAGCAAAACTGACGGGCTTGTGGAAATCTATAAATTAAACAACAGCCGTTCTAGGATAAATCGATGACCTCAGATAGAAGGTCGGCAAAACGTATCATGGGCATGAGCCGGAGACCACGTTTCTGAACAGACAGCGACCTTCAGAAACATGAACCCAATATTTTAAGAAATTAATGATAACAATTGTTATTTTGTTACCTAGTACAATATATATGTATATAAAGTTTAAAAGTTATTGCCCATCGTGAAGCGATAATGGTCACAACATCAGACGGTTTTGTCTTAATAATGTGATGTGAGCCGTATGAGGATTATAGTGAGAAAGATTATGCGCTGGTCATCAATCTCACTCTTATTCCGAGTTACCTTGGATCAGTGGCAAGCCTATTGGTCGAGACGACTGAAGATAACTCGGGATTCAGGCACTCTGGTCTTACCTCCCATGAGATCAGGTGGCGCTTGAAACTTGCGAGATTCGATCGCACACCGTTTCCGTTCATCACTGGGTGTTGTCAGCGAGTGCCTTAACCTCTTGACTACAGCGATCCCTATATATATATATATGCCTGTGTGTGAGTGGGTGAGTCTGCGCACGCGCTGTAAATTAATAGACTTAGTCAGGAACATGGTCTCGTAGAAGATAGGAATTTAGTCAATGTATCTTGTTAACGATATAGAGAAAGTGTTATGTGCAGATAAAGATGTCAAGATAAGAATAGAAATGTTAGAGGATCTATTATTACACTGTATAATTATAGACATCGCAAGAAATTAAGTCCAACTTCCCGAACAAAAATGTTCAACCACAATCTAAAATCCGTTATATTGTATGACTGAAACAAGAACAACAATAAAAACGAACGGCAACAAGTACTGACTTTCATAAATGGATTCCTGCTCTGAATGAAACGATATGAAAATGTAGAATGCATGTAAAGATCCAGTCATATATCAGTGTAAATGATCTGATGGGAAGATGGAGCGATAAATAGTACACACAATAAGGAAACCAGCGTAAATCATTACAAGACTGTCCTTGTTCTGGGATCATCAACGCAAAAGAAGCAGAAGCAGACATTAAAGAAAACAAGAAATACATAAACAGTCAAATTGTTTGGCTCAGGGCATAAGGACATCTCGCCTACTTCTTGAAAACGTGTACTTCATGTGGGTACTGAACCGTTTTCATCGATTGATTCATATTTACATTTATTAAGCCAGATCGATATATTTGATGAAACTCCTGCTGTTTTAGATCCATATAAATCATTGGGTTCAATATTCCGCTGCTTCTCTGCTCATTGTTCCCTCCAGTCAGAGAATAAAGCCACAACTGCAGCGGGTCTCCTTCAGGAGCCCTGCACATATGCACTTGCCAATGTTCTCGCATTGGTGGCTTATGTGGCAATGTTTTTTTACACGACAATGTTACTACCTCCATGCACAACTGTATTTAGGAACCTTTTACGACACGCTTGGTCTATTTGTTTCTCTCAAGGAGCCATGGAACGTATGTTTCTCTCACGGTGCCATGGAACGTATGTTTCTCTCACGGTGCCATGGAACGTATGTTTCTCTCACGGTGCCATAGAACGTATGTTTCTCTCACGGTGCCATGGAACGTATGTTTCTCTCATGGTGCCATAGAACGTATGTCTCTCTCACGGTGCCATGGAACGTATGTTTCTCTCACGGTGCCATGGAACGTATGTTTCTCTCACGGTGTCATGGAACGTATGTTTCTCTCACGGTGCCATGGAAGGTATGTTTCTCTCAAGGCGCCATGGAACGAATGTTTCTCTCAAGGCGCCATGGAACGCACCAGAGAAGTATTTTCTTGCTGGCAAACCGGACTACGTGCGAATCAGCAGTAAACACTCACATACGTCAGGGTGCCACGCGAAGTATTTTACGCTAGCAGACCAAATCCTGTCCGCGAGCTGCAAGCTGTCAATCCTTGGCTTAACAAGGGCCCTTAGACACTTACAAACACATCACCGCAGATAAGTTACAATGTGATCTAAAAATTGTGTAATGAACATAATAGGTCATATTAAAGTTAAGGGGTTATCCCCTGGTACGAAATGATGTTGTTGTTGTTGTTATTGTTGTTGTTGAGTGCCTACAATGAGCAGATTTACCATTGTGTGCGCCCTGGAAGGGACGTTATGTGGCGGTTTGTTGTAGCTTTACTCACATCCTAAGTGTGCTGTTGAAGGTGGACTGGAGTCATCTATGCGGTTGTGGTATGCTTATCTTCATATACGTGTAGTTCACTACTACAGGGATCATGCCGATACCTCATCTCGTTAGGCTTCCATGACAACAGCCCGTTGAAAGAAAACTACGGGGAATTCGAAGAGAGGGTCTGATCAGTATGTTTTGCCTGACCTGAACTAACAAGTCTGATCCGTATGTTTTGCCTGACCAGATATTAGTCTTCCTCCCCAACGAGAGGGTGTAGTATCTGTTATCTGACTCATGATAAATACCTAGGCCACGTATGTCTATCAATGACCATTGTAAATGCCCAGTGTATTAAACAATGGCCATTGTAAATCACCAGTGTATTCATTAATGACCATTGTAAATCACGAGTGTATTAACCAACGAACATTGTAAATCGACAGTGTATGAAACAATGAACATTGTAAATCGCCAGTGTATTAACTAATGACCATTGTCAATCACAAGTGTATTAACCAATGCCCATTGTAAATCGTCCGTGTATTAACCAATGAACATTGTAAATTGCCAGTGTATTAACTAATAACCATTGTAAATCGCCAGTGTATTAACCAACGACCATTGTAAATCGCCAGTATATTAACTAATGGCCATTGTAAATCACCAGTGTATTAACCAATGCCTATTGTAAATCGCCAGTGTATTAACCAATGAACATTGCAAATCATCAGTGAATTAACTAATGACCATTGTAAATCGCCAGTGTATTAACCAATGCCCATTGTAAATCGTCAATGTATTAACCAATGCCCATTGTAAATCGCCAGTGTATTAACCAATGAACATTGCAAATCGCCAGTGTATTAACCAATGGCCATTGTAAATCGCCAGTGTATTAATTAATGCCCATTGTAAACCTCCAGTGTATTAACCAATGGGCTTGTAACAGAGCGTGTAGTAAATAAAAACAGGTTAAACGCTTGCTGCTCTCTGTGAAGGCAGAGTGTTCGATCCTTGTCAATGGCACGCCTCGGGCTATTATGGTATACATTTTAACCCCTCTTACTGTCAGGGAAGACAAGGCAGTGAGAAAGGGAACCCACCGCCCTCCTCCCCCAACCCCATCCCCTTAAAAAAATTCCGTGAGGCAATACTACAATGAAGTTTCTAGCACTTCATCCCTGACAGCAATGCTCGTTATCATTCAATCTTTACCTACCTTGTCATCTAACAGTTAATCATACTGTTTGTTAAGATTGTTCATTTAATTTGCGAAGTGTCCCAACTTGGTCGATTATAGTAGAATGTACAAGTTCAATTATATTTACCGCTATCTCAATTACTCTACGGGCCACATGACATGTCGCTTGATATCCAGTCCCCTCGTGTTTGAGATCCATTGGAAATAGTTTTTTTTTACATATCCGTATCTGATCACCGGTATTTATCATTAGTTCTATTTTAAACTTGTCCGTTGGATTTCATCCATATCTACATCCCGTCTATTTTTGTCTTCATCTTTTTAAACTAGTCGCTATTTTTCTTGTTCCAACTTTACATTTTACAAATAATCTTCATTAATTTGTAAAATAAGAAGCCGAATCTCATTCTTCTTTTACACATGGTTTTAATCACCTTGTAAAGTCGGGATGATAAGTTACCTACTTTGCTGGTTTTTCTGAGTGACCATTTATCTCCTTTGCTGGTTTTTCTGAGTGACCAGCTATCTCCTTTGCTGGTTTTTCTGAGTGACCAGTTATCTCCTTTGCTGGTTTTTCTGAGTAATCAGTTATCTCCTTTGCTGGTTTTCCTGAGTGATCAGTTATCTCCTTTGCTGGTTTTCCTGAGTGACCAGTTATCTCCTTTGCTGGTTTTCCTGAGTGACCAGTTATCTCCTTTTCTGGTTTTTCTGAGTGACCAGTTATCTCCTTTGCTGGTTTTTCTGAGTGACCAGTTATCTCCTTTGCTGGTTTACTTGACTAAGTTATGACAGCCAAATAGTCATCTACTTCAGGAATCCCTCAAATCATTGACAGTGGAAACAGCTATGCACCTTTGTAGTAGTAAAACATCCATGTGTGTGTCTATCAAATACAATTGTTGACTGTTTTATATGGTATGAGATTAAACAGGGGAATATTTTAGATATATTGATATTACAAAAAAAGTATGTCCCATAGTAATAGTTACACTGCTATCGGGGAATGAAGTTGTTAGAGACTTCAGTTTACTAAGTCAAGGTTTGTCCCATAGTAGCTACACTACTGACGGAGATGAAGTTGTTATAGACTTCAGTATACTAAGTCAAGGTTTGTCCCATAGTAGTTACACTACTGTCGGAGAATCAAGTTGTTAGAGACTTTATGGTTCTAGGTCACAGCTTGATGAGGAAGGGTGGGCAAATTCTTTCCTCGCTGCCTTTTAGTTCCATAATCCTCTGTTAGGTATACATATATATATATTTACAGCTGAATTTCTGGAGCATTACGGTTGTGGGAGTTGAATACCATATATTTGCTATTAAATGCAAGCGCTCTACCACTCAATTGGTACCCGGAATAACAAGAGTTAGACCACTTTCACCTTCCACGTATGTCATAAAAGACGACTAAAGAAAGTTGTGCTTAGGGCTGGTAACCTCAGCACGTATAACACATTGTCATTATAATCATACATTGCAGAGGCTTGGATACAGACTTCCTGTAGTTGGGCCAGCCACAGTTAAAACATGTTCTTACAATTATGAGGTTTTGGTGAGTGATGCAAATTCTTGAAAGCAGGCTTTCTGTAAAAGTCGTAAGCTGCAGTAGAGGGCTAAGCTTTACAGTGGATTGCTACACTTCACAGTGGATGGCTACACTTCACAGTGGAGGGCTACGCTTCACATCGGAAGCCTAAGATCGCAGTGGAGAGTTAAACCTCACAGTAGAGGCCTGGTCATTCCAGTGGCGGCATACACTACACAGTTATGTCCTTTCACAATAGAGGTCTAAGCATCACAGTGGAGGCCTAAGCTTTACAGTGGATGGATAACATCACAGTGGAGACTTAAGCTTCACGGTGGAGGACTAAACTTCACAGTAGTCATAAGTTTCACAGTGCAGGCTTATGCTGCACGGTAAAGCACACATATATAAATGGTCACGAAGAATATGTATATATTCCCTAACATATCCTTCAGTAAAATGTGCCTTCACTACGCACACAAATCCCAGTTTCACATATTCTTGACCACCACCACCACCATGAACGGTTACTGAATATAATCAAGGTTCATTGACAACGTTGCCTGATCCTCGTTAAAAGCACATTCACTATTTCTTGGATAGTGCTTGAATCGTATAAATGCAACGCCATCAACTACGGATATTAACATTAACATTTCGTTTACGGCAACATGGATTTGCTTTTACGGCACACACATACAAAGGTTGTAATATAGAGAATCGAGAGATCTAAAATGGAGTGCTAGTAAATGCGTCACCTCTGTTGGCGAGTTGTAATGTCCGTCTGTGTATGAGCAGTGACCCTGGTTGAATATTTGATGGATGTCGATTTTATCGTTCTTTTATACACAATACTGCCATTAGCAAGCGCGAAGAACTATTTTTAGTTCTTTGAAACATTTTGCTAGGAGGTGTTTTGAGTTTTGGCGTTCTTTGTTTTTGTTCTGAATTATCAGACAATGCTGTGCAATAAAATTATTAATGGTGTATTTGCATTAGTTGGCTAGTTATTGTTTAGACTGAACCCAAACTATGTTTTGTAAATAATATGCCAATATATTATTATTATTATTATATATATATATATATATATATATATATTTATATATATATATATATATATATATATATATATATACATATAGATGTAATAAATGTAGTTTTCATTGAATAGATAATTCTACTATCTCGACTTTGTGGTTGATTTGGCGCTTCCGTTCAATGCCCACAACCAAATGCAAAATAAGATACGCATACCCGAAGAGAGGTCATTACAATTGTGGCTAAAATTACACAGTGACAAAACACAGATTTTGAAAATAATTGCAATTAACAATGATATAACTGAGTTGGGAAACACCAAAATTCAAAATATGGAGTCTTTCACATTTCGCGGGCAGTCATATAGATATAATAGGAGGTACAGAAAACCATGTTCAGTTAAGAATACGGAAGGAGATACAAGTTTTCGTTTCATTGAACAATTTATGGAAGTCAGAAACAATTTAAAACACCACAAAAATAGAATTTTTCAACTCCAACGTCAAATCCATTCTATTATATGGTTCTCAAACGGGGAGGATATCACAAGTACTATGGACACACTTTACAGACTTTCGTAAATGGTTGCCTGCGCAAAATAACGAGGGAAATGGAACGACAAGATTACCAATGTCAAACTGATGGAAACAGCTTGACAAATGTCAGTAGAGCATGAAATACGGAGAAGACGATGGCGATGGATAGGCCATACATTATGGAAATCAGTTGATAACACTACCATACACGCTCTGTTCTGAAATCCACAGAACAAAAGAAGCAGGGGAAGATTCAGACACTCATGGGAGAGGAAAATAGACGCAAATGGAAAGGACGTGGACACAATTGGCTTAGATGGCTAATGACAGAATGACATGGCGAGTATTTGTTAAGGACCTATGCTCCACGGGGATCTGACAGGTCTTTGATTGATTGATATATAGAAGGGTGGATTTTGCGTGGCTTTTGTGGGTTAGGTAGGTAGGCAGGTAAGTAGGGAAGTGGATAGGAAGATATCTAGATATATTGCTAATTAGCTAGACTGGCAGGAAGACAGGCAGACAGACAGACAGACAAACATATAGACAGACATACAGCATGACAGACATACATACAGATAGGCAGGCAAGCATGCAATCATATATATATATATATATATATATATATATATATATATATATATATGTATATAATATAAATATGTATATATATATATATCTATATTTATATATATATATATATATATATAGAGAGAGAGAGAAAGAGATAGATAGATAGATAGATAGATAGATAGATAGATAGATAGATAGATAGATAGATAGATAGACAGATAGAAAGATAGACAGATAGATAGATAGATAGATAGATAGATAGACAGACAGACAGACAGACAGACAGACAGACAGACAGACAGACAGACAGACAGACAGACAGACAGACAGACAGACAGACAGACAGACAGACAGACAGACAGACAGACAGACAGACAGACAGACAGACAGACAGACAGACAGACAGACAGACAGACAGACAGATAGATAGATAGAAAGATAGATAGATAGATAGATAGATAGATAGATAGATAGATAGATAGATAGATAGATAGATAGATAGATAGATAGATAGATAGATAGATAGATAGATAGATATATAGATAGATAGATAGATAGATAGATAGATAGATAGATAGATAGATAGATAGATAGATAGATAGATAGATAGATAGATAGATAGATAGATAGATAGATAGATAGATAGGTTGAAGTAATACAAAACGAGATTAATTTTTGAGATACGTATGGGAATGTATAAATGGTGAAACATAATATGGAATGATGTAGAAATATAGCAATCAATTGGTGAACAGATGGAAGTACGTGTGGACGGAGAAATGAATAAATGGATGAAATAATAAATTCATAAATTGATGGATGGGTGTTAACGGGATAGAAAGATTATGTAAGAGATGTGTGTGTATATAGATGAACATCATAACGTTATGAAAGCGCAATTACATCTCTGCGTCGTTCGCTAATGCAAAAATTAGTTGCTGAGCGCTAGGTATTAGGCCGACCTTTCGCTGGCGTTGTTTGATCGAGAGAAATGGTTGTAATTAACTTACATGCATTATTCTCTACACATGAAATATAACAGTAAGGGCGTTTGTTGCAATTCAGTAATGTAGAATATTTTATGTGCACCGTTTCGTAACACTTACTCTGAGCATCAACGTAGTATAGCTGTTGAAGTCATAGTTTCTGTACTTGTGAGATTGGGTTTAATCCTTGGTTTGAACATGCTTAAGTCTGCATTTAAATTTTTATAAGCGCGCAGTGGCAGCTCATATGGTTTATTTTCGTGACATAAATGTACAATTGTATGCTCTATTTTGCTATTTTTCGGTACGACTTTATTCAACCATATTGCTAGGCTTTGTTGGTTCTCAATCTCCCGCTACCAAACCTTAAAAGGGCTTAAGTAGCAGAATGTAGTCCAGAGAACGGAATGCGTTGTGTCATAGTTTACAGCTTAACTGCGATATTTGCACCTTCCGGCCCAACACATCCGACTTCAGCAAGCATTGTTTGAGTACCGGGTTAGCATTCCCTTTTCGATCCCTTCTCCTTAGCCAGTCTGCTCTGTTGCAGCCTGTTATCCAGGATAACCGCGTGGAGGTGTAGAAGGGTCTTAGCAGCTCTGGTTCGCTGGCCCTGACGCTAGCAGTCAGCTATGGGTCGTTGACCACTGCAGCTCATGCGCTGCTCAGCCGCCTGATCCCTTCCTCCATATTGATGTTATCAACAATTCTCCCGATATCTCTCCTAACAGTTGATGCTATTTCTCAGATAATCCGTTTATCGTATTATAATTTTCCTGCACCTTGGATAAAGACTACGGCAGTTTCTAGTATATCGCTGACAATAATATACGGTTCGTCAAGCGCTATTTAGAACGACAAATCAATCAGTCAATTATTGTATGCCTGTTGTTACTTTTGGGGCACAGGCAATTGACAACCCTCATTAGCAATTTTGATCTTCAGCTGCCCTTTCTGCACTTCTCCAGTTAAGGTCCAGGCTCCGAACGTCATTTTCATAATCTCTTCATCAGTTGTTTCCGGTTCTACATATCCTTCCCTTTCCCTGTTGATTGCGTGCCAAGACGCGTCTGGTCACGTTTGATGGTTCCGTCTAAAGCGTGTGTTATTTCTAAACACACGTTGTCAGTTTTAGCTGTTGTTGGTTCCTTTGCCAAATGATTTCTTTCCTCTTCATGTCTTGCTAGCCTATATCCAGTATCTTACGTATACATTTATTGACGAAGAACTGGGGATCTGTTTTGCTTTTGTTGTTCTCCAAGCACTATTTAGCACTGTTATTCGTCCCTTGCAACATACTCTCATTGTAGTAACGTTTGTGGGTATCGTAACTTATTTTTCTTCATCGATCAACTGATGCTATGCTCCTAGTACGGTGAGGTTCACGATCAACTGAAGCTATGCTAATAGTACGGTGAGGTTCAGAAATGAGACTGTGTTTCAGGTCTTTGCCAGTCCCCCACAGCTTTTCGAGCAGGATGGCTCCGCCAGGCCAGACTGCCTTTCGTTGTTCTGCATAGGTAGGACATTCGTGCAGAATATATTTTGGTTTTTGCTTGGGTGCTCCATAATCGGACGTAGCAGTGTCTCTGAGACCCATGTGAGCCTTCAGAATGAAATGTCCAGTTCTGAGTCTGGCGATCTGTATCTGCCAATCTTTACCAAGTGTGTCTATGTTGTCATTTTCTGGCTTGTATTATTTGTGCTAGTCTCTCCCTTCTGTCCACATTGATCATTTGATGAGTGTCTTTGCTTCTGTATAGCGCTGTGGTATTATTGCAAATGTCTATGAAAGCAGATGGGATTAGTATACGCCAGTTATCAAAACAGGTAATGATGATAAAGCTCGAAATGAAAATGATGGCTATTGATTGTTATGTATTTGTCTTAGTGGACTGTCGATAATTTCACAATACAGCCTTAAGTAAAAATGCTTCCCACTCTCAAGACGGGCTCTTTTAGTTTTGTTTTCTTCTTCTTCTTCTTCGTACGCAGTCAGACAGTAACCATTATTTTTTCGAAAAAAGCAGCGGTCATCCTGAGGCTGTCGACACTGCCATAGAGCTTGTCTAGTTTTGCCACTGGTGATGGCCACATCTGCTTTCTCTGATCCTCGTATGTCGGGCAGTTTTGCAGCAAATGCTCAGCGGTCATTTTCCCGGTACCACACGGGCATTCGTCGGTGCCACCTATCTTCAATTTGTTGAATAGGTGGTACCTGAGTCTATTGTGGCCAGTGCGAAGTCTGAAGACCACGACCTGCTCTCTTCTGTTCAACTGGTAATAGGCATCGTTTTTGGTGTAGCCAGTATGTTCGGTTTCCCGTTTGGTCATGTATCTAGCTCTAGTAAGCCGTTTTGACTCTTCGTATGTCATACTAGTATCTGGTTGTAGTAGTTTTGCACCTTCTTTTGCCAGTCTGTCTGCCTCCTCGTTGCCTTGGATGTTGCAGTGAGATGGAACCCACTGCACCACTGCCCTTTTTGGTGCGGACTGCTGGCATAGTTGATAGAGTACTGCTCTTAAATCATTAAGTTCAGTATTTTTCTGGCTTTTTAGTGATGTGACTACGGCCAGAGCATCTGTAAGCAGGACTATGTGGCTTTCATTCCTTTTACCTGTCACCATTTCTTCCACTGCCGCCCTCAGTGCCTCTGCCTCTGCTCTGAAATTGCTTGTGTATTTTCCAGTAGCGAGTGACAGTATTATTTTTCTGCCATTTGGTAGGTTCAGAAATATTCTTGCCCCTCCGTTCTGTGTTGTATTTGTTATGGAACCGTCAGTGTATGCATGGGTCCAGTCCATGCTTGGATAGTTTTCCGTTATGTAGCTCAGGGTAGTATCTCTTCTTTCTTTTTCAGACTGTCAGTTTTTGTTTCAGTTTTGTGTTCAACATATCGTTGTTCTGTTTAAGTAAGGCCATCGCATACTGTAAAGTCATCGCATACAGTATAGCCATCGCATACAGTAAAGCCATCGCATTCAGTAAAGCTAACGCGGAGGCTCAATGAAAGCGTGCTGCTCGAACAACATATATACGACTATTCCACAGCCGACATGTTTGTCTAGAATGTGGCATGGTATGCCGTTCAAGGCCTGTATTTTACAGTCATAAGAGTTCACATTTCGCAGATAACTTATGATGCTGTTGTCATCTTTGATTACAAAGGCCAACTATCATTGTGAAAATGATATAGAGGTTAATAACACACTTGAATGCCATTCTTTCTTATAAACCCATGCGCATCCTTTTCCTTTGCGCTGACACTTTCCTTAGCTCAAATCAATCCTAAACGCCCAGCCTGTAATCCCACAATTATCCAAACATCTAATAAATCAATAGAAACTGCAATGTCTCAGGCTCTGTTCTTCCAGTCTATTTGTTCAGACCTCTACCCCGGGACAAACAATAACAGATCGGGTGTGCGAAATGAATTGTAGGCCGCACACTGATATCCTTCCGCATTTTTTAGTACACAGTGTAGAAAAAATAGCACTTACAAAGATTAAAGGTAACTACAATACAATAAACTGTTCGTAATGGTACCCGAGTTTGACATAAAATAATCACTGCAAACTTACAAGCGTATAATAAGAGATTACTGAAGTGAAGCTAGCAATTTCATCATGTACAACCAGTTACTGAAACCACCACTGCAAATGATCGAAAGCAAGCTCAATATAAATGGGTCAGCCACTGTGATGACCTGGTGCTTTAATTTGGGAGAAAAGGTGAACCAGTATTTGTCATAGCAGACGTGAAGTGTTTGAGTAAACGTATTCGAGCGGCCGTTTGAGCACCCTGAGGAGGTTCAACAAGCCCTGGAAATCAAATGCATTTCTCAGCTTCCAGGAAAGATTCATAAGGGCCCTATGATAGCTGTCTAAGGGTTTACGGAAAGATTCTTAAGGACCCTATGATAGCTATCTAGGAGTTTATATAAAGATTCTTAAGGGCCATATGATAGCTATCTAGGAGTTTATATAAAGATTCTTAAGGGCCATATGATAGCTATCTAGCGATTTAGGGAAATATTTTTAAGGGCCCTATGATAGCTATCTAGGGGTTTATAGAAAGATTATTAATGGCCCTATGATATATAACTCGCGGTTTAGGGAAAGATTCTTAGGGGCTCCACGAGAGCTTTTTATAAGTTCAGCGAAAAATCTCAAGAGGTTGCGCGAAAGATCATGATTGAACAAAATGTGAGAATTTCAGAAAATATATTCCCTCCCGGCTCTATGTACAGGTCAAGCATTCTTGCATATCAATACGCAATTACCAGTCTATATTTTATATACACAATATATAGTGCATATTATTCATCTCATTGAAAAATTATATCAAGATCAACAAGCCGCTGTCCCAGTATCTGGGCAAACAGCAGATTGGTTCGCAGTATAAAAGAGAGTAAGACAAGGATTATTCCTCTCACCTTATCTATACAACATTTATGCGGAATATATAATGAGAAATGTTCGAGAAGAAGATAACATTGACAGTTTCGAGCAATTTTCGATTGGCGGGTACTCGATTCCAGAGTTACGATACACAGATACCACAGTGGTACTATCAAGATGTGCAGAAGGGCAAGAGCAGCTAATTTCAACTGTTAATGTTCACAGTAAAGATCAAAACCGGTTTATAAACATAAATAAAACAAAGATAATGACCTTCGATAAAACACAATGTCAGCATAAATTTACAGTGAGTGGAAGGAAATAGATCAGGTCACACATTTTGAGTATCTGGGCTCCAGAGTGGACAAAAATGGCGACTGCTCGAAATAAATCAGAAGAAGACTAGCTATGGCAATGCAGAGACTGAACAGCCTGAAGAAATTATGGCAGAGCACCAACAAAACGATATAAGTAAAAGTCTTGAGAGCCTGTGTTTTTCCTGTGGCAGCTTATGGCTGTGAATCATGGATGATTACCAAAACTTCGAGACAAAGAATCGAATCCTTCGAGTCCAAATGTTACAGAAAGATCCTCAGAATACCCTAGACAGAGAAAAAGACAAATGTAGACATTCGGCAAGAGCTGAGCATAGAGGAGAACTGTTTCTCAAGTCCATTTTGGCTAGAACATGAAAATACCTTGATCACATCAAGAGACACAACGATCTTGAAAGAACAGTGATGGAAGGTATGGTGCCAGGTAAAAGAAGAAAGGGTAGACCAAGAAGACGATGGCATCAAAATATCAAAGAATGCCTGGGCAGGACTGTCGGAGGCTGGAGTTTTGGCAAGGGAACGAGTTTCTTTCAGACAGACGGTTCACATTTGATCGGCGCATGACATGGAAAAGTCAGATCAAGAGAAACAGAATGAGAGCCAGAAAAGAATGGAAGTCATGAGGAAACGTGCTGGCACTTGTGCTATGGGAGCAGACGAAAGAAGGCTCAAGAAACTGTACACTGGAAGAGTGAGACCAGTTCTCGAGTATGGCATTGCGGCATGGGCAACAGCAGCAAAGGCGAACTTTGATGACATTAGAAACTTCAAAACCAAGCCATGAGAGTTATAACAGGAGGCATGAAGTCAATGCCAATTGTAAAACTTAAATAGATTACAAATCTGCAATCCATGACCGACAGAAGAGACTACAGAGCCCAGCAGCAAGCAGAGAAACTAAGAAGACTGACAGACCATCCAATGCAACTGATACTAAATAGATTTGGAAACTAAAGCGCATAAACTTTGCAGAAATAGCCAAAGCAAAGATGAGCGAAGACCCTATGAACACCATAACAACACCAAAGCCCATCCATACTGTACACAAACCCACCTGAAAGTAGCATATCATTCCGGAGGTGGTAGAAAATATACCAGGTATTGGAAGCAAGAACAGCCACACTGAACAAGAAAGGAGAGACATAACCCTGAGGTATATAGCGGAAAACTACTCAAGCATGGACTGGATCCATGCATACACCGACGGTTCTGTAACAAACACAACACAGAATGGAGGGGGAGGGGTATTCCTGGGCCTACCAAATGGTAGAAAAATAACACTGTCAGTGGCTACTGGAAAATTCGCATGCAATTTAAGAGCGGAGGCAGAGGCACTGAAGGCTGCAGTAGAAGCAATACTCACAGGCGAAAGCAATGAAAGCCATATAGTTATGTTTACACATGCCCTGGCCGTGGTTACAGCACTAAAAAGCCAGAAAAATACTGAACTAAATGATTTAAGAGCAGTACTCTGTCAACTGTGCCAGTAGTCCGCACCGAAAAGAGTAGGGGTACAGTGGGTTCCATCCCATGTCGTGGCCTTCAGACTCCATACAGGCCACAACAGACTGAGGTACCATCTATTCAATAAACTGAAGATAGGTGGCACTGACGAATGCACATGTGGCACAGGGAAAATGACCCCTGAGGACCAGAGAAAGCACATGCGGCCATCACCAGGGGCAACACTAGAAAAGCTCTAAGGCAGTGTCGACCGCCTAAGGATGACAGCTGCTTTCTTCGAACAAATTCAAGTTGTTGACGTCTGACAGCGTACGAAGAAGAAGAAGACAGACTGTGATGGGAGCGACGTTCTATAAAGGAAATGCTACATGATGATAGCCTGACAGCTATGGTATTATATTTACTAGCTACATGACAAACACTTATAACAGAAAACATCTAAATATGTTAAGTACCTGTATTTGGTGCCACAGTCGACTTTGGTCAGCCAGGCCCACGCCTTGTCCCAATTCGAGCAGGCTGCCGGAACTCGCCTTAGAACGTGAACCTTTTTGGCGGGAAATTCCTGGATACTCCTTTTGTGGATTAAACGGAGAGAATGTTTGTGGTTATTCGAGGTCAAGGTTGATCGAGAAGATAACTATCGCATTTCAACTAGTTTACTAACTGCTTTATCAGTCGATATATCAGGTGGTTGATTCGTCAGTGCATTTATCGCTTTTCATGTTAACCTTAAGCAATTGTTTAAACGGAAAGCTGGTTATTAAATAAGTTAATTTATTAGTGTTTTACCAGTTGATGTAACAGATAGGTTATTCCTTATTATAAAATGGGTTATCAATTATGTTAATTGGTGTATAATTTGTTATTTTAGCTGATTTATCAGTTGTTAAATCAGTTGGTTTTACAATTACAATTTCAGTGAGTTTATGGATTTTTATGGTAGCTACTTTATCAGATGTTGTATCGCCTAGATTATCAGCTGTTTGATAGTTTATCAGCTGTTATATAAGATAGATTATCAGCTGTTATATTGCCTAGATTATCAGCTGTTATATCGTCTAGATTTTCAGCTGTTAAATCGTCTAATATGTCAGCTGCTATATCGCTTAGATTGTCAGCTGTTGCATCACCTAGATTGTCAGCTGTTATATCGTCTAGATTATCATCAGTTATATCAGAAAGTTTATCAGTTATTATATCAGCTGGTTTAACAATTATTATATGATCTAGTTTATCGATTTTTATATCAGCTAGCTTATCAGTTGTTATAGCATCTTGCATATTAGTTGTTTTATAAGATAGTTTATCAATTATTATATCAGCTAATATACTTGAGGTTGTATTAGAAAATGTATCAGTTTTAATATGAGCTGTTCATTTGTATTAGCTAGTTTATTATTTATTATGTAATCTAGTTTATAAGTTATTGTATTAGCGAATGCATCCCTTGTTATATCACATGATTTATTTCATTAGCTAATATATCAGGTGTTATATCACATGGGTTATCAGTTTATATTTCGGTGATTTAAGCAAACAAGGTAGGGCCACAACACATATGGCGTAGTGCGATCAAGACTAACATTCAAGTGATCAAGAAGACGAAGAATGATGAAGAGAAGGGTTCTCGGATGCAAGCGTGTAGCTATTGATGATATGTGTTCCATAGAAAGCTCATTATTTTATATCTTAATGTAAATGTATCAACTATAAGTTTGCAAATCAACTTTGCAAATCTGGCAAAGATGGGGCCATAACTGGCTGCGAGTCTACATTTCTCTACTGTTTTAGATCATTATGGATGCCGCCAGACCTCGGATTTGCCTGGAATTCACACTAGTCTACGACTTACACTTGTGTTTATGGAAACGTGGTGTTTTTTTCCGTCTGGATTTGTTATTTCGTTCTTTTTTTGTGATTTCTTCCATCCGTTTATCCTGGTCTGGACGCCGGCTGAATGGCATTACGCTTATACCTGTGTCGTATTTCACGGGTTAGTTCTGCCGGTTCACCTTCACGAATTTGGCGTGTGGGAATTTTAGATGCTGCTATGATGAGCTGAATACAGCTGGGGAGAGATGCCAGACTCACTCACACGCTGAGTGTTGTCCATACGACCTCTTGTGGTTATCGAAAAGGCACGACAAACTGCGTTAGATGCCATCCCACCTTTCTACCCTGCGGGTTACATGTTTACGGAAAGGCTTCGGTGGTAACCCTGAGGCAAAATCTGCATCCTATGCTATCTCCAGTCGTCTCGATGAATGTCTTGCCACTGGCAAAATGTAGCTTAGGCTCTGTGAGTGAGGTTGACAAAAGGCGCAGTTTCTTCTTCACTTTAATCCAAATCACCGCGCAAGTCACCCATTTCAGCGGACACAGCATGAGATACGACTGTCCACAAGGCTGAACAAAGAGAGTGGTCTTCATCACTTGTGATGGACAACTATAAGATCAACTATAAGTGTTGTAGTACTTCCAATAATCAAATAATCCTTTCTGTCCAACATTTCAAACATATTCGTCTGAAGGAAAACCATTAAAAGCTCTTTTAGTTGCTACATGATTCTTCTACATGCGCCTGATGACGTTGTGTAAGATAGTAATATCCATTATATTATCGACGGCATCATTTTTAAAAGGTCTTAATATGATGAGAATGCAGTATATTATTGTGTAAACATGTTATTGAGCCGTTATATGCATTAAAAATAAACTGCATTTGTCCGTACAATATTGCATTAATATGAAGATTAATTTTTATTTTACCACTACATTGAGTTTCTTCCTGCGTCATCATCAATGTTTACTTCCGGTGATTCGTGATTTCCCAACTCAATGATCGAGTTTCACTTTTTCACATAATTGTGAAATTCTGCATTTTGAATGAGAAAAGTACGTTATTTTAGGACACATCTTTCCACAATATGTCAAAATGTGAAAGCTAAACAGGTGGCGCTTGAAATGGCTGTGTAGACAATGTTAGCTCTATAGGTTATCTTTTTTTTCTGTTTCTGTGTCTGAAAATCGACATTACAGCACTCCAGACATACCCATAGGTGGCCAGTCTCTCTCAGCAAATGTAAATGGCTTTGTAGACGATGTTAGCTCTATAGGTTATCTTCAGTTTCTGTTTCTGAAATTCGACATCACTTCACTCCGGGCAGACCCATAGGTGGTCAGTCTCTCTCAGAAAATGAAGCAGGGAATAGATGCTGATGGTCCCTGTAGCTCGCTGGCTGTTCACTCTCTTGCTCTGTCCTCTCAAGCACCCTTCTTGCTCGAACCTCGTTTAATGTCAAAACTGTGCAGTCAATGGATCGCTGCTTCATCTTGTTCGGTGTTCTCATCTAACAGGCGTCGATTGATTTTCGTTTATGATCTGGTTGTGTCTTTCAGCATCATGTTGTCAAGAGGTTTCTTGACCGGGCCGTAGTATGTGTTTCCTACAAGTGGAACTTCATCGCTTCTGTTATTTCCTTTATCCATCTTTTGCGCGGTCGGCATTGGCTTTGTATCCATTGTATTTGTATAGCATTGCGTTTTGAACCATATATAAATAAATATATATGTATGCAGAATATGTAATGCGGAAAGTTAAAAACCATGGAAATTATGACAAGTTCGAGTCAGTGATAATTAGTGGGAACGAGATACCAGAGCTCAGATATGCAAATGACACAGTTGTTCTCTCAAAGAGCGATGTGAGCCTGGAATGGATGATCATGTCTGTAAAACAACACAGTCAAGACCAAAATCTTTACCTGAATATATATAAAACCAAAATAATAAGCAAAGACAAGACAAAGACCAAACCTGAAGTTATTCTAGAAGAACGTGAGATTGAGCAAGTTTTTAATACCTCGGCTCAATTATAAACAAAAATGGAGATGTATTGAAGAAGTCTGAGCTTAGCTTTGGCAATACAGAGGTTGAATAAAATGAGAAACTTATGGCAGAACTATAATACAATTACCAACAACAAAATCCTACAAACTTGCATCTTACATGTGGCAAAGTAAGGATGTGAAACGTGGACCACCACACTGAACACTTAAGAAAAAGTATTGAATCGTTTGAACTAAAATGCTACAGAAGGGTGATCAAAATAACATAGAAAGCGAAAATGCAAATATCATAAAAGAATTGGATATCGAGGAAAATTGTTTAATAAACAATATCCTGTCCAGAATGTTTGGTCACATCAAACGCAAATATGGCCTGCAGAGAACGATACTGGAGGGTATGGTGCCTGGAAAACGGAACAGAGGCAGACCGAGGAGAAGGTGTACACAAGACATCACAGAGGTTCTGAAAATGACAGCGACAGAGGAGGGAGTTCTGGATAGAGATCTTCTTCTTCTTCTTCATCGTACGCTGTTTACAGCGATATTTACGTTGCACTGTTTTGATTTGTTAGCCAGTGGCACAGTGCATCCGATTTCAACAGGCGTGTATGTAGGGTTGCCCTCCTTAGCCTTTGGCTGTCCCCAGCCTAACTGCAAGGCAGCAGTTGTTTTTGGTCAGAGTTGTCTCTCTTAGGAAGTTGTCTTGCAGGACTAACGAGTCTTCCCTACTCGTGTCTTTAGGGTTTGGCAATGATATGATGGCCTATGTACTAGTTTGTACTATCCCGGAAGAGAGGCAGTCCAGTGTGACTTTTTCCCAGGATCGTCACGTCCTGCCAGCAACCTAGCATATGCATATGAGTGAGGTATCTTTTTGCTCGCTTTATTTTCTCGGCTCATCTGCAGTGATGGTACGCCTAGCATTCCCCGCCACCCGGGAGGTTGTCACCATAGGGCAGGAGGTGCAATGTCCGCTGGACTGCATCTCTTCTGCGTCCATTGGAATGACTGATAGTAGACAGAGGCAAAGAGCGAGGAAGGAGTGCATTTTACCAGGTGCATTCCTGCGGCTCGACCGGGCCGGGCTGGGACGCAAATCCCAGCCATGTCGTAGCCTCCCATCACAGCGGTGCTGAGATTAAGGGCGGGATTCTGGCTTAGAGGCGTTCGGCCGTAGTCCCTCAGATGGTAGCTTATCAGCCAAGCACGTGGACCAAATGTCAGCGACCTGTGATTCCTCTCGAAAAAGTGCGTTTGCCCAGGGGACAAGCCTGGTCATTGCACGGAGATGTTGTTCGCCTGGGGAGCGGACATATCTCATGGTCAAGGGTTGAGTCTCAGCAGTTCGCAGTGAGGTAGCTGATCTACTGCTTAGGGTACCCCGACCGAGAACTAAATCTTATACAAATGGTTTCATACCTCATCGCCGTATGGGGTGAATATCGAGCAGCTTCCCGCCCGCTTTGATCGGCGGTCGGCAGAGTCCTCATTCTGCGGATCGACCGGGCGGGGCTGGGGCCCCAGGTCCCCACCCATGTCGAGGCCTCCCCTTGCAATCGTGCTGAGCTTTTGCGCGGGATTTTGGCTTAGAGGCGTTCGGCCGTTATCCCTCACATGGTAGCCTCTCTTATCAGCCTGGTACGTGCACCAAATATCTGCGGTTCCTCTCGAGTTGAGCAGGATTTCCGTAGCAACGCCTTGTCATTTGTAGGGTAAAGCCGACCTGTCTTCCGATGATCTATTTCCAGCACCCGTTCATTTTTTGGCCAGGACGAATTAATCGAGGGCTTTTGTTTGTCCGTGACCATGTACCTGGAGCCTGCGGTTTCCGCGGTGTTAGGGCGCGGTTTCCGTAGCGGTCCTTCATTAGAAGGTTAGAGAGCTGACCTGTCTTCCGTGGGTCTAATACCAGCACACGTTTACTATTAGACCCCACGAAGGTGCTCTCTTTTTGACAGTTGGCTAGAGATCGAAAGTCTTACAAAGCGGCTGTTGTGAGAGCAGCGCTTTGAATTGAAAGATACTACATGATGATGATGATAATGCTAAGATGCTTCCTTTATGCCATGGTATAAACCACCCAGACCAAGTCCTCACACCACGACTTCTAGGACCACTCAGGGATACGTGTAGACGCTACACCGATGAGCAGGCTTAATATCAGCATATAAATCTTGAGGACCAGGAAATCTTAGAGCAGAACCGTTTTCCAGACCCAGAAGAAAAGAACTACCCACAACTTTACTGATAATCGCAAAATGAGAGTCTGAAAGACAAACCTGGCAGGACGTGGGAAGACACATTCTAAAGGCCAATCAAAATAAGAAGAACGCTTTCGGCTAACTGACATCAGGCATTGCTCGGCCAAATCGAATGCATGACTTCCTGTTGCTATATATCACCAGTATTCACTAAAGGATAGTAGATTATACATATACATTTTTTTAAAATTCCTTAAAATGCATCGGCACTTCTAAATATCACAGTCTGACCTGAACAGTGACGTCATTCGCCAACAACGGCTCATTTTATGAACATAAAAATAAAATTATTTTGTAAAACAAAAACAGCTAACAAAAATTAAAATTACTGCCTTTTCACCATTGCTGAATTACTACAAGAGATATACAAAGATTGAGAATAAAGAACGCTGTGTCTCGGCGTCTTCTTCATCGTACACAGTCAGACAGCAACCATTATTTTTTCGAAAAAAAGCAGCGGTCATCCTGAGGATGTCGACACTGCCATAGAGCTTGTCTAGTGTTGCCACTGGTGATGGCCACATCTGCTCTCTCTGATCCTCGTATGTCGGGCAGTTTTGCAGGAAATGCTCAGTGGTCATTTTCGCGATACCACACGGGCATTCGTCAGTGCCACCTATCTTCAATTTATTGAATAGGTGGTACCTCAGTCTATTGTGGCCAGTGCGTAGTCTGAAGACCCCGACCTGCTCCCTTCTGCTCAACTGGTAATAGGCATTGTTTTTTGTGTCAACGCTGTGTCTGAAAGTCGTCAACATCTTGCCGACAAGGCTCTTATTTTAACTCACACAGAAAAAAAACCAACGTAGGCGTTATTGGGGTTCCGAGTAGACAGTACTGGAATGCTGGGACCTAGGCATTCCTTCAGACAGATCAAACTGTAACCACAATATGTTTGCATTTTTATGGCCGGCCATTTGATTTTACTTGTCAGGCTTGTAGTTGTAAGGTTAGCAGGACATGTCCTAGTTGAATCTTGTAGTTGTACGGCTAGCAGGAGATGTTCTAGTGGAAGTTTGTAGTTGTAAGGCTAGCAGGGAATGTCCTAGTGGAAGTTTGTAGTGCTAAGGCTAGCAGGGAATGTCCTAGTGGAAGTTTGTAGTTCTAAGGCTAGCAGGGAATGTCCTAGTGGAAGTTTGTAGTTCTAAGGCTAGCAGGGAATGTCCTAGTGGAAGTTTGTAGTTCTAATGCTAGCAGGCGATGTCCTAGTGGAAGCTTGTAGTTCTAAGGCTAGCAGGGAATGTCCTAGTGGAAGTTTGTAGTTCTAAGGCTAGCAGGGAATGTCCTAGTGGAAGTTTGTAGTTCTAAGGCTAGCAGGGAATGTCCTAGTGGAAGTTTGTAGTTCTAATGCTAGCAGGCGATGTCCTAGTGGAAGCTTGTAGTTCTAAGGCTAGCAGGGAATGTCCTAGTGGAAGTTTGTAGTTCTAATGCTAGCAGGCGATGTCCTAGTGGAAGCTTGTAGTTCTAAGGCTAGCAGGGAATGTCCTAGTGGAAGTTTGTAGTTCTAATGCTAGCAGGCGATGTCCTAGTGGAAGCTTGTAGTTCTAATGCTAGCAGGCGATGTCCTAGTGGAAGCTTGTAGTTATAAGGCCAATTGGACGTTCATTTTCGTGGTGTCCATCATTTTCCAGAAGTGCACGCCACACACTTGTCCTGTCTATGGTTCCATAATAACGCAGTTTACATATTTCGTTATTGAACGCAGTTTTGGATCCACATTTCGATGATGTGTATAAAAGAATATTAACTCAACCAAGTTACACAATTAAATCAAACGTCTATGGGAAGAAGAAATGAATACTTACGGAACAGCCCTAGTACATCTCTCGGAGATCGCCATCGCGACCATCAGAAGCTGCAGCAAACCAGTGTGAACCATGGTAGATAGGAAATGGTGGCCTATAGGTGCCTTGAATAACGGCCTCGCCATACGACTTGAACTACTTCTTCAAGACCGTCTACCCTCTCATTGGGGGAGGCGACGTCAGGAACTATTAGCTCAAGGACCTGCACGCTCTGCAACTTTCTTTTCCTTCTCCGGCGTGGATCTTTAGAATGTCTGATGTGAAACTGGGTCAGTCGATGGATATTTGTCCCGTATATAGAATTGTGAACAGCGACTCAAGAAATATTAGCCATTTGATAAGTTTTTACGTGCAGTAATTGAAAATAATTTGTAAGTTCTAACGATTAACAGGTACGGTGAACAGGAATTCTCAAACAACCATGACCTTGCAAGCAGCAAAATTGTATATTATGTCTTGGACTTCAAGGGGAGTTAATGATATTTGCAGCTAAACATCTGGAAAAAATGTATACAAAGGGCATTAATGAACGAACATTAAAGATGTGGGAAGGATGTGCTGAATAAATGAAGACGGGTAGGTTGAGAGTGATTGAATAAAGTGTGAAAAAAGGTAGAAAATAATTATTTCTACGGTGAGCCATAACGACGACAGATAACAATAAAATAAAAATGCGTGTGATAAACAAGGACAATTCATAAATACATACAAAGAATAACGCAAAATAAAATATGTACTATCACATTCACACAAACCAAACTGTCCGCTTCTCCATATTTTAATAAAGCAAGCGCAAACATGCCAGACATAGATAGTAATACACTTTTGTAGCACAATGTAGAATATTGATCTGAAAAGGCTGGTGCCAATTCTTAAAAGCGGTCAAATCACGAGTCCTGCAACAAAACGCGGGCTCTATCCCTGAGGTGGCAGGGTGATAATTCCCGTATCGATTTGTTAAAAAGAATTATGGGAAATGAAGTCAGCTCTAGGCTCAGGAGGTATGGATACATGAACTCAATGTTGGGATGTTTAGGCATACTATATACAAGGCCGGGTTGTGGGATCCAGGAATGAAATGTGTAGGTCCTTCGATATTTTCGGACATATTTAAATCATAGATTTTGATATCAGCACTCGAACTGTCATACCATGGCTTTCAGAAGAAGGCGAAAGAGAGACCAGATAAAAACAAAATAGTGTAGGGTTCTACAGATTAACCGAAATAAAAATCATGAACTAGTAGAAGTTGATGAAACGCCCGATGTGTTGCCGAGGACACTGAAGTGTGTTTGTTGCTGGCCTCATGGAAACCATCAACCATTGCTAATCATTGATTGCTTTTCCAGTAACTGACCGATGATCTAGTAGGGAGAATAACCATGGCAGGTGGCCACTGTAACCAGTGATGTTGTCTTCATAGGTACCTAAAGTGGATTGAGCATGGCACAAGCAAATGCTCTCTTGTAACATTCAATTTCATGAAAAAAAGATGACAGCACAAATTCACTGTGACTTTAGAGCAGGCAGAACTGATGCGTATTAATGATTTGTAGATAAAAAGAGAAAAAAAAGCAAAGAATGCAAAAAATATCAGAGAATATAGCGAAGAATGTCAGTAATAGCGGAAGAATAACCCATTATTGATATTTCAGACAAAATGAATCTGAACCAATTAAACAGTTCATTCTGTTACACTTTCGTGTTGGTGATGTCACACCTTTTCAGTAGTGAACACAATCCATTTAGTCATATTAGGGCATGTGAAGTAAACGTGAACATAACTCCGTGGCATACAATGTCATTCTGATTACTGTGTATGAGACTATATTGTGCTACGTGTCAGCTGCTTTATAAAAACGTGTCACAAAGCACCGTTGCCTGTACTAGGACACTTATCAACACTCAGTCTATCTACGAACACTATCAAACTCACCGCTGTCTGTATTAGGACACTTATCAACACTCAATCTATCTACGAACACTTTCAAACTCACCGCTGTCTGTATTATGACACTCATCAACACACAGTCTATCTAACAACACGATCAAACTCACCGCTGTCTGTATTAGGACACTCATCAACACTCAATCTATCTAACAACACGCTCAAACTCACCTTTGTTTGTATTAGGACACTCATCAACACACATAGTCTATCTAACAACACGCTCAAACTCACCGCTGTCTGTATTGTGTCACTTATCAACACTCAATCCATCTAACAACACGCTCAAACTCACCGTTGTCTGAATTAGAACACCCATAAAAACACTGTGTCTATCTTACTCCACGCCGTAAACCCACCTCAGTCTAACTAAGCGTTGCCCAAATACACCATTATCCGTAAAAGCATATGTATCCTATCCGTATGTTGTAACATTCCAGTAAAAATGGAAATAAATTACCCAAAAAAGCATTAGGAATACATGCAAAACACCATATGTATGCCAGAGCAAGTTGATCCTTTCCATATGGTAATGATGTCGTGCTGTGAGACATTGAGGATTGGGTATTAGGCTAATACAAGCTACCAATGTCATTGTATCTGCTACCTGATATCGGATACTAGTTAAGAAAATGTGGATAGTCTAGTATTTCCCACATTATGGGAATAAAGAGCAATCCCCCTTAAGAGATATTCGAGTATTAAAGTACTTGGAGCTGCAAAGGAAAATCGAAAACGTGTATTTATTGTCCAGAATTGATGCCCCTGGGGTGCAAGACTGCCCAAATTAAGGCTTTGCGTATCTCGCCAATGTTTGTCAATTAGTAATATGCGATTACAGGTATCTTGGCATTACTTGTTGTCGGGGATGAAGATAACTTTTCATGGACCAAGCCTCAGCCTATAGATTTTCATAGTGAAGGCCTGGCTGTAGTACAAATCAAGGATTATCCACCGGCTTGCCGCTTCGGGGGTCACAGCACACATCACAATGTCACTTGTTTAAAGCATATTTTTGGAGGGGAGCGACTTGTACATGAGGTGGATGTCTTGGTCAGTATGTTTCAGATCACTCTGACGTTAGTCATCACAAGAATTGCCAATTTTCGCTTCATTGTCGTTTCTGTAAAATTGTTGTTTTATTACTGTTTGTTGTTAGTCTAGTGCACGACAAATCCCTGGGCGCCAGCCCGACATGGTACTTAGGAATGTTGCTGTGTTGCCTGACATGCCAAGACCAGAATCGTATTTACTCACGTAATTTCCTTTATCACGTAAACCGCCCCCCTCCCTCACTTTTAATGGACACAAAATATAATTTCCCGCGAATTGTCCCCTCCTTCTGCCGACTTTCAAGGTCAGACAGTCGGCGCCGAGTTAAGCGGCGATTAAAGCATAACACAAAACATGAATAGCAGAAATAGGAAAGTATTACTTTGGAAATGAACTTAAATTACCTCACTACGAATTCACATTCTCAAGAGCAATTCACCCATATCCTCCGGCAGTAACACAACAGACCAGCAGATTTCTATCCAGAACAATGAAAGCATTCAAAGATGTCTACTGGCGCCTAGATCATATACATGTTCGTCACTGCCTGTGATAGCTTAACATCAACACCAATCCTAACCTGTTATCTTCTCTACAACTTATCTGAACCACAGAATAACCACTAAACACCACACAATAACCACTAAACACCACACAAGAACCACTAAACACCACATAATTACAACTTGCAAGGTAAGGGTCACTCCAATGGCATCAGTTGCCATCGTGGAAGACAACTCTTTATGTGCTGGTCGCAGCCAAATGACGTATGGTGGCCAGTTCCATCCCTTACTTTTTTTTACCTTTCCCAGCTCATACGTCAGGTACCCATATACAGCTAGATGAACTGAAAGAGCAGACACGAACCATACCCCAGTTTTTGTATTTGTTGTCCGTCCGTGATCTGGAACTCTGGCATGCTGAAATCCCAGTCCAGCAAGCAGGATCGCGATCTACTAGACTTCACGCCCCACACATCACCACACAAAAAACCACCACACACCCCACAATAACCACTACACACCACACAATAACCACCAGACACCACACAATAACCACCACACACCACACAATAACCACCACACACCACACAATAACCACTACACACCACACAATAATCACTACACACCACCACACAATAACCACTACACACCCCACAATAACCACCACACGCTACACAATAAGCACTAAACACCACACAATAATCACCACACAATAATCACTACACACCACACAGTGACCACTACACACCACACAATAATCACCACATACCACCACACAATAACCACCACAACGACCACACAATAACCACCACACACCACACAATAACCACTACACACCACACAATAACCACCACACAATAACCACTACACACCACCACACAATAACCACCACACAATATCCACTACACACCACACAATAACCACACCACAATAACTACTACACACCACACAATAACCAATTCGTACAAACGCACCCAAGCCATTTCCCAGGCAAACAAAATAGGGTAACTGGTTCCTTCGCAATATGTCGTATGAAACAACGATTAAGGGTTGTGAATGGCTGTACTGGAAACGTAACCATGTAAAGTCATCGTTATTGAAACCACATCGTGAGTAACTGGTTAGACTATCCACAATAAACTGTTAGACTAAACCAAATGGAATGTTGAAGCTAAACTCCACTGTCTGGTGTGGCATGAACAAGGAGAATAAATATAGATAAATCAGACTCGTTACTGGAATGAAAGCCTAATTTATAATTCAGACATATATTAGATGATAAGAAAAGAATTATCGACAAGAGACACACCATAAGGAAGTAGTTCACAACTGTAACAAACAATATATCGTTTTAGCTAAACTATAATGTGTGAAGTAAATTGATTTGACCTTTAGTGCGAATCTGTCCCTAGTAATGGCAAAATCACACCCACAAACTACTTTCACCGGAAGTTAGTTCAACCATTGAGAAGAAAAATCTCGAATGTATTAACCAGATGTAGCAAAATGTGTCTTTACTATTAATCTCCAGACTTTTATCAATATGTTGGTTGAACCTTCATGTTTACGTGCATCTCTTAATATCTATCCTGTCCTGCGTTGCTCATTATCTCGCCTGACGCAGATACTTTATGGATTTTGTTTTAGTAAATCCTGAAATTAGCCAGTCGGGTTGAAGGTTCTGTGCCACGCGACAGGTCGATGTGTCGCAGACTTATGCTTATGATCCTGGGAGATATATAGCAGCGTGTCATTAACCTAGTGATCTAATTGTGTACTTAAACGTTACAGTCTATTAAGAAGTAGAAATGTGTGTTGAGGTCAAAGAAGCTTGATCGTGCTTAGAAGAGTGGGTCAGATCTAAGAACTCTCGTGTGTCTAGAAGGGAGTGATTACCTGAACAAAGAGGGGAGATACATTCAGAGAATACATGAAGAATTAGTGAGCAAAATATTTGAAGAAAAAAATGAAATAATTAGACAAATAAATTTTAAAAGAAACGTTAAAACAACTGTGCTACGAATTTATTCCTATTGCCGAGATAGTCAATGGGTTATTAGGCTGAGGATTGTAGACCGATTGACACTACTGTCGCCACGTCGTGTGCTGGTTATGTTTGGTTTCTGTTGTCCCCAACAAATAAAAGAACATATGCGTTACCGAGGATTCGATTCGCTGATCTTCTTGTTAGCAAGCAGGTATTGAAACCACTCGGCCATGCGCTCCCCGTATGTTTAGATAATCCCACAGCAGACACTGCTGTAGGGGATGAAGTGTTGGAGACTTTATTGTACTAGACTCCATCTTGTTTGTATGAGGTGGCGTGGCCAGATCCCTTTCTCACTGCCTGTCCGTCCCTAACAGTAAGACAGGTACACATTTACAGCTGGGTCGACTGGACGCTATGGGAACGAAGGTTGAACCTCTGACCTTTCCAATGAATAGCAAATGCTCGCTCTACTGCCACGGCAATCTGACACTAATCATCAGCAGAACAATAATGTAATGGTGAACAGAAGCCACATGGCAGCATTATGTTCACATCATGAAAGTTCACATCATGAAAGTTCACAGCATTCTGTTCACATTATGAAAGTTCAGTCTATTTAGCAATGGCCGAGAAGTTTATATACGGCTGTTTCCTGTAGTTCACTGGTTGTACTCATTACTGCCTTTTCTCGCAGGCGCTGTCTCCCCATTCCAACCACACCAACCATCCTGAACCCACGCAAGATAACAGACCACTTCAGTCTGTGTACTACTGATGCATCGATTTCATGTCATGACATTAACTTTCACATGAACCGCTCTGAAAGTTGTGAGCTTCAATCGAAACTCCATGAATTTCATAGAGGTAGACATGGGACTTTCCAGATCAGCCTAGCAATAGCCTTTGTTTTTATTTGAGGCTATATGGCTAGCAAGACATTCCTTTCTTTTAAGCACAGGAATAAGCAAGGTAAGAAAGCAGTCTGAAATAGGAACGTTTATATTTGAATTTAAGAACAGAGTAGAAGAAGCATATTGCAAGGGAGTGGAAAGAGAGCATGAGAACAGATTCAGGATAAGAGAGCGAGAGATAGAGAGAGAGAGAGAGAGAGAGAGA
This sequence comes from Ariolimax columbianus, assembly GCA_036924085.1. NCBI lineage: Eukaryota > Metazoa > Mollusca > Gastropoda > Stylommatophora > Arionidae > Ariolimax > Ariolimax columbianus. The sequence goes on from JAVGWX010000016.1 coordinate 54,505,781, forward strand.
GCGAGAAGAGAGAGAGAGAAGAGAGAGAGAAAGAGAGCATGAGAACAGATTCAGGATAAGAGAGCGAGAGAGAGAGATAGAGAGAGAGAGAGAGAACGAGAGAGAGCGAGAAGAGAGAGAGAGAAGAGAGAGAGAAAGAGAGAAAGAACAAGAGAAATAAATATATAGTGAACATGAGAGATATACATAGAAGACTGCGCAATACTACAGTCAAACGCTTCAAGCATCACACAGGCAAGTTTAACGACTCCTCAATTAAAATTGGTAACAATCATAAGAGCAAAAGGAGACGATGACCTTGACCACGAAATGATGTTTTTCTTGAAGCCCATAACCCTTAAAGTGGTTAGCAGCCGGAGAAGAGAAGTCATTATAAAGATAATTAAAGTGTTGGGGGAGTACATAGTTTAAATCAAATCAGCTAAATATATTAAACAAACATAAATATGCAATGTAAAGCAGATCCGAACTAAAATCCAACAATTCGTTTCACCAATGATGCCAGGCATTCGCTGCCATTAAGGTTCAGTAATTGCCTAGAGGTTTTTATTTGATCAGCCCTAGACAAAGACATATTTAGGTTGAAACGTCGGTATAATCTCATTTCTGTTCTCATGAAATTCTGAATTATATCAACGGTTACATGTCTGTCAGTTTTAACATTGTGCCTCCAGCTGCAATCTTCCAAATATTTCGGGTATACAGAAATTTAGACTCGACTTAGTTACTTAATGTCCGTTTCCAAGCACCACGTAATACAACAAGCGTCCAATATTCAGCGACATAGACTGTCTTACCATTTGCCGCCAGCATGTCGCACATATTGCATGTTTCCTGGAGGTTGGGACAGCTCATCACGTTATCTGGGTCCAGTATTGCGCCACAATCACTTGTGTCATCATCTGTGTTTCCCAATCATTTAATATTCCTCTTGCACCGTGACACACCCGTTCGAAGTATTTTCAGCGACTTCAATGTTGTGTATGGTAGATGATGCCTTGGGGAGGGGGGGGGGGGCAGTTTCCTCGCGATGTTCCATTTCTAGGGCCTGTATTCATTGGTGTCATTTCTCGATAGGGCGGATCTCAAGGCTTGTCTGTAACAGCCGTGTGGCCCTAGCTATGTGAGTGACATTAAAATAACTTAGTTCAGTTATTTCATTTCTGTCGCTTTAGTTTGTCCATTTTTTTTTGCGTTCGCCTTATTTCTCTTATCCCCAAGGCGGTCTGTGATGCACTGTGGTTTTTATTTTGCGCCTGTCGACCCAGTGCATCCGACTTCAGCATGCATTTTATGTAAGGATCTGCTTCCTCCTGCATTTTCTAAGGGTTTCCTTTCCCGGGGTAACCGCCGGTGCTGTGATGGGGATCGAACCCAGCACCTTCGTGTTGTGAGCCGTGCCACTTAACCATTAGGCCACGCCGTCCCCGTTTGTCCATTTAAAACACAAATATATATGTGAGCAATGTGAAAGCCCATTGGTTAGTCTCAGTTACGTCCCATGTAGAGACAGCTCCAGTGGCTACTCTTTCATGATGACCAATGACGGCATTCGTGGCTACAGTTATGGCCCCGTAACATGAAATAAAAACATATTTATATCATCACTGCAATTCCCAATTTAACTGTAACCACCCTACATAGCGAGGACGTAGAGTTAAAGGACAAACAAAATATGAATTAGCGGTGCTAAATAAACACGATCCATGCATAAGTGAAAAATAACAACGGACACAGATTTCACGTGAACAATTGATACACTTTTCTACCAGTCTAACGACATAAGCAGGACATTAAGATAACGACAAACGATTCTCTCGAGGCTCCGTAGATTTGTGTAGTTGGTATCGGGACAGATCTCCAGTACCAGCTCGGCAATGCACTACGCCCGGTGCAATCAACTCAGCATTTCACTACGCGTGGGTTCCCAACTCAGCATTGCTAGGAGCAGCAGCGCGTACCCAACACGGCATTGCACTACAAGAAATATATTCCTTGCCCCATTGCAAAATTGCAGCACGGTGGTACTGACCGATCTGGGACTCATCTCGAGGCACCGTATGTTCGTGGAAATTCTAAGTTCGCCAGGGACTCCTCTCGATGCCCTGTATGTTCGTGGAGATTCTAAGTCTCCAGGGACGAGGCACAGTGAGAGAGACAAAGAGAGAACATAAGGGCAGTTTGAAGAAATGGCACAGCAGACTGTCAACGGTGTCATTGATAAACAACAGTCACGATAAGTAGAAGTGGGGATCTATGATCGTCAAGGCCGATCGGCAGGGCACTTGTTGATGATGATATATGGAAAGATAACAATTTCGATATTTTTGCTCTGTTCCTCCCCACCACTTCGCATTGTGCAGAAAAATTGAAAACACATTCAGTTATATATGAATAATCGTTTGCTAACGCATCCCCGTAAAAGTAAATAAACACCATATTCTCTAATAACATATAATGCAAACACACATAAATGATACTCACAGAATCCTGATACACAAATGAAGACCCAATATCCCCTGAACAAAAAGTCCTCTCACAACATTCCATAAACTCAAGCTTAACTCTATGGGCCAGCTTTCTCCTGCTCGTCTAGGAGACAGTTTAGAACAAATGACATTTTCTACGCTTGCGCACGGAGCAACGTTCATATATTGACACCCAGGTAATGCACGCACGAGGCGGAGTATGGCATTCCAGGTCGTTAGAACTTCGCGATATCTGGAATAATACAGGGAGATGGCTCAGGCAAGAAATGTCAAAGTTTCCTACAATTACGTTGATGTATACTTTTTTTTAACTCTACGATTCTGCAGTGTCTATTGACGTCAATGAAAGTACTCAAGACAGACAAACTTCAGGAACATTTTAAAAAATAATTTTAATATTTTGAAGATAGTTCAAGGATGTTTAAGAAGCAATCATGCTGGTTTAACATGCTTGTGAATATTTGAAGGAAATACGTAAGTTCTTGTGGAGTGATTTGCTGGTCAGAATCTAGCTCACCACTCGTCTCGTAGTCCACAGCGACATCTTGTCCAGTAAAAACAAGCATGGTTGCGAAACGCGACTCTATGTCACCCAGGCGCGTTGGGCGTGCTTCCCTAAAGCAGTGTTTGAGATTGAAGAGCGGTATATTCGCAAAGCAGGGATCGTATCCTTTGGCTATAATTTGTTACCGCTGCAATATTAAACACATTGGAGAGACTGGTCCTGAATTCAGTGCCTACTTCCGCCAAAAACCTATATCAGATTTGTAATGACTACCGCTATCCGGTTGCCAATCACTTCAGCAGTAAATAACATACGGAGACGGTTGATATCCTGGTCGCTGGAGTCGTCTTCGGATGAAATGATTGAAACTAGTGTGAAATCAAGAATTGTTTAAGCTTCCATATGGGACAACTTAGACCTTATTGAATACATCAACTAGCATTGCGTAGCTTCTCTGTAAAATACAATCCTGTAGCAGACCCCACTGTTTGCTCTGGCCGTTATTCTAACTTAGACCATTATCACACTCATTCACATCATTCATGACTATACTCAGTAAATGACATATCACACAGCAGGTGGCATATGTATTATATACTATTCATACCATAAAAATGAGTAGTGAAATTATAAACACAATACAATACATATCATCTTAACTAAGTATTCTATTATTATATATATGTTAATATACATATTTACTAAAGCGAAAATGTTAAGCATTAGCTTATGATGGAATTCCCAACTATCTAAAACCCAGTTCTATTTTCTTACTCCCATCACACACACACACACACACACACACACATTTCTTTAACTGCATCCTCAACACACCTTATCAAAAACTTCCTCACTCAAATCCCCTCAGGCGAGCGATCTGGACATACCTCGTTCACAATGTGTCGTGCTTACAACCAACGTTCAGATTATCTATTAAAACAAAACTCACACACCTATTTGAGCGATCCTGTTCTATCACTAACATTCGTACAACAGTATATCAATCGCTCCTTTATCTAAGTCGGTGAGCTAAACAGACTATATAAATTCAGTCTCTCTCTCTCCCTCTCTCTCTCTCTCTCTCTCTCTCGGTCTCATCTCTCTATCCAGCCTCCTCTCCATCTAGCCTCCCGAGCTAAACTTTGTCTCGAGATATATACACTCAAGCAAAGTCAGAGCTTGACCAATGGATCTCAGGGGATGGCTCTATTCAGTCTTATTGGAACGAAATACATTGCACACATGTCACTCATTCTCTCGCAACAAGCTCCGCTACCATCTCGTCTGTCACTCATTCTCGCCCTACCCAAATCGGAACGCCAGTGGTCAGCTCCTACCTGTCCACATGCCTCGCCCCAACTCTGTTTTCCTCTGTTGAGACGGTGAGTGACCTTGACACGCATTTAGGCACCTTTGTTATCAGCAACCACACCACCCCTGTCCTAAACTCTCTGCTCCGGCGGGAAATGTTATAATCTCTATCTCTCTCCCCCTCCCTCTTTCTCTCTTTCGCAGTTTTTTCGTCACCTCTCCCTCCTTTAAATCGGTATGTGTCTCTGTTGCTCGAATGATACATTGCTCCTCATCTTCTTCTGCGTTCGTTCTCAATCTCACGCTACCAAGCTCTGAACAGGGCTTCGCAACTATGAAGTAGTCCGGAGAACGGAATGCATTGTGTCGCTAATTTACATCTTGACTGGAATATTTGCACCTTTCGGTCTGACACATCTGTCTTTGGAGGCATTTATCAATTCAATTTTGCATCTGTGTTATGTATGTTTATTTGTATGTGCATATGTATGTGTATCTGTATGTGTATATACGATTGTGTGTAGACGTATTTTTGTATTTTTATTTGTATAACTCTGAATGTATATACATATACTATTATGTGTTAGTCAATACATTAAAGGTAGCATCTGTTGATAAATACTTCTTGTGTGTGTATGCATGTGTCTATCTACTTCTTATGTGTGTTTTTTGTTGTTGCAATAAATGTGGTTGTGTGTAATAATATTGTCCATTTCTTGTTTGACCTCTATCGTTAATGGCGTATTTTTACTTCGCACATCCTGGCAACCTTCTGGTTAATGGCAGATGTTGAAGTTCGTATTGTAATGGGTGTCCAGTTCACGCTGATTTTTGTTGTTGTTGTGATTAATTAGATGCTTTTATTTGTTCCTTGTCTCTGATGTAAGCCATATGACCCTGACATTTGTTCCTTGTCTCTGATGTAAGCCATATGACCCTGACATTTGTTCCTTGTCTCTGATGTAAGCCATATGACCCTGACATTTGTTCCTTGTCTCTGATGTAAGCCATATGGCCCTGACAAGTGTTCCTTGTCTCTGATGTAAGCCATATGGTCCTGACAATTGTTCCTTGTCTCTGATGTAAGCCATATGGCCCTGACAATTGTTCCTTGTCTCTGATGTAAGCCATATGGTCCTGACATTTGTTACTTGTCTCTGATGTAAGCCATATGGCCCTGACATTTGTTCTTTGTCTCTGATGTTAGCCATATGGCCCTGACATTTGTACCGTTTTCGTCTGTCCCGATGCGATAACTGAGCCACACCCATTTACGATATCATGTATTTATACTTCACTGCAAAGCTAACATGTTCGCATTCCTGCTGCAAAGCGCTACAGTCAATTCTACTGTAACTGGATACCTAACTTTCAGTTTAGATCAGCGGAAACAAAGTTATTCATGTTTTATGTCCTTATTTTAAAGAACAATTATTTGCGATATGTTCATCAAGTAAACATATTTTGTAACGTTTTGTATGTTCAAGCGCTTTCATTTCCCCATCCTGTATTCAAAACATTTCATACAGACAGTTTGGATTCCATTTCAGAGATAGCGAATAGAATGTTATCGTAACTGAAAACATTATTTGTTTCACTTATTAATCCATATACTACCTTGCAGTTGTGATTGTTGTTTTTGTTTCCAATGCCCACAATGAGTAGCATTACACCTGTGTGCGCCCTGAAAAGGACGTTAAGTGGTGGGTTGTAGTAGCTTTCCTCACACGTGATGATGAAGGTGAACCGGGGTCCTCCAAGCGTGTGTGCTATCCTTTGCTTCAACTGCCTGTCGCTCACTACTACGGGGATCATGTCGATCCCTTGCCTCGTTAGCCAGACTGCCATGAAAACAGCCCGTTTCCAGGGAGGGCTACTAGGAAGCCGAGGTGAGAGTCTTGTAAACTAAATTTTGCCTGACCCTGAGCAATATGTCTGATCAATATATTTTACCTGACCTAACGTTAGTCTTCCTCCCCTGCAGTTGTCATTTAAGTGAATAAAAGAAGTTGTTGATTTTGTTTTTGTTTTTTAATGCCATGAAAAGTGCGTTAAGTAGCAGGTTGTTGTAGCTTTCCTCGCACCCTGCTCATGCTGATGAAAGTGGACCGTGGTCCTCCAGTTGGTTATGCTATGCTTGGCTTCATCTGCGTGACGCTAACTAATACGGAGATCATGTCGATCCACATCTCATCAGCCAGACTGCCTTAAAGACGACTGTTTCCAGGGAACGCTACAAGGTATAGAGATAGTGCTCTTGGTCATTCCATTTATTACTTTGAAAAACTTACACTTAATATTGTAAAAGAGAAAGAAAAGTAATCACGAATCACACTATATTAGTCTTAACAGCCATCTTTTTGGAATGGGTCTACCATATTCACGTTGTTAGTGTAGTCTAGTACAGCCGATAACACATTTCTTTAGGTTTCTAGCAGTCAGGTAAAAAATGTTGGAGCTAGGCACAGTACTAGATACAAATGATATATCGCAGTAAGAGAAACTGAATGCATACGTCACTAGCCTGATATGTTAGGCTGTATAGCAACATTTATAGGTGACATGTCGTTCTGGAACCAGAGATGTGTCGTAACCTGTTTTACTGTATTGTATATCTCAATAAACTACTAATAAATTACGTAGTTCATTACACTTTGAAAATAAACATTCCCGAGGTAAGAGTTAGAGAGGTGGAAAATGAACTAAAAAAGAGAAGGAAAAGGAAAGAAAACAATGAGGATGAAATAAACAAGCTTTTCAGTATCCAAGAATTGAATTGGGCAGTAGGAAAACTTAAGATAAAAAAGGAACCTGGGCCCGACGCAATAACAAATGAAATGATTTCACACTTGGTACCAATGGGCACACAGCGATTCCTGGACTTGATAAACCAATCGTGGACTCAAGGATTGTTCCCAAAAGAATGGAAAGATGCAGAAATAATCCCAATCTTCAAGAAGGGTAAACCAAAAGAAAACAAAACAAGCTACCGTTAAATCAGCCTCCTTAGCTGTCTGGGAAAGACAATGGAAAGGCCAGTGAACAATAGGATGCTAACTTTCTTTTAGAAAAACAAAATCCTGGACGAGTGCCAGTCTGGCTATAGAAAATGCAGGGGTACCGACGACCAGACCGCGTATCTGACCCAGGAAAATCGAAGATGCCTTTCAGAGGAAATGCAAACTATTGACCACCTTCTTTGACCTGACTAAAGCTTTTGACAAAGTCTGAACGAAGGGACTAATGCTGACATTAGCGGGCTGCGGAATAAGAGGGAAAATGCTTGACTGGATCAAAGAGTACCTCCCCTCACGATGTGCGAGAGTCAGACTGGATCAAAGACTACCTCCACTCACGATGTGCGAGAGTCAGACTGGATCAAAGACTACCTCCACTCACGATGTGCGAGAGTCAGGCTGGATCAAAGACTACCTCCACTCACGATGTGCGAGAGTCAGGCTGGATCAAAGACTACCTCCACTCACGGTGTGCGAGAGTCAGGCTGGATCAAAGACTACCTCCACTCACGGTGTGCGAGAGTCAGGCTGGATCAAAGACTACCTCCACTCACGATGTGCGAGAGTCAGGCTGGATCAAAGACTACCTCCACTCACGGTGTGCGAGAGTTAGGCTGGATCAAAGACTACCTCCACTCACGGTGTGCGAGAGTCAGGCTGGATCAAAGACTACCTCCACTCACGATGTGCGAGAGTCAGGCTGGAAGAACACAGGAGCAAAATGGTAAAACTTCATGAGGAGGTTCCCCAGGGAGTATCACTATCCCCTACCTTGTTTATCCTCTTCATTAATGATCTGCCAAAACAGTTCAGATCACACAACAACAAGGCACTCCATGCGGATGACCTGGCCAAATGGACCCAGGCAGAAAACATTGGAACCGCAAAAGCAAGAATGCAGGAAGCAATTAATGCAGTAACGTAATGGGCAGACTCATGGGGTGTCACAATAAACAAAAGCAAGACCATCTCAACACTCTTCTCGCTCTCTACAAAGCCAGAGCAGGTCAACCTATATTTAGAAAATAGCCTACTTCCTCGAGAAAACAATCCTACATACCTAGAAATGAGATATGACAAAAGATTAACATGGCGCCCATCCATAGAGGATACTCAAAAGAAGGCCACACTCAGACTAAGGCTGATAAAAAAACTGGAAGGGACAAACTGGGGCGCAGATGCAAACACAACCAGACATGTCTACACTGGATACGTGCGGCCAACACTGGAATATGGCATGGGTGCCTATGCAACAGCGGCAAAGACAAACCTACAGAAACTAGACAAGGCACAGAATACCGAATTATTACCGGAGGTCTGCGACGTACCCCAATTAGAGAACTCAAAGCGGTAGCAGGCCTCTAGAGCCTCGGTGAGCGCAGAGAAGGAAAAATACTAAACCTGACAGAAAATACAAGGGTATGAATAAACATCCAATGTAGGGAAAAGTAAATGAATTAACAAAAAAAACCACATAAAAAGAACAAGCTTCAATCATCTATCACAAGCCCTTACAGCCAAGAAAGTGACATCAAATCAAAATGTCCAACGACATGGGAAATGATACAAGTATATGATAATACAGACCAACAGCCCAACTTCACTGTGGAAGCGAAAATACCAGGTATCGATAGAAAGGTGGAAGAATCAGACCATGCGTTGAAAGAAAAAACCCTAAAGCATATTGGAGACGCCTATCCGCAACCCATGTGGACGCACGTCTACACAGATGGATCATCAGAGGAAGCATTGAGGAAAGGAGGGGCGGGACTCATCATATTTCTACAGGATGGAACCGTTATAGAAAAAGCAATTGCTGCCGGGGAGCCCTTAACAAATCTAAGAACAGAGCAACAGGCAATAATTGAAGCAGTCAAACTATTGGATGAAAAGGGGTTAAAGGATAACAGAATAGTGTTTTTTGTGCGACTGCATGGAAATTTTGCAGGCCACACAAAGAGAGCCACGAAATAGTGTGGAAAGGGAACTGTTACGCCAGCTAAACAAACTCTCAGACCACAATAAAATCACCCTCCAGTGGATTCCAGCTCACTGTGGCATACCTGGAAATGAATGGGCCGACAGGCTAACCAGTGAAGGAAGACAAAGAGAACAATTCACCCACCCAGTGTCACTGCCAAAAGTCAAGACAAACATCCCCCAAAAATATAAACAACAGTGGATAGTGAGAACAAACAGTAAATACCCACAGGACCCAATCAATAGACTGCATAAGAAACAGTATACCACAATTTTTCGCCTCAGAACAGGTCATTGCAGACTAAATGCAGACATGCATAAAATGAAAGCAGCACAGACTGCACAATGTACATGTCAGAGAAGAACCCAGACTCCAGAACACATCCTGCAAACATGTCCACTGCACCAAGACTCCCGTGAGAAGACCTGGCCCGAGGAGAGAAACATACAATACAAACTGTGGGGAACCATTGAGGACCTGCGACTGACGTGCCACTTCATGGCGGCAGCCCATCTAGGGGCATAAAACGAGCATACAAAACCGAACACAAAGAAGAAGAAGAAGAAGATTACACTTTGAGTAGCCGCAGGCTGATGAAGCTACTTAAACTTACTTAATCGCTCCTCTTCTATCGTGAGGTGTAAAGGTTTGCCAGTAAGAAAGCCATACTGTTCTATCGAGTGTCTTTCTTCTAGTTTATTTCCAACCCAGCCCTCGATCACTTATGGGACTGCTCCACTCGTGTCTGCAGTGGCTGGGCTTCGAGATTGCTACGTATTGTCTGATTACGGATCATGTCCCTTTGTGTCACCTGAAACCGCTTTCTTTGGTAGCTCATTTCTGGAGTTTGTAGTTGTCTTTGTTGGGTTGTGGTCATTGCTCATGAATCGCATCCATATGTCAGGACAGGCACATAGGTCGAGCGGCATACACTCATCTTTGTTTTCCTGCTTATATCTCTTTTGCTGAGGAATCCTCTGTTCATTGCATGGAAAAGTCTACCAGCTGCTGCATTTCGTGCAATTAATGTCCCTCCCCTGCTGTCTATTACCACTTCTAGATATTTTAAGTGGCTAACCTGCTCCAGTGCTCGTGTTCCCAGGGTTATCTGATGTTTCTTCTCATCTCTGGCGATCACCATGATTTTTGTTTTGGAGTTGCGGATATGCATTCCTCTCTTCTTTAACTCTTATTTTCAGATCTGCAAGCTGATCTGGGGATGTCCTTATGATTTCATAGTCAAGGCCACGTCATCTGCAAATGCTATCTTCGATATGGGACTTGGTCTCGTCGTTCAGTACCCTACTTCATACGTTTTTGTCCGTCTTGCAAGCTTTGATGACTTCATCGATGAGGAGTATGAAAAGGTACTGGGATAGAATATCACCCTGTCTTACTCCGCTAGTGGTCCTGAACTCTCCTGACTTTTGATTTGATGTCCGCGCATGATTTCTGCATGTTTTATAGAAATTCTTTATGTCACAGATCAGGGGTCCTGGGATGTTCATCTGTCTGATTGTAAAGATAAGGTCTTGAGTACTTCTGTTTACCGGAAACCCACATTGAATCTGGTCCATATTTGGCTCTGCTAGACCTCTTAATCGCCGTTATAAAATACTAGAGTAGACTTTCCCGGGGACATTAAGAAGGGAAATGCCTATGTGCTTTTCACATTGTCGATTGTCATCCTTTTTAAATATTGGTATTATGGCAACCTCCCATTTGCTTGGTATCTTCTTGTGGTGCCCAGCTGCCTTAAGAATCTTCATGAATAGTATCTCTCCTGCCGTTGCCATGTATTTAACCATTTCTGCTGTTATACCATCATGCCCTGCTGCTTTACCAATCTTAATTTTCTACAATGCTGCCTTTATATCTTCCATTGGGATATTATTGTCCCTATCCATGGCTTCTTCCTCTGAGATTAGGACTGTTACATCCGGAGTTTGATTTTCCTCCACTCCAAGGAGATCTGAGAAATATTCGTTTCATCTCTCTATGCTATTTACTCGAGACATCCGATGATACTCGTATCGTCGTCGCAAGACTAGCCAGCAAACTCTGGAACTTGTGGGTTTAAAATCAGAGGTCCCCCTCTCCTATGTGAACTGCCTGAACAGGCTAATGAGCTTCGTCTACCTGGGCTTAGAGTCAGAGTTTACCTTCTCTTAAATTAGCTGCCAAACAAGGCTAATGAGCACAATCTGCCCGCCCAGTTATACCGCCAGGTACTCGGTCGCGCCTCACAAACAAAAGAGTAAACTTAATCATTGTGGGCATTACATAACAACAGCAACAACAATAACAGCAACAACAACAACAGCAACAACAACAACAACAGCACAACAACAACAGCAACAACAACAACAGCAACAACAACAACAACAGCAACAACAACAACAACAGCAACAACAACAACAACAGCAACAACAACAACAACAGCAACGACAACAACAGCAACGACAACAACCACCAACAATGCATCAGTTGTTTTTTATCAGGGTCACCTCTTCTTTAAAAAAAAGTAGACGTAATTGGACAATTTCGTAGTCCATTTCCAGAATTTTTTGAACTTTTTTTCTTTTTGTGAATTACTTAAAGTCCAAAACATAACATCCTCTAAAACAAACCTTGAACACATTTCTGAGAATAGTGAGAAACAAAACCAACAGTAATATAACTCACCCAGCAGACATCCTGTCGTAAACAATAAAAGGACAACACGACAAGGGAACCTTTGTTAGTAGAACCAACAAAGAAGCAATGTCACCAGTTCTAGGTTTCCACTAAGGGAATCAGATTATAACTGTCAGAGACATTAGTCGGTGCTGACAGTTGGCATTAGACCGGATGCTTGCTAATATAAAAATGGCGGACGGATTGCGTGCGGTGACTAGTGTTATACCGCTAGCAGCAGGAATGTTAATGGGGCGACGTGACACTAAAAGGAAGAACTGTTTTTTTTTAAAGTTAAACCTTTTAATGGGCAAAAAAGTAATAGAAAAGTTATCGCTCATAAAAAATTTCTTGGTGAAAATACATTTTTTTTCATAAAGTCAGCATGCGTGATATTCACTCTCTAATTATCTGATTCTATCTTTCGTCACCTACTCGTGAACGGGGAAAGTCAGAAATAGTAGCAAGGTAATCCATCAGACATGTGGTAGAAGGAGACTAAAGATGATTGGGCATGGGGCCAGCTACTAGATTCCCTATAAACAATTAGCACAAAGGAAGAAAACAATTACACTCAATGGAATAAGAGGAGAAGTGATAACATCAAATCTGAATCAACTTATTTGTTTTATTCTAGGCACTTTTTATTGTCTTGTACGGCTTCAAGAGCTGGACTGTCTCACAGAGAGATTGGAAGCGGCTCTAGGTCTTTCACTTGTTCTATCAGCATTGTCTTATTGGAGTTCGCTGGTACGATCTAGTCTCCAACAGCGAGGTGTTCCGACAGACCCTACTCGAGAGCATTTCCCCAACGCTGGTACGCCATCGCATCTCTTCATTATGCCATGTTAAACCTTATTCAGGATATCCCGGATCAACAGCTCTTACTTCTGTTCCCGTAAATCAGATGCGGGAAAAGACGGTAACCCTTATTGAGTAGTCCCCGGCGTCGCCCGCACAACACCTGTATGAGACACAGAACATCTTCACTTGACCTGCACTATGCCTGGAAGTATACCATCAGCCGCTTTCATGAATGACCATAGCCCCGGGAGACGGACTACTTGACTTGATTATCTTTTTCGTCAACTTCTTCCAAATTTGCAGACACGTTTTTATTATTACTCTACTAGTGTTCATATATCTTCTTCGTCTTCTTCTTCGTACGCTGTTAAACGACAACCTGTTTTTGCTCGAAGAAAGCATCGGTCATCCCGAGGCTGTCGACACTGCCATAGAGCGTGTCTAGTGTTGCCACTGGTGATGGCCACATGTGCTTTCTCTGGTGCTCGTATGCCAGGAAGTTTTGCAGCAGATCTTCAGCGGTAGTTTTCTCGGTACCCCAAGTGCATTCGTCAGTGCCACCTATCTTCAGTTTATTGAATAGGTGGTACCTCAGTCTCTTGTGGCATGTGCGGAGTCTGAAAACCACGACCTGCTCTCTTCTGTTCAACTGGTAATAGGCATCATATTTTGTGTAGCCAGTATGTTCTGTTTCTCATGTGGCCATGTATTTGGCCCTACTAAGCCTTGTGGACTCTTCGTAGGTCACACTATAATCTGTTTGTGGTAGTCTTGCACCTTCTTTTGCCAGTCTGTCTGCCTCCTAGTTGCCTTGGATGTTGCAGTGGGATGGAACCCACTGTACCACTACTCATTTTGTTGCGGACTGCTGGCATAGTTGACAGAGTACTGCTCTTAAATTCATTTGTCTACATGTTCTCGATGCTCAAAGTTTCTACAAGATGTGATAGCCAGCTCCTTCCCCAACCATCTTTGTCGTCTCTTATGACATGACGTCAGGTTACAGTGTTACTAATAAAGACCTCTTCTTTTACCTTAATCGTCTCCTTAGTCTAACACTTCATCGCAAATATTATTAAAACCATCTTCTTGTACCACTCCACGTTATATTTCACATTTATTTTCACCGTCAATAATTATGTGCATATAGTTGAACGTACGAACTTTCTACACTGCACGACTGCCATATTCAACTGTGTCCACTCCTCCCGTGTAGCATGCTAATTTGCTTTATTAAGCAGATTTGACTGATCAGATGTAAAAATACATCGAAGCTGATGTAGCAAAGACAAAAACAAGAGGCTATTACGTAAATAAGGATGGCTTAGACAAGGCTTTGGAAACAAAAACGGAACTTACGTCACAGCCTAAAGGGATTCGTCAATAGCAAAAAAAAAAAGATATGAAAACATAGAACATATTGTATCAACAACAATGCCACATACAGATCGGGAATGAGGTTGATCAGTTAAGTGTTTCTATTTCATGGGGTATTTGTTCCTGACAAAGATCTCTTTGTTGAAATGATACGTTTCTTTTAGTTCTAATGCAGTCTGCGTTATCATTGCCACTGTAGATAAAGGTATAGGAAGGCTCACGCCGGGCGTAACAGCTGATGTGCAACTAAATGATCGAGTCTTCAGCATACTAATTCGCATCGATAAGTTGGACAGTTTACTTTCTATTGCAATGTCTTCCTTAAACACTGGTGCCCATTTACAGCTGGGTAGACGGAGCGTGCCGTTAGTTGGTGCTAAGCTCCGTTCGTACGCAGGGAATTATTTGGCCGTTTATTTCATTTTCACATATTCTATCCAGAACCATGCGCCTATATCGTACCTTCTTTTAGCGTGGATCTCATTCGTCTATTCACATCCAAACCATTCTGCTGTACCTGTTTGAATGTTTTCGATTACAAAAACATTTGATTACAGATAGGAATTCAATCAATTAAACACATTATGTAAACAGCAACTGATACGAGAGCATTAGATAAACAAGACATGTACATCACGGAGAATGACGTGTCCAAAAAGAGAGCTAGATAAACATTGCATTAGGACATATCGAACGGCTCTTTGAAACTTTTAGATAAATAAAATGAAACGAAAAATGACGCATTATCCATTTATCAATTCCAAGGACAATACATTTTTCACTATTGTATTCCTGAATAATATGCCAAGTGATGTTTTTATACCTTTTTTAAATACCTCACCACTTAAGCTACTGAACACACAGTGAGCTGTTTATTAGTTTCAACGGCTGAGGTGCAATGCCCCGATCTGATAAAAATTGTCACATAAGAATTTAGTTCGTACTGTTAGTAGCCTATTCCAACCCTTTCTCGGTTGAGCGGTGGGCTTTTTCTGACCTCAGTTTGAAACTGGGCTTCAGTTAACCTCGGTGTCACAGTAGGTTCATTCTCACCTCAATATGACAGTAGACCCATTCCGAGATCAGTGTGCCCTGGGCTTATTCTGGCCTCAGTATGATATTGGGCGTATTCTGATATTAGTGTGACAGTAGGCTTTATTTTACTTCCGTGTGCCAATGGGCGAATTCTGACCAGTGTGACAGTTGGCTTATTCTGACCTCATTAGCGTTGTTTAAATCCAGTGGACAGCGCGCTTATTCTGAATTTAGGGGGTAGCGGGCGTATTCTGATTGCAGTGCGGAAGTGTGCTTATTCTAACTTCAATTTGGCAGTGGGCTTATTCTGACCAGTGGACCAGTGGGCTGATTCTGAATTCAGTTTGGCAGTAGGCTTATTCTGACTTCAGTTTGGCAGTGGGCTTTTTCTGAATTCAGTGGGACAGTGGCCTAATTCTGATTTCAGTGGACCAGTGGGCGTATTCTGAATTCAGTGCGGCAGTGGGCTAATTCTGACTTCAGTGGACCAGTGGGCTAATTCTGAATTCAGTGTGATTGTTGGCTATTCTCATTTCAGACAAGCATTAAGTCTGCAATGTTAGCTGCATCTTTCGGTTTGTTCTGCACGTGGCAGTCATCGTATTCTCATCTCTGAGGTGTACATAATCAATTCAAGTGATCTGACTAGTCAATTGTCAGGTAGCTTGTATGGTAGATGGAGTGGAAGTGATATTTCTCAGTCAGGCACTGCCCCACTGGCATCGGCACGACTTCATTAGAGGTGCATTTGTTTTCCGCAACTGATTTCTAGGGATACGTGAAGAAGCTATCCAGCAGAGACGTCCTGTGAGAATGGCAACGTCGATCCAGCGGTGAGGACATACTCTTGAGTTGTGTCTGTTAGGAGACTTGAATGTTTGTGACTAGGTCTTGCCACACGAACCCAAGGAAACGTCGTTTGTTGCGCAATGTGGAAGACCTCAAGCAGCTTCCGTATTCCCTATAAGATCTCCAGGCTTTGGAGCCGTGCAAGAGGAATACAATAACGTATAGTATTTAGAGCCGCAGTTTGGTATCTAAGGTGAGCCTCTGAGGGGTCCATATTATGTACATATGTACATTGGTGACGTCACAAGTCCAATCCTCAATGTGATGCCACGATTACTGTGTGCTTCAGGAATTAATTTCCTGTACAGAGTCCGCCCAAAAACCGATAGGACGCGAAATATCAACAACAAAATAGACAGACACGAAAACATTGTATGGGTTCTTCTAACACATTACGCTTTATGTGTTTGCAATGTATGGCTTCATTCAATTCTGTATTTTTGTTTATATAAATTATTTATATTTTAAGCCAGATCTGGTTTAAGTTTGGCGCAAGCCTAATGTACTGAAGAGGGGTTACATATGTGACTGCATGGACTCTCAGAGAGCTTGTATCGCCTCCTGCTTTGAGCTTGTACTTTTACTGCGTCAAACAGATCGCTAGGAGTCTACTTTCATCAAATGTTGTTTTGAAGGCTCCGGTGTCAAATTGAAAGCTAATGTATCGTGAAGGTTTTCGAAGTGTGCAGTGATATGTCATGAGATATATTGATGTGGGCCATGATGTGTGTTGTGGTGTGCCATGAGGTGTGTTGTGGTGGTTCATGATGTGTGTTGTGGTGGGTCATGATGTGGGTTGTGGTGGGCATGATGTATGTTGTGGTAGGTCCTGATGTATGTTGTGGTGGTTCATGATGTGTTGTGGTGGGCCATGATGTGTGTTATGGTGGGTCATGATGTGTGTTGTGGTGGACCATGATGTGGGTTGTGGTGGTTCATGATGTGTGTTGTGGTTGGCCATGATGTGTGTTATGGTGGGCCATGATGTATGTTGTGGTGGGCCATGATGTGTGTTATAGTGGGCCATGATGTGGGTTGTGGTGGTTCATGATGTGTGTTGTGGTGGTTCATGATGTGTGTTATGGTGGGTCATGATGTATGTTGTGGTGGGCCATGATGTGTGTTATGGTGGGTCATGATGTATGTTGTGGTGGGCCATGATGTGTGTTGTGGTGGGTCATGATGTATGTTGTGGTGGGCCATGATGTGTGTTATGGTGGGCCATGATGTATGTTGTGGTGGGCCATGATGTGTGGTATGGTGAGTCATGATGTATGTTGTGGTGGACCATGATGTTAGTTGTGGTGGACAATGATGTGCGTTGTAGTGGGCCATGATGTGTGTTGTGGTAGGTCACGTGGTAAATCGTAGGCTTTGCAGTTGTAGTGAGACATGGCCAATTAATGCATTCAAGAATATATGTAATGCCAATATTTTTTAGAGCAAGGAAATTTAAAGGAAACTGGGTGAATACAGACTCTGCAGAGTCTTCTAAACCAGTACAAAAACGTTAAGTGAAGTTAGGTAACACATTCTGTTGACAGCGTTTACGATCATGTGTTTCAGCCTGATCTTGTCTTTGTTCCTCTCCCTTCGGTGTAGAGGACCACCATTGAATTTAACCTTATTTAAAATTCCTGCGCCAAAGCACATTGTGTGCTTTTATAATAGAACTTTCCGTAACAATTTGTGTTACACGATACGGTTACTGACTTCCAATTCCACCTCCCGTTAGTCGTGTTTTACGACATACATTGAAGTGGGCATATTCTTTAAGGTCTACAAAGGGACACATTGATATACACATAACAATAAGCGACTGCACGAGCCAGTTGTGTTGAACTTATCACATAAATGTTAACCACCATATTCAATGTGTGTTCTGTGAGTTATACACTTATTTGAGACGATAAAGAGCCAGATTTGACCACAGTCATTTTGGATATATCATCGTTATAGATATTGAAATGATATGTTAAAAAGTTCTGAAGAGCCCCTAAGGTACACTTAGTGGGACCATTGCACACAGGCAAGGGTTACATTTTGAAGATGATCAACAGCTGTCTTTTGGATGATGCTAAGACAATCAGTGGACCCACAATGCACATGTTAATTAAAATCATACGCGGTTCCAGAAAAGATGGACTACTGATAAAAACAAGCAGGAGTGTGTAGTATCATCGACCTACAAGTACCACCAGTATTTACAGTCTTTGACATGATTCGGTTCTTACTAAACACAGGTGGGTCTTCGCGTTGTTCGATGGCGTAAATTCATGACTTAACAGAACAGAACTAGGGTAAAGAATGCCTCATGGGAGACATTAACATCGACAAAAGGAACTGGCCACTTCACTCATACATTGAGGTATCGAAATGAATATATGGAAGCTGTAACTTTTAAAAGTCGTTAACAAAAACATGTATAGTTTATGACTAAGTAATTGAATCATGACAAACACGGTAACGATTCTAACGTTACATCCAAAATGTCTTCGTTGGGAAAAAAAACTAATGTTAACAACTAACACAGAACAATATTAAAAAAAACAAGACGAGGTGTAAAATGACAGGCTTAATTTCGTCGTAATTATAGGATTCGCCAGGACAGGGATTCAAGGCGTCCATCTTAATCGTGTATTTTATACTTGTGATAATGATACAGTATTCGAAGAGACACAGACACAAAGACAACTTATTGCAAAGATCAGAACAAGGCAGTCAACCTTTTTCGGACATGTTATGAGAAGAGGAGGGCTTGGAGCACGTAGTGACAACGGGAAAGATATCAGGAAAGAAAGCCAGAAGAAGGCCGACAGAGAAGATGCTAGACAGCCTGAGATAATGGCAAGGGCGACTATCAACAACAGAGTTAGCTTACAACACATGTGATAGAAGCGGATGGAGGTCAATGACAGTCAACGCCAACCAGCAAGGCACATGATGATGATGTGATTGTTAATTGTTAGACTTTAGTTGTTCTATTCCTGACGAAGGATTTGTGGCCGTAACGAAGGTACGATTTTGTTGTTGTGCAGCCACTTAGCCATTAGATATTGGTGTTTTTATAGAAAAAGGTGCATTAGAACAACAACCGGAAGACAGCATACTGGACATACATTCTGCTATTTACACTTCCTTTTCCTGTGTATAATGTGATGGCTATTTCTTCATTCTTTACAAAAAATGTCTAGCTGGCTTTATAGAAACGCGCATGCTCAAAATCCGTCCAATAAGTCTAGTCTCAACATTCGGTTTTCTCTCAAAATTTTCCTGACTGTGCAGAAAGAATCGTTTATAATCATCGTTTTACTGCACATACCTGTTTTCTACAGCAGAAGATGCGCTTCGTTGTAATGCATGCCGGATCAATGTATATCGATCGATCTCATTTCGTGGTCATAAACATACTGTACATATCAATACACAAACGCAGTTTCTGGAAAGCAAGTTTTGGATAAATATGCTTATTTGACGGGAATATATTAACCAGGAATCATTATTTTTCTGAATGTGTCAAGTTTTTCCAAAGTCACTTTGACTTAACTTAGTAGCTGGTCTTGTTTCAAGGTATGTGAAGGTCATCTTTTTTTTTTTTTTTCGGGAATACTTTTTTTTAAAACTGTTGTACGACCTTATTCTCTTTGTTGGGGTGGTCGATGTTTAATTTAGGCTGAGGACTACATGTCTCTTTGGCACTGCTGTCGTAGCGTCATGTGCTGGCTTGGTTTGTTTATTTCACTCGCAATATAAAAAGCAACACATTTCTTAGAGGGATTTGATCCAACGCCGTAATTACAGTAACCAGGTATCGAGACGATTCGGCAACGCGTCCTCATCAGACTTCCAGTTGCGTTTAAATAAGTAGCCGAGAAAGCGCAGAGGTTAGAGAAATGAATTCACAACTGAGCGACATCGCTTCGGACCAAGGTGCTGCCAGATGTTATTGTAAATAATCTGCTGCCGTGGTTTATCGAACTTTAAAAACATGGATGCCAGAACAATCAAAGAAGTAAATGGGGCCGTCGCGATGCTGACCAGATAACCTCCTAGTGTACCCTTGGTCGTGAAAATAATAGCTGTCTATCGTTGTCGATGAGGACCGCCGACATCATCCTTGTCACAGATTTCCGTGTTGGGAGTGAGTGTGTATGTGGCTGAACAGGCCAATGCTGGCACGAAAACTTCTGCTACATATCGGGCACACGATGTTTGTAGAAGGGGATGGTGTTTCCGCTGTTGGGGATTTCCGGGTCTCGCGTCTGCTCTGGGCTTTCACAACACGATCGTCTGCGCTGGTAGCTACACCCGATTTTACTGCGCTTCTCCAGTCAGATCTGTTTTGCGCAAGACATTCCCAGGTGTCGATGTCTTTCTGGCAACTTTTCAGTGAGTCCTTCAGACCGTCTTTAAAACGTTTCTTTGGGCGCCCTCTCTCGAGCTATCCCTCTCTCAACTCGCCGTAGAGAAGCTTCTTTGAGAGCCGCTCGTCTGACATACGGGCGAGGTGTCCGGCCCATCCTAGTCGTGCTTTTTCTAGCAGTGCATGGATGCTGGGCATGTTAGCCCTTGAGAGAACCTCGATGTCAGTGACACGATCTTGCCATCGGATATGGAATATTAGCCTCAGGCAATATGTGTGGAAGTGGTTTAACCTCCTTGCATGTCCAGAGTATACAGTCCAGCTTTCGCAAGCGTATAGTAGGGTTGGAATGATGGTTGCACCGTAGACTTTGCGTTTGGTCTTGACGCTGACGAAACGACGTGCCCTGACCATCAAGAGCATTCTACCAAAGGCTGTGCTGGCCTTTGCTATTCTGCTTGTCACTTCATCGTCCAGGCTGACAGATCAAGACAGCGTGCTGCCCACATATGTGAATTTGTCTACGACATTCAGTGTCTGCCCGCTGACTGTAGTCTCTGGTTTTGTGTACGGCATGCCTTGGTCGTGATAATAGTTGGTCAACACCACACCTCGGTGTGTAAATTGGATTGTTGCTGCTTTACTTTTGCAATGGGTGCCTGGACATTTCGGGATTCAGGAAACAGATGGCTTACAAATTTGCAAAAACAGGAGCCATTAAACAAGAATTAGATATACTCTGCAATAACCATACAGTAAAACGAATTATTAAGAAAAATACTAGGGAAATCTAGAGGAACAGGTGGGCGACCGGAACAACGGATCGCAGTTTATTTAGCAAAATGTCAATGTCGAAAAGTAATAATGGCATTAATAAAATACATATACGAGATCAAAGTCTCATCTTTCAGTTCCGAACAGGACACGCCATATTCAATAGCCACTTTAACCGAATCAATCCCCAGCATCTGCCCTTGTAGAGACATTGCTCTAACCCTGATAAAACAGTTAGACACACCTACACAAAGAGTGCAAGGCGCTTGAGAAAACATTCTTACAAGCATGCCGGCAATTACCAACATACTGTGCGGAGCAGTGAAACAACGGAAGAAGATCTGTATCTATATAAGAATGGCATTGGGTTGCCAAGAGCAGACTTGCTCAGAAGCTATGGTTCAAAAACGACACCCGTATCCTTTTTTAGATACATTTTCAAAGCTGAAGTAATCCTTCATATCATGTGTAGCAATATTTGGAAGCAAGACTAGGAGATTTGAAGGGTACGTTTCTCATGACAAAAGTACTGAGTGCGTCTTTCAACCGACACGATTCTGTTAATACAGACTAAATGATTACTCGGCTTGCTCTTATGTTAGTCAGTTGGCTAATCTAGACCATTAAAAGCTATGCATGCTATGTGACTACCTAGAGCAACCTATACACAACAGGTCTGTTCTTTCTTCCCCAGTAAGGGCCCCCGAAATCCATACGGGAGAGACAACCTGATATTGTTGTAATAATAATTGTTAACGTTGAGGTACAGCTATCCTTTCACGCTAAAACGCAAGAGACAGCTGCTTAAAAGCTTTTTTCTTAAACTATTGATCAGTAATGGTTTGCGAAATAACGTGCAAGCTTACGAGAAATCCAGTATCAATATAAGGGAGGCAATTATTATCAAGGGAGACAACATGGTGAAGAAAATTAGACAAGCGCGATGTATACTGCTGGAATGTATATATTATTAAACAAACTAAAAATATGAATCAAATACATGATAACAAGATAAAAAAATATCTTCCCTGTTCATGATGAGGCTTTATACAACCCTGGCTTTATAATTGGTTACAGGTTTGAATATTTAGGCTACGCGTCTCTCATTACGGTTCTTTGTTCTTGTTATCTTTGTATGGATCTCATATAAATGGCTGAAGCTGGTACATTGGTTCGTGTTATTTCAGTGTTTCTCAAAACGTCAGTGTTTGTTTAGTAGATGGGCAGTTACATCTATAATGGAATGGTCGTATCATTTTTGTTTTCACTAGTTACCAATTTCGTTTGATCCCGTAGAAGCTATTTCCAGACCGTGGTATCTTTGTATTTCTTTTAGTGTCTCTAAGAAATCATACGAAAGCGGTATATCTCAAGGTAATTCTAATTTCGGCTCACGTCTAGAGCTCCGTTCACGAGATCAAGTTCCCGTGTCTACCTCTTCCTTTGTACTTCATCAATTATTCATTGGCTACCTCTCAAATTTTGATTTCCTTGGCTACCTCTTGTATTGATCTTAACCAGACGTTTTCTGGCTACTTTTTCCACTGCCTTTTATCACTTGTTCCTTGGTTACCTCTCCCACTGCCTTTTATCACTTGTTCACTGGCTACCTCTTCAACTGGCTTTCATCACCATCGACACAGTGTTTCGAATCTCTATCGACATTTTAAGGTTTTCGTTTGTAACTGTCTCGATCAGGGACAGTGTCAGAGAAGCTGGTCGAGCGGCTTGAGAGTCGAATTCTGACCACATTGGACCTGCGTTCAAAGTCTAGTAAGGATTCGGTTTTTGTTTCTTTCGGAGATGCAATGAAAACCGAGTTCGTACATGTAGCGCGACTGCAGATACAAGCGTTCTTTAATCCTCTGCCTTATAACTCTCAGAAATAGGAATAAAGCCTAAGTATAGTTTTTAGTTAGCAGCGAGACATGGCAAAATCAATCAATGATCAACAAGGACAGCGCAATCGATGAACGAGCGACACACACGCAACATGCAGCAACTTGGAAAACGAGTTTCATCGAGCAGGTAAAGGCTACTGAACATACGAGTAGGAGTGTGTACAACCAGTGAGCTAAATAAACCAAACGTATCTCTACCCTTTGTCATTTCACAAACACGTAATAACCTTATATAGATCTGCTCGGGGTGCGCTGATTTCAATTCCAAATAAGAATCGACAATGTTAGCACAGCTATATTTTTCACAGCTAATATGTACAAAGCAATATGATAAATTAGCCTCGTTCATAGATTGATCTAAGCGAGGTTTGGCTTGAAATCTAAGGGGATTGTTATCATTGTACTAGAACGTTATTCTGATAACGTCTTGGGATATTGAAGGATGTTTTCTGACGAAATGGGTCTTCTTAGTACTCGTTCAGACGCCAAAACGTAACACGTTTAAAGATGTAACATTTCAGATCAGGGGTGATTGGATAATGATACATTTCCGTATAATATTCATGACATGGGATGGGGGGAGGGAGGGGGGCACCAGTGGTCTCGAGGTAAGTTGTTTTCCCTCAGGAGCTGGAGGTCGTGAGTTCAAGTCCCGATGGAGGAGACACTGGGATTTTGCACGTGGATCGTCCGGTAAATATTTAATATTTCCCCTGATCTCTGAGCAGTGAGATCAGGGAGCCGTGTGCAGTGGTGCGCAAGTTAAAATTACCTTAGCAGTTGGAAATCGAATATAGTACGCCTAACGGCATCTGCTCGTCACAATTCAAGTTAAAAATCGACTGAAATTAATCTAGGGGTTCTCGCCCCACACATAATATGTCGCAAAAAAGGAGACTGTATGGCCATAACAACGGCTCTTGGTTATGTTGTTAGTGGAGCGGCTTAGATGGCGCCTGACAGGCTGCAGGTCTACCTTTCTCTAGTTTACTCTTCCACCTCCATCAGTCTCAAAAATAGGCGATCGTATATTCCAGGGGCTAACAGAGGCTGGGATTAACCTGGCAAGTCTCCAGTGGTTTTCACCTGCCAATAAATATGAAACATAGGAGGGCGCATCTCCCAAAGATAGATATATAGATCCATGACACGCCAAATGAAGAAATTGTTGTAATAGTATAAGCATGAGTGAAGATGGATGCGGGGTAAAGCTGTTAGTGCCACGGCTCACGACTAAATCGTATATCTGATGGGATCCATCATGGTAGTGGCCTAATGAGATGTAAAGATAAAAGTAGGTCCCAAGGCAACAACTGCCGTTGGTAATGAAGATAACACTTCATGGACTAAGCTACAGCTTGTGTGAGGTGGGGTGGCCAGACCCTTTCCTTGCTGTGTATTCCTTCCCCCACTCATACGTCAAGTACCCATTTACAGCTTGGTTGACTGGGGGAGTGGTAGTACCAGGAACGAACCTCGGACGGATTGTTTTCTCTCTGTCCGTTATTTCTAACCCTGGCGCAAAGTAATGACAATCTTATCAAGCCAGCTCACTGTCGACTAGACTACACGCTCAACAATTTGAAGTAGACGCATTAAAATTCGTTCTGAAGGCGGATGCATAGGACCGTGATGCGCAAAAAGATCCAGAACAGCACATTCACCCTCATGAAACCAAGGAACATGATTTACCGGAAAATTAATTATTATGTTTATCTGGCCCAACAAACAAAAAATAACAAAAAGGTTACTGCATTATCATCATGTTTTGCGTAGAAATGACGAAGAACGCGTTCTTGCTTTAGCCATTTGTCATTTGAGACTTTTCACTATTCTTCTTCTTCTTCTTCTTATTCTTCTTCTTCTTCTTCTTCTTCTTCTTCGTACGCAGTCAGACAGTAACCATTATTTTTTCGCAAAAAAAGCGGCGGTCATCCTGAGGCTGTCGACGCTGCCATAGAGCTTGTCTTGTGGTTCCACTGGTGATGACCACATCTGCTCTCTCTGATCCTCGTATGTCGGGCAGTTCTGCAGCAGATGTTCAGCGGTCATTTTTCTCGAGTATCACACGGGCATTCGTCGGTTCCACCTATCTTCAATTTGTTGAATAGGTGGTACCTCAGTCTATTGTGGCCAGTGCGAAGTCTGAAGACAACGACCTGCTCTCTTCTGTTCAACTGGTAATAGGCATCGTTTTTGGTGTAACCAGTATGTTCGGTTTCCCATTTGGTCATGTATCTGGCTTTGATAAGCCGTTTTGACTCTTCGTACGTCATACTAGTATCTGTTTGTGGTAGTCTTGCACCTTCTTTTGCCAGTCTGTCTGCCTCCTCGTTGCCTTGGATGTTGCAGTGTGATGGGACCCAATGTACCACTACCCTTTTTGGTGCGGACTGCTGGCATAGTTGACAGAGTACTGCTCTTAAGTCATTAAGCACAGTGTTTTTCTGGCTTTTTAGCGCTGTGACTACGGCCAGAGCATCTGTAAGCAGGACTGTATGGCTTTCATTTTCTTTATGTGTCACCATTTCTTCCACTGTCGCCCTCAGTTCCTCTGCCTCCGCTCTGAAATTGTTTGTGTACTTACCAGTAGCGAATGACAGTGTTATTTGTCTGCCATTTGGTAGGTTCAGGAATGTTCCTGCCCCTCCGTTCTGTGTAGTGTTTGTTACAGAACCGTCGGTGTATGCATGGATCCAGTCCATGCTTGGGTAGTTTTTCGATATAAAGCTTAGGGTAGTATCTCTCCTTTCTTTTTCAGTCTGGCAGTTTTTGTTTCCAATACCTGGTATATTTTCTACCATCTCTGGAAATATATCCTGCCTCCAGGTAGGTTTTCGTACAGTAGTGATGGGCTTTGGTGTTGTTAGTGCGTTTATGGGATCTTCGTGCATCTTTGCTTTGGCTATTTCTGCAAAGTTTCTTCGCTTTAGTTTCCCATTTCGCAAATTGTTTAGTCTCTGGTGCATTGGATGGTCAGTCAGTCTTCGGAGTTTCTCTGACTGCAGCTGGGCTCTGCAGTCTCTTCTATCGGTCATGGATTGCAGTTGTGTAATCTTTTCAAGTTCCTTTTCACTATTCGAAAATTGTTAGCTGTCCGTGTATTTTGTCAGAATATACAGATCGTCTCTATCTGTCTTATTTGACTTATTTTGCCTTGAATATTTCCCGTTCTGAAATGATTTCAAAGGTTGTCTATCTAAGATGGCTTACAACAAACTGTGTCCGCATTCTCTGAATATAGAATTTTGTTGATCAGGTCTAAAAAAATACATCGTAATAAAGAAACAATTTCCGACAAACATTATAAAGATAACAATCTATGAAAAGTTGTTCCCCAATGTATTGACTTGTTAACAATGATGCGCATATTTATTTTATAAGTCGCTTGTACAACTAGTTGACCTTTTTGTTCGTCCATCGTAATGGACGAGAACCACTCTGTCAAATGTCACTGTTCACGTGCGTTCGAAGATGGCTGAATAAGTCAATCGGAGCCAGCGGAAGGACGTGGGCTAGTGGTTAACTGACATGGCTCACAACCAGAAGGTGCTGGGTTCGATCCCCATCACAGCACCGGCCATTACCCCGGGGAAGCAAACCCTTAGAATTTGCAGGAGGAAGCAGACCCTTACATAACATGAGTGCTGAAATCGGATGCAATAGGCCGACAGGCGCAAAATAAAAACCGCAGTGCAACGCACAATGCCTTGGGGAATAGATAACTAAGGCGAACGAAAAAAAATAAATACCAACAAAAATCGGTGCTACTTAGAACAAGGAAATAGGACACCATCTATACCTGGGGTTGATGTGAGCTTACTTGCGAAGCGATTGTTTATGTAAAGACTCATTTATTCTTGATGTCTTTTCTCTGAACACTTTCTGAAATAGGGCTGCGCCAGTCTGTCCGATTGGTGGTGATTCTTTCAAAGTCATCGTATGAATACCCTACTGGATCAGTGATCTCTTACGTGTGTCCTTGTACATTTCCCACTGTCCACCGCGTGCTATCTTACCATTTTGGAATTCACCATAGAGCAGCTCTTTTGCTAGACGTTGATCCGAGAAACGTACCAGATGTTCAGCACATCTCAGCTGTGCTGCAGATACCATGGTGTGTATACTGGACATGCCCGATCGCACTAACATATATGTATTTGTCACCATGTCCTGCCATCTAATCCTCAGTTTTTTTCCGCAGACAGTGCACGTCGAAGTGGTTTAATTTTCCAACATGACGACTTTACATGTCATATACGCGTGTGAGACCTGCACCTAGTTTACCTTACACCGATGGGAAATGACAGGGCCATATATAGACATAAGATAGCGCAAAGTCAGACTATCTTTCTGGTCAGATAAATAATTATAACATAATATGATAGACAATTGTTGATTATTACTGATTGCGCAAATGAACAGATAATACAAATCATATAAATGTGTTCTGTCAAGCATGTTGTAAAGTGTCATTGTTGAACATTGTGTTTATGGCTGGCAATCCTACAATTTAAAACAGCTTTAAACTGTGAAAGTGACATTAAACTGCACATAACAATGGTAGGCCCTTGCTGAAAGGAGGACTTTTGATGTGGTGCTTATTTTCCTTTAAAAAAGATGAACGCAAATAATAATCCAAATATAGCTAGCTAAAAGCAGAGGTGTTACCGCTCATAATGAACTAAGAACAATTCAGACTGATCAAAAACAGATGTCATAATTTTAAAGTCATGGTGACACTCGAACTGCAAACGTGTTCTTTATATGGCATATAAATGACAGACTTGTTAGCTTGCATGTTTTTAGCGGCAAAATGTACCATGGTCACTGCACGTATCGACACGTTTCAGTCCAGACAATTTTAACAGTGTTTTTGACTTCTAGCTTAGGACGGCCACAAAGCAAATACGAAAAATGATTACCCACAACTCACAATGTCGTGTAAATAATAGTTTAATGTCGTTCGTTTTGATCCATGTAGTGAGTGCGATGTTGTACGTTACATCTAACATCACACTTCATCAGATATATTTTTATTGAATGTGAACTTTGCATATGGGAAGATCTTGCTGGTTTATGAATTTGAACACATCCAAGCTTGCTTTGTCAGCAGTACCACTAATCACTCTGCTATGCCGCCCTCTTGAGACCCATTACAATTTTCTGTCCCCGATAGCTGTGTCTATGCTGGGGCTCCCTTACCATGCATTTTACTACGAGAAACAAGTACAGTACATACTAATGTCTGTACTGTCAACGATTCTTTTCCTTTCAGGGCTCGATAACACGGGCATAATATCCAACTTTGTTATGCCTTTTTCTCAATCCAGCCAGAGTAAACGACCAGGTTTTAAAAATGTGTTTATTGTATGTGTTTGTCTCACTAGTTTCTACTGGCGGAGCCGCGTCTATTCCACCCCAGACCGTAGTCAACTTGGCGATATTAAGACGCATAAACCAGTGCTTGGATGAATGTGTGCGTCTGTATGTACCTATGCTAGGTCTGTGCGCTCTCAGAAGTCAGCCCAGCCAAAGTGCAATGGAAGGGTCTCACCCCGAGGGCGCGTGTGAAAGTTGTGCAGGAGTGTGAATGCAGGACAGAGTCAAATGAAACAGAGGGAGGTAAGAAGAGAGAGGAAGGCCAGCAGCTGTACAGTTACCCTCGTTTATACGCTTGCGGCAAAGCAATGATTGTTTTTGTAGTCATCTATCAGACACAATTAAGTTGTTCGTCCCATGCACAACTCTCTTCAGTCAGATTTAAAAACAGTCATGGAAGTTCAGTTGCTGTATTGATCCTGTTCAGACACAGATCTCGGAATCAGCTAAAGGATCAAAGGTTACTGGTATGCAAATATACATTTATAGGTGGCATTCCTTCAGCAAAAACCTATACAACCCATACATTTGAGCTGCTAACAAGACAAACTACAATTTATGAAAAATGGATGTCAAATGTAGGTTTAAAAAGAGGAGTCTGGCAACAATTACTTACATGTTATTATTAAAATAGGGGAATTAATAACACTGTTTTCGTGGGGATAGGAACACAAAGAAAATCTATGAGCAAAAGAAGAACAAAACAACGAAGATAAAGATGAAAATGAAGAAGATACAAAAGAAGATGATGGCAAAAGAAAAGTAACATGACAAAAAATATTATAAAGACGAAAAAGTATTAGAGGGAGAAGAAATTGAAGAGGAAGTATAATAAAGATAATGTGAATAATATGAAAAGGACGATGATGACGCAACTGAACACAGTAAAATAGAATATTAAAAATCAAAATGTGAAGCATAAGACGAAAAAGAAAAAAACATTTTAAAAAAGGGGCAGAATAAAAAAATAGCAAGAAGAGCGAATGGTCTGCTACAAAAAAAACGAAAATACACGCTCAACTGCTGACTTATTCAAAATTACTTCTAGAAAATTCGACAAATATTCTGATCGTGCACATCTGCAAAACACGCCTAATTAGACTCCTCCCTAGCTGGGCTTTCTTCCCTTTTTCCGAGACTGCTTGTTGTCTCTTTAATAAAATCTTATCGCCATAGCAATCGATGAGCATTGTGTTTGTTTTAAATAAGGCTTACCACAGAACACGTTGGGTTCGCTAATCTAAAATTCAATACATTCAAAAGAAAGAACGCAAAATCGCAAAAACGAGCTATATAAATAAACGAAAAGGTAAATTAAAAAAACAAAACAAGTCCACAAAGAGAAATGAAGTAAAAACGTCTAATGCCAGATTATGTTTTTGTCCCAATTTGCTTCTACTCTACACAAAAATAGAATGCTTGATTATATAGTACAACTAAAACACAGTTTTAACGAGTTGAGGTGCGAATTTTTGGTTTATGGAAAATTAAATTTTGTTCGAATTAGCAAAGAATGAACGCATTAAATACTAGCAGGTCGGCGCTTCAATCTGTTTGACCATGCCCAAAGGAGAGAACCTGGTAGTGCCCCCAGGACCCCATGGGATGGACCTCGGTGAGACGGCGATAGATAAGTAGAACAAAAACAACTGGTACAATAACTATAGGAACTGAAATGGAAATCCTGATGAAGATCTGGAGCACTATACATAGGTTGACCGCAGTAGTATGGTGGTAGTTTGCTTCTGCCATTAAAGACGTCGTCAGCTGTGTTGCTTGCGAACTAATAGTGTTTATGTAATCAAAAGTAATATGTTTTGCGCAAGCCATTCCGTTTTAACTGAAGCAAATTCATAACAATACATATGATCATTGAGCACGCTGATTCTGCTGCTTTATTGGGAAAGGAATATTCGACGGATTGCGATGTAACTTTAGATAACAATATAACAAATCAATACCCATTGTCACAACGATTGCCTGCTCTAATGGTCTATGTCGGCCAAGCGTTTACCTGCCTGTCACTGAGCATGTCGCAGAAAAACGATCAGGTAAGGGTGCGTAGAGAGGCTATGAAGAACATCATGTAAAGTGAAGGCCTAAGAAAGTACCTTCACAACAGCACATACATGATTACACACGTGCTTACACGTTTACTGCAAGGAAGGAAGCTATAGCAACAGCCTGCTGCTTATACGGTTAAAAAGAAACTTACATATGACGACTTTGATATATGGGACATATTTCAGCTTGACGTACACAAACATGTATAAGTGATGGCTCATTGACCGCACTGGGATAAAAATAATACCCAGTTTTGGTCTTATCTTTGGCATAACTGGCAATCCTTGTGTCACACTTACCTGGCCACTCACTTTCGGCCAATGGCTGCCTATTAAACCCGTGTCAGTCCGCTATCATGCATCATGTATTTATTGTTGATGTGATTTGTTGTTTTGTTTTATACATTTGTTGTACATCTCTGAAAACAAAGACGTCACTTTGACATAATTTTGGTGAGTTTTTTTTCTACCACAATTTTTTAACCACCACTTCAATTTTTGTTTTCAATCATGTATTGATATTGTATATACCGCTATATCCTCTATTGATTTCTAACTAAATATGTGTTGGATTGGAACCCACAGGGCAAGAGTTAAGCGGAGAGTGTAACAAAACATATGGCGAAGTAAGGTGAACAAAAAAAGTAAGTGAAGTCGGTCTCATGATTGGAACTTAAGAATACTGACCAGCAAATGGACAGATAAAGAGAACATGTTGAAGTTCTATATTTCCGGGGATATCAAAATTAATTGGTGATAATGAGAGTGGTGATGATAATCTAGCGTGTTCACAGTTCAGCTGTTAGCAGACAACTTTGTCCTAATATATTCACAGCTCAGCTGTTAGCAGACAACTTTGTCCTAATATATTCACAGCTCAGTTGTTAGCAGACAACTTTGTCCTAATATATTCACAGCTCAGCTGTTAGCAGACAACTTTGTCCTAATATATTCACAGCTCAGCTGTTAGCAGACAACTTTGTCCTAATATATTCACAGCTCAGCTGTTAGCAGACAACTTTGTCCTAATATATTCACAGCTCAGCTGTTAGCAGACAACTTTGTCCTAATATATTCACAGCTCAGCTGTTAGCAGACAACTTTGTCCTAATATATTCAATCTAGCATATGATGTCATCCATTTACGATTCAAGAGAAACGGCCATTTTGTTTACTGTCCACAACAAGTAAGTTTAGTCTGTGTACGTTCTGAAAAAAACATTAAGTGGTTCGTTGTAGCAGCTTTCCTCACATCCAGAGTGTGCTGGTGAAGCTGGGACGCTATCCTCAAGGCGGTTGGGCTATGTTTGACTTGATCTCCGTGACGCTCCTTACTACGGAGATCACATCGATCCATTTCTAGTCAGTCAGACTGCAATGAAAACAACCTGTTTTTAGGAAAAGCTACATGAAATAAAGATAGTGATCTTGGTCAGAATATTCTGCCGTTTAAGGCAGAATGAAAACCTAGACTGACGACTGCCCAAACAAGCTACCTTAATTCCTCATATATATAAATAGTTACGATAGATCTCAGCAAATGGTAATAAAACCGAGAGGCTAGTAAAGTGTTTCCCCATGTTTTCCTTAGAATTCTGTTTTCGTTTGTCAAATGTTAACGAAGATTCTTAAAGACCACAACATCAATATAGTTCATGCGCAGTTATATGTTAACGTGCAGGTTAACTTTTCTTGTGTTTAAGACAATAATTGAACACAAACATAAACTATACATCATCCTTGTTTAGTATGGCTTCAGTTCTAACCACAATCATACTATAAATTCATCATCATGAAGCACGTCCTTCGTAGAACGTCGCTCTCCTCACAGCCAGCCGAAATGAATCTCGGTCCACAGCGAATCTTCCCGCCTGCTCCATGTTCATGTTAAGATATCCTTGATATCTTGTATCCACCTTCTCCTTCGTCGACCCCTGCGCCGCCTTCCAGGTACCATGCCCTCCATGACCGTTTTTTCCAGTCCGTCATGACGCTTAGCGTGGTCGAAAGAATTCAATCTCTGAAACATAACATTGTTTATGAGCCAGTTTTCTTCAACATTCACGTCTTCTAGGATGGTTTTATTTGTCACTTTCTTTATCCAAGGAATCATTTAGGTTCGTCTGTAACATTTTTTTCGAACGCTATATTGTCTTCCATCTTACTGGTGTCATAGTCCATGTCTTGCACCCGTACTTTGCCACAGGGAATATGCATGTTTTCAGGATCTTCAGTTTTCGTTGCTTGTTAGTATTATGCCATAAATTGTGTATGTATTTTAGCTTCTGCATCGCCATGGCCAAACGTCTTCTAATTGTATTTATACTGTCTTCGTCGTTGTATAACGTAGAGCCAAGGTATACAACATGTGTGACATTTTCGATTTCTTCATTATTAATAGCAATCTGGGGTTGCAGTCTAGACATTACATAAAAGTAACATAAAAATAACGAACTAAGAAAACTCCAGATTTCCTCAACAATGGCACCTTAATGGCTACCCTCCCACTGCGGAATTACAGGAAATGACAGAGCTGACGTTCTTGCAAAATATGGTAGTAAAAAGGCCCAATGTAATCATCGAGTACCATATATGGAGATCAAGAACATCATCAAAAATCAGTAAATACATCAATGCAGAGTGAAGAAATGAACATAATTAATATACCAAACCAAATTAACCAACTCAAAAGAAACCAATAAACTAGCATATTTGGCCTGAGAACTGGTCACTGCAGATTGCTAGAACATCTATACCGACTAAAGATTACGCACACCGATGAATACCCATGTAGAACAGGGGGCCAGAACCATAGACACATTCTGCAGGAATGCCCACTTTTAAAGGAAATGATATACCAGACCAGCCATAGGGTGCGGAACTGAGACCAAAGATGTGGATCAGCCGATCCGACCTTGTGAAGACTACAGACTTCATCATGGCAGCTGGCCTGCATATATAGCATGACCAAAGCTTATGAACGCAAACAAATAAGAGGAAGATAAAAGGAAAGCAGCTACAACGTTCGCCAAGAAACGTACATTGTAAGTCCTCTGAATGCATACAACACAGACAACAGACATGCAACTGAAATAGTAGGTAAAGCTGCATTGGGCCACAGACATTCAGATAAACCTTTATAGACATACATTTTGTCCGTATAGATTGTATTCAGACTTCAAATTCAAAATAAAACACATTTAACTGAAAGATAGAATGAGAAATCAATAAATAAAATTTGTAAGTGGAGAGAGAAAGTTTTGATAGGCGGCATTCTTACAGACATGAGCTTAGTTAGAACCTACAAATGCATATGTGGGAATGTTGAAGCAGCGAGTTGTAAACAAAAAATGTTTGTTGTCATGACAACGGTGGCCAGACACGTGTGACAAATATAACGGGTGAAATACATAACGAACAACAGAAAAGACAGTGAAGTAATGGGCAGTCTAGAATTTGAACACCGGACCTCCAGATGAGAGAAGCGCCTTGCCACACTAGTGAGATAAGTTAAAGTAGTAGACCAGCGATACACCCCACAAAAAGTGTTTCAGCTGCTCAGTCTTTTGTCATTTAACACTTTCGATTACATCATTTAGACCGAGTTCAATCCAGACAAATTTATAGACTCAAATACTTCCTAATCTCCCAATATACCAGGAACGTAAAAATTGAGGAACCAACACCATATCATAGTCTGGAGTGAAGGAATAGAAATCAAGAACAACTTCAAGAAGAGAGGAAACAATATAAATGAGTGGTGAGCAGAGGTAACGTTTGGTAAATATTTTAATGTAATTTGATTTTGTACATTTTTTTTTTACTGTTTAAAACAATCTACTTGTCTCTTTTCCTTCCAGCTGGAGAATATCATCACCAGAAATGATTTACTTTGGGCGTCTGCACCAAAGCACTTTACTTGTTTTACCATTGGTTGTTGCTTTTGTAATTTATTATACACGATGATAGTGCTTGCCCATTCAAAGCTTTCTTTGGTCTCTTTTTATTTCCTTCTCATAAAGAGGTGGCCGGGAACCCTTCAGGGAATTACAAATAATGATACGGAACGATTTACAGAACAGCGGCCTAGTTCTTTAGAAGACATGGCAGAAATCCTTAGCACAAGCAAAGGTTTTTATTTTTACTAATCGCAAATCAGGAGACAAAAAAAAAATTGTATACATTTCTGCAAGTTTTCGCTGTAGCCGTAGGCAAATAAAAATTGAGTTGAGCCTGAAAAAAAATTATTTAAAAAACAGTGGGCAATTTGATGGTGCGCATGATAAGCAATGTGTCTATGGTTTAATTGATCCCGAAGGGCATACGGCATTTCTTTTAGTTTTTTATTTGTTCACAAGCTGCTAAAATATTGTCACCTGAAATAATGTTCGAGGTGATTGTATTCATGTTTCTTTATTTTAGAAAAGACTATGTGAACCTTCGCTGCCAAAGTTTCTTCTCTTGAAACAAATGCACTGTGCTGACTAGTGTAAGACCGTGTTGCGTTATGTTCTATGATACATCAATTCTTACTTCATCTAAGAAATCTACTTCCTAGTAGTCTGTAATCAGAC
Source organism: Ariolimax columbianus (assembly GCA_036924085.1). Classification (NCBI taxonomy): domain Eukaryota; kingdom Metazoa; phylum Mollusca; class Gastropoda; order Stylommatophora; family Arionidae; genus Ariolimax; species Ariolimax columbianus. Next base: position 54,540,882 of record JAVGWX010000016.1, read on the forward strand.
ATTTTCACGCATTATTAGTGGATCAGAATATCTTCTTATGTGATCAACGAACTATTGTAAATTTTGTTCAGCTTAGGTGCCATCTTCGTATGAAGGTTGGCTGCAATGAATCTCCAGTGTACTCTATCTCTTGCCGTAATTGTGCAATCTGAGAGGCTTTTTTCCTGTCCATCTTCTTATGTTATCCACCCACCTAAAATGTTGTCTGCCTCTTGAACGACTGCCTTCCGCTTGTCTTCCGCTTGTCATCCTTCTGTCTTGTTTGTTGTTTTCTTGAAATCTATTTGCATTTCTCTGGTATTGCGTTTTAGTCCCATGCCTTCTATTGCCTTGAATAATTCTTCTAACCACTGTTCTTTGGCCAGCCTGCACATTGTACGTATCTCTTTGTGTAGTAATGCAAATGCAAGAGTGTTTTTAGTCTTCTTTCTATCTGCCATTTTAGTTAATATGTCATCTGTCAATCCTTCTTGGTTTTTCCTATGTTCTTTATCTGGTAAAGATTTATTTGCTTTTTGTATACTGGTTTTTGTTCGCTTCCATTTAGTGTTTATCTCTGTGTTTCCTTCCTTGTCCACTGATTGCAAGTTTTCATACACTTTCTTTACTACTACCTGGTACCTTTGCCATATTCTGCATTGCCGTGTATTTTGCATTTAAATTTTCATAGTATTTCTAATATCATCGCATCATTTATTATTCAATTTCTACTATTGACTTCAGTTATTTTTTTGAAACAATAAAATTCATTTGCATTAATAATACGTAACTGGACTTTAAAAAAATACTATGTTTGACATTGGTAAGAGAGGTTAGGTACATATTTACTGTTGAACAGTTGTCGCTAAGTTTTGAAGTTGATATTCGGATATGATAGTGGAAACACTTCATGAGAATATCATGATCTTGATGACCCGTCCCTATACGTAACTGCGAGTCCCAGCTTCGTCTCCAGCGGAAGTCCACTGAGTTGTAAGCATTCCACAAGAGGCGTCTCGGATGTTGTTGCCGATAGCAAGGAAACTAGTTCAACGCATTGACTGTCTTTCCATGGTCTCTTAATGCCTCAGTGGTACCAGATTCCTGTCGCTGTACTCCATCGACCATCGTTTCGTCACAACATGCCACCTGCCCATCTATGTTTTGCTCTATCCGCATAGATTACCGCATCATTCACCAAGGATAAACCGATTAGTAATTGTTTAGTTTTGAAGCTAATGTTTTGATCTTAAAGATGTGGGGATATTTTATAAGGCTATGCGGTTTCTCTGTTGCCGTTAAGCAAATATGGGGATGTGTGAATGTTTAAATAGTGGGGACTGTTCGTAGTCACTGTGATTACTTGCCTTAGACAATTGACTAGCCCAGATGTTCGGCTTTTGCACTTCTATCCAATGTTTAATCCTCGGTACGGTATACATTTGTTTCTAGATGACGTGGAATTGAAAACCTAGTATGTACAGCGGGTTGTCACTGCAAGGGCAGGGGATTTATAATATAATACGATACATATACATACTTCTGGTGAATCTTAGTAGTTAGAACAAACAAAGTATTTATATATGTATTTTTGATTAATTTATAATATAATACGATACATATACATACTTCTGGTGAATCTTAGTGGTTAGAACAAACAAAGTATTCATATATGTATTTTTGATTAATTTATAATATAATACGATACATATACATACTTCTGGTGAATCTTAGTGGTTAGAACAAACAAAGTATTTATATATGTATTTTTGATTAATTTATAATATAATACGATACATATACATACTTCTGGTGAATCTTAGTGGTTAGAATAAACAAAGTATTCATATATGTATTTTTGATTAATTTATAATATAATACGATACATATACATACTTCTGGTGAATCTTAGTGGTTAGAACAAACAAAGTATTCATATATGTATTTTTGATTCATTTAAATATAATACGATACATATACATACTTCTGGTGAATCTTAGTGGTTAGAACAAACAAAGTATTCATATATGTATTTTTGATTAATTTATAATATAATACGATACATATACATACTTCTGGTAAATCTTAGTGGTTAGAACAAACAAAGTATTCATATATGTATTTTTGATTAATTTATAATATAATACGATACATATACATACTTCTGGTGAATCTTAGTGGTTAGAACAAACAAAGTATTGATATATGTATTTTTGATTCATTTATAATATAATACGATACATATACATACTTCTGGTGAATCTTAGTGGTTAGAACAAACAAAGTATTCATATATGTATTTTTGATTAATTTATAATATAATACGATACATATACATACTTCTGGTGAATCTTAGTGGTTAGAACAAACAAAGTATTCATATATGTATTTTTGATTCATTTATAATATAATACGATACATATACATACCTCTGGTGAATCTTAGTGGTTAGAACAAACAACGTATTCATATATGTATTTTTGATTCATTTATAATATAATACTATACATATACATACTTCTGGTGAATCTTAGTGATTAGAACAAACAAAGTATTCATATATGTATTTTTGATTAATTTATAATATAATACGATACATATACATACTTCTGGTGAATCTTAGTGGTTAGAACAAACAAAGTATTCTTATATGTATTTTTGATTCATTTAAATATAATACGATACATATACATACTTATGGTAAATCTTAGTGGTTAGAACAAACAAAGTATTCATATATGTATTTTTGATTCATTTATAATATAATACGATACATATACATACTTCTGGTGAATCTTAGTGATTAGAACAAACAAAGTATTCATATATGTATTTTTGATTAATTTATAATATAATACGATACATATACATACTTCTGGTGAATCTTAGTGATTAGAACAAACAAAGTATTATTATATGTATTTTTGATTCATTTAAATATAATACGATACATATACATACTTCTGGTGAATCTTAGTGGTTAGAACAAATAAAGTATTGATATATGTATTTTTGATTCATTTATAATATAATACGATACATATACATACTTCTGGTGAATCTTAGTGATTAGAACAAACGAAGTATTCATATATGTATTTTTGATTCATTTATAATATAATACGATACATATACATACTTCTGGTGAATCTTAGTGGTTAGAACAAACAAAGTATTCATATATGTATTTTTGATTCGTTTATAATATAATACGATACATATACATACTTCTGGTGAATCTTAGTGATTAGAACAAACAAAGTATTCATATATGTATTTTTGATTCATTTATAATATAATACGATAAATATACATACTTCTGGTGAATCTTAGTGATTAGAACAAACAAAGTATTCATATATGTATTTTTGATTCATTTATAATATACTACGATACATATACATACTTCTGGTGAATCTTAGTGATTAGAACAAACAAAGTATTCATATATGTATTTTTGATTCATTTATAATATAATACGATACATATACATACTTCTGGTGAATCTTAGTGATTAGAACAAACAACGTATTGATATATGTATTTTTGATTCATTTATAATATAAAACGATACATATACATACTTCTGGTGAATCTTAGTGATTAGAGCAAACAAAGTATTGATATATGCATTTTTGATTAATTTAAATATAATACTATACATATACATACTTCTGGTGAATCTTAGTGGTTAGAACAAACAGAGTATTGATATATGTATTTTCGATTAATTTAAATATAATATCGTAAGTCGGCAGTGTGTTTAATAACTTGTGGATGTAGGAAAAGTTGTGATCAGAGAGTTTTATAGCTAGTGCATTTTTCAATATGGGACATTAAAGCACTCAGAAACGTTAGGGGGCAAAGTTTGATGACTTTCTGGAAACGATATTCATAAGGATATGAATATTAATTTTTACTGCCACGAATTGTTTGTCGCGAAAAGTGGTGTATGGCTTGACTTCGTTCATTCTCAATCTCCCACTACCAAACACTGAAAGGGCTTAAGTAGCAGAATGTTGTCCAGAGAACGGAATGCGTTGTGTCGTAGTTTACAACTTGACTGCGATATTTGCACCTTTCAGTACAATACATCCGACATCAGCAAGCATTTTTTGAGTACCGGGTAAGCATTCCTTCTTCGATACCTTTCTCTTAACCAGTCTGCTCTGTCCCAGCCTGTTAGCCAGGATCATCAAGTGGAGGTGTAGAAGGGACTTGGCAACTTTGAGTCGCTGACCACTGCAGCTCATGCGCTGCTCAGCATCGTGATCTCACAGCATCTTGAAAAGCGGTGTATGAGAGTGTCGATACATTTCCTCAACAACGCTCAATAATTGCTGACGAAGATTGCAACATAAGTATTTGTAGGGAAGGAAATTATTCGAGCCGTCAGGCGAGTAACGATAGGCATTGTAGAAACTGCAATACGCTGTCCACATGGTCTAGCCTACAGCATAATGCAAGATTTTACCTTGGTGGACGACGAGAAACTCCAAGAGGTTGAACGTGAATTGCAAACGTTGTCGAGACAGTAGACCAAAGACCTCTTTGAGCAGGTTTTGATACACTGACAAAGCAATGGAATAAATGCATCCAGTGGATGTTAGTGGAATGTTTGTAGAGAAATAGGGATGATGCCGGTGAAATTATGGATATTTAACAAGTTTGTATCTCATTTAATTTGTTCAAACATCCATTTGTGGCCTTTTTACTGACTGTTCCTCTTGTCTCTGTATGTGTACATATATATATATATATATATATATATATATATATATATATATATATATATATATATATATATATATATATATTATAAATGACTTTCATGTTTTCCTTGTCTTTCTCTTTGTATGTTTTCTTCTATTTCGTGTACTTTCTCTACAATTCTCATGTTTCTTCGTTGTAATGTCTTGGTTTTGTCTATCACGTTGTCTTCGCATGTTTCTTGAACACACGGTACCATTTTTAAAAACGTTATCAGATATCACCAATTACGAATCGCGTCGTTCCTAAAAAATTAAATTATTCCCTGAATTATTTACTAAAAGAGCAATGTAATATGTGGTGAGATATTTCAAGAGCTTCCTCTCAAACGAAATTGTCTATGAACAGTTGTAGAGGCGTGCAATTCTAAACTACTCAGCCAAGCTTTAGCTGCAGAACGGTTTAATGTGCAGGTATTACTTACATTTTCCTCCTAGCTCCCCTGAAAGATAACGCTGTAGCTGATGCACTATTGTCTCATATCGTCTTATATTATTGCCCTTCTTCTTCAGCTCTGTCTATTATATTCAAGACGCGGCAGTCTTCTCTTCTACTGATCCTCCCTAGATGTCCTTCTATTTTCTATTTCTCTGTTTATTTAGTTATTTGGTTTTGTTTGTTTCTTGAGGGTTCACGCTTCATTCTCCATTATCTTGTATATTTGCTATTGTGATGTCATTTGCGTTAGTTTTGTATACATCCACCAGAAGTCTACACGTCAGCATTGGTGATCCTGGGGACCGTCTTCTTCAGCGTTCATTCTGAAGGGGGCGTTTGTGACATGTCGTAGTTCAGAACGACTCTGCAATATCTGCGTTTTTCGACCTGACACAAATGACTTCAGCCCTACACTTTGGGACCATGTTTCCCTCTTCGATTACTATTTATTTTTTTAGCCAGACTACACTAATGCAGCCTGTTTCCTAGAACGCCACTGGAAGAAGGAACATGGTCTGGGTCTGTGGTTCGCTTACCCTGATGCAAACAGTCAGGTATAATTTGTTAGCTGTTATCAACTCATTCTTTGCTAGGGGACGGCGTGAACTAGTGGTTAAGTGACACGGCTCACAACCAAAAGGTGCTGGGTTCGATCCCCATCACAGCACCGGCCGTTACCCCGGGGAAGCAAACCCTTAGAAAATGCAGGAGAAAGCAGACCCTTACATAAAATGCATGCTGAAGTCGGATGCACTGGGCCTGCAGGCGCAAAAATGAAAACCACAGTGCAACGCACATCACCTTTGGGATTAGAGAAATAAGGAGAACGGAGAAAAAAATCATTGCTCCATCTTCACCTCCATCCTGGAGAACAAAGGAAATGTCATCTTCATAATTATAGGCATGTCATAATACTCTAACAACCTCACAATATTAAACAAATCACTACAGTAACAATTACTTCCATAACACACGCAGTCATCTGTCCCAACCCGACGATAGAGACCAGCTATTCGCGATGTCTTATGCTTTGTAAGAAGCAACATGAAATAATGGCACGAGCATGCATATTAAAGCGAAGACAACGAATGTACCTCACACCAACCAATCGTTATGTAACCTGCTGAACCCATTTGACACATATTCCAGATCACAATTATCACAAAGATATCGATTTCTAAAACGCGTTATTTTCGATTATGTCAACCGCTGCAACAGTATCTCACCACCTTCGTGTTTGCAGGTTGAGAGCACGAAATTAACGACCAACTACTTTCAGGACGATTCTTCTGTTTTCTGACATTATTCAGATCTCGGCAATTACTGCTTTCTTGAAGACGTTGTTAGAGAAATCGTTGAATATAGACAAAGAATGAATTATATTTTAGCTCGTGATGTTTGCTGACATGGTTATAGATTAAACTAAAGGTTGAGCTTAGGATCACCATTTAACATTAGAAAATGAAATAATTATAGTTTGACGGAGATAAAAGACTTCTGTGGCATCAACAGCAATTAAATGCGATTATGGGAATTAAGAGATTGGGCGATGGAGAAGGTGAAACAGAAGATGAGAAGGATAGGAGGTGTTAACACATTAAAGAAGCTATAGAAGATGTGAATGATATATGAGGGAGACGAGAGGCAATTTGGGAGGGTGAAGGGAAGAGATATGTGTTAAAGAAGAATGAGATTTGTGAGGAAGATGAGATGAGATATGTGACGGAGAGGAAGGAGATATGAGATCGAGATGAAGGAGATATGAGATGGAGATGGAGAATATGATATGGAGAAATTGAAGATATGAGATGGAGATGAAGGAGATTTGATATGGAGAAATTGAAGATATGAGATGGAGATGAAGGAGATATGATATGGAGATTGGAGGTGATATGAGATGGAGATGGAGGTGATATGCAAGGACGAAGGGATGAGATTTTTAAGGAAGATGGGAAGAGATATGTGAGGAAGATGGGAAGAGATATGTAATGGAGATATGAGGAGATATATAAGGAAGATAGGAGGAGATATGTAAAGAAGATATTAAGATATATGTGAGGAACATGGTAGAAGACATGTAAGGAAAATGGGAAGAGATATGTAAGGACGGTATGATGAGATATGTGAGAAAGACGAGATGAGATATGTAATGAACACGGGATGTTATATGTAAGGAAGGATGATATATGTAAGGAAGATGGAATGAGATATGAGATGGAGATGGAAGGTGATATGCAAGGACAATGGGATGAGATGTGTAAGAAAGATGAAATGAGATATGAATAAAGATAGGATGAGATATTTGAAAAAGACAGAAGGAGATATGTAAGGAAGATGGGATGAGATATGTAAGGAAGATGTGATGAGCAATGTGAATGATAAGGGATGAGATATGTAAGGAAGATTTGATGAGCAATGTGATGGAGAAGGGAGTTGATATGCAAGGAAGATGGGATGATAAATGTAATGAGTAGGTTTGGCAAGGCAAGTACCGTTATGGCACGCCTAACGAAGAGATAATGGGAGAACACTGCGATGTCTCTCTACACCAAGGTCCAGGTCTATTAGATCTGCGTTCTTGGCACTCTCGTGTATGGAAGCGAGACTTGGAGCACTTACACTGAACAGGAACGGCGGCTCAACACCTTTCACATGAGGTGTCTACGGCGTATATCGGGGTTTTGATGGCATGAGAGGGTGTCATATAATATGGTCTTACCGAGAGCAAACACTCACAGCGTGTACTCGATGTTGAGCCAGCGACGTCTACGGTGGTTGGGACATGTTTATTGAATGGAAGACAGTAGGCTGCCAAAGGATACACATGATATCCTTTACGGACATCTAGTCATTGGTGTTAGAAGAATCGGCCGTCCCATACTGCGATTGAAGGACGTATCTAAGAGGGACATGAAGTCATGCGACATCCCATCCGAGGGCTGGGAAGAAATTGCTCAGGATCGAACTATCCGGAGACAGTCAGATGGAGGAGGCATGGTGACTGCTGACGCTCGTAGAGGTGCTCTTGCTGCAGAAAAACAAGAAAGACTGAAGAGATCGAGGAACAGCCAGGCAAGCAAGCCTCCTCAGTATAAATGTACGATCTGTAAGAGGGACTCTCACTCGCGCATCGGTCTTTACAGCAATAGCAGACATTGTCGAAATGCAGGATACAGAGCTTGACAAAACATACAGGGCGCGACGCGCATGGTCTGAACTGACTGAGACGTCTATGATAATCTATATATGTCAGTGCGTAGGGAACGACGAGTAATCAGGGTCAGGTGAAACTTGCTGATGAAGATCGCCAATTCCCATCCGCGATCGTGCTCCTAGAAACAGATTGTGATACAGCAGTCTGATCAGTTATGTGCAATCCCCACAGTCGTGAACTTACTGGGAAACTTATTACTGCACTACAGACAGTGGACCATCGGTTCACCTTCTTCAGTACGCTCCAGGATGTTGAAAGAACAACCGTTGCCAAGGTAAAATATTAAAAAGTGAAGAAACCAGTATGAGTAGCTACGACAATCAATAACCATACAAACAATTATATAAACATGCAAACATATAAACAAATACATGTACAAACATACAAAGGTACAAACATATAAAGATGCACACACATAAATACACACATTTACAAAGACACACATTTGTAACCATAAACACAAACAAGCAAATATATCCACAAAAAGACGTACAAACATGTAAACATACACACATACAAACATACAAACGTACAAACATACACATATACTCACAAATAAACATGCAACGATACAAGCAAACACATTAAAGTCAGCTATGTTTAGGAAACAGCAAATAATGAAATCCAGCATGTTTTCTTTAACGTTCTTGAAATTGTGATCACCTATCAGGTCGATAACGAACTGAGGATGTTCTCTTGCTGGCAACTTACTAATCAACCCGCAGGTGTGAATGTATTACGCTACCAGGTGGTAGAATATCACTTTGGTGGGATGTAGACACCTCGAGCCCAGAGGCTGACCAACAACTATGCGTTTACGTGTTTCAAACGGTAGCCCTCCAGGGAGAGCAGCAGGCAACGCAAACTCATTCACTGAGAGAGACATAAGTGTCAAACAGAGATGTGTATGTACACATAGAGAGAGACATGAGAGTCAAACAGAGATGTGTGCGTACACATACAGAAAGACATACGAGTCAATCAGAAATGTGTACGTACACATAGAGAGAGACATACACTGGGAATGAAACGGTGTGGTGCGGAACATGAAAAACAAACATACACACACATAAATACACTCAAGCATATAAAGTGAGAAAGAGAGATCGAGAGAGAGAGAGAGAGAGAGAGAGAGCACGTATACAAATGAGAGACACATTTAGACAGACAGTGATACACACATACACAGACACACACACACACAAAACGAGACACATAAAGTGACAGAAGAAAGGAAACTGAAAGAGATAAAAAAAAACATGCCACGATATACTGAAAGAAACACAGACACAAATAACGGCGTAGCACGCACACACACACACACGCAGACACACTTACATACATGCATACATACACACACATACACACACACACACGCACGCGCGCGCACGGATAGAGATAGAGAGACAACTAGTCAACTCAATTTAGTTCAAGTGCCATCTGAATTTCAAATGTCTGTTGTAATGTATCTCCAATGTCCTCTGTCTCTTGCCATAGTGGTACAGTCTATCAGGCTTTTCATTCTCAATATGTTGACGTTGTTCTCGAACGTGTATACCTCTGATAGTTTTACAATCTATCTTTTCTTCCAGTATGTGTTTTTATCCTTTGATGTGATACAAATATCTTAACCGTCTGATTCTGATTTCGTTCATCAATTCTAATTTGTATTATTGTCTTCCCGAGATGCGCCCCATTATTATGTATGTCCACATTTCAAAGACATGAATTGTCTTCTCCGCCTTTGAAAAAAAAAAGAAACTGTCAACGATGGTTCAGTATACAGTGTGGAGAAGGGACTAATGTCGGGGCAAGCAAAAGATACAGATCGGACAAGCTAGTCAGGGTCAGGCAAAACAGACAGATCGGACACGTTAGTCAGGGTCAGGCAAAACAGACAGATCGGACACGTTAGTCAAGGTCAGACAAAACATACAGATCGGACAAGTTAGTCAGGGTTAGGCAAAACATACAGATCGGACAAGTTAGTCATGGTCAGGCAAAACATACATATCGGACAAGTTAGTCAGGGTTAGGCAAAACATACAGATCGGACAAGTTAGTCAGGGTCAGGCAAAACATACAGATCGGTCAAGTTAGTCAAAAACATACAGACAAGTTAGTCAGGGTCAGGCAAAATATACTGATCGGATATGCTAGTCAGTGTTAGGCCAAATATACTGATCGGACAAGCTAGTCAGTGTCAACCCAAATATACTGATAGGACAAGCATGTCAGTGGTGCCAGACCAAATATTCTGATCGAACAAGCTAGTCAGTGTCAGGCAAAATATACTGATCGTACATGTTAGTCAGAGTCAGGCAAAATACACTGGCCAAGACCATCCCAACATTTTCACGAATGTCGCCCTGGAAATGGGCTGTTTCCATAAAAGCCTGACTAACGAGGGAGCCCCGAAATAGTTAGCTACATACAGATGAAGCCAAGCATAGCACAACAGCCATGAAGACTCCGGTCAACCTTCATTAGTTCCCTTAGAATGGGAGGTTTGCCGCTGTACCCCGCCACTTAACGCCCTTTTCCAGTCTCACACAAGATGAATCTTCACTCGTTAAGGGCATTTGACGAAGACAACAACAACGACAACAACAACAACAACAGAGGCATACAGTAAAGACTAATTTATATGAAACACCGTACAGCTTCTGAGTTGTGTATGTAGGTCAGTTTGCCACTGAAAAAGGTCAGCTTTCCCTGTATCTCAACTGAAGAGAAGACGAAAGGACAGTTCAAAATCGAACATCATAGAAGAATGTTGTTAGTGGCGTATGCTCCGAGGGAAGCGACATTCATTGATTGATTGATTTAACTGATAACAGCGAAAATAAAGGATACACCCACGATGATTGATTGATGTGACTGATGCAAGATAAAGCAGAAGTAGCGCAGACTCTAATTGATTGATTGACTGATTGATATAACTGATGAACGCGAAAATAGATTTGAATAGCTCTATTCTTTTCTCATTTCTGTATCGCATCTTCTATTCTCCGATAACATATTGCTAAGAAAGATGAAGTTATTGATCTGCTCCATGTTAGATCGTCTATTACTATATGTAGAATAATTGTCTAGTCCATTGCTCTAACATACACAAACACATAATTGAAGTAACTATACACGAATAGAGAGAGAGATAGAGAGAGATTGAGAGAGATTGAGAGACTGAAGAGAGAAGTGAAAAGAAGATAAGAGAGAAGAATCGAAGAAAAAGAAGAGTAGAGAAGAGAAGAGAAAAGAAGAGAAGAGAAGACAAAAGAAAAAAAGAGAAGAGAAGGGAAGTGAAGAGAAGTGAAGAGAACTGACGTAAATGAAGAGAAGTGAAGAGAAGAGAAGAGAAGAGAGGTAAAGTGAAGAGAGGTGAAGAGAAAAGAAGAATTTCTCATTTATAAACTCAGAAAAAAACCAGATGAAGATACAGCACATGGAATGAGCTGAAAGCAGCTTACTTCAGGATTCAAGAATCAGAGCTGACCAAGACCTATTTCTGCCTCCAAGTGGCGGTCCTGAGAACAGGCTGCGTTACTGTAGATTTGCTAGACGAGAAGCATCGCAGTGGGAAAGCAAACCACACACACACACACACACACACACAAACGCACGCACGCACACACACACACACAAACACACAAACAGCTGAAAGCGGATGTGTGGGTTGAAAGGTACAGACTTCGCAGCCTCGCTCTAAAATGTGACACAATGTGTCAATCTCCTTTCCAAGAGGGATATCGAAGAAGTTCGGCAAGATGAAAAGGAATGACATAGGAAAAGAAAGATAGAAAGAAAGAAGAGTAGTTAGATAGATAGAGACATGGATAGATAGATATATAGATAGATAGATAGATAGTTAGATAGATATATAGATATATGGATATATAGATTAATAGATAGATAGATAGATAGATAGATTGATAGATAGATAGATAGATAGATAGATAGATAGATAGATAGATAGATAGATAGATAGATAGATAGATAGATAGATAGATAGATAGATAGATAGATAGAAAGATAGATAGATAGATAAATAGATAGATAGGTAGGTAGGTAGGTAGATATATAGATAGATAGATAGATAGATAGATAGGTATATAGATAGATATATAGATAGATATATAGATAGATATATATATATATATATATATAGATAGATAGATAGATAGATAGATAGATAGACAGATAGATAGATAGATAGATATATAGATAGATAGATAGATAGATAGCTAGATGGATATATAGATAGATAGATAGATATATAGATATATAAATAGATATATATATATATATATATAGATAGATAGATAGATAGATAGATAGATAGAAAAGAGAATAGGGTTCGCAGTGGAAAGCTAGGCCCGGTGAACAAATAAGTCGGCTGAAACTGGATGCGTTGGGCAAACATGTATACACAGCGAGCTACATGAACTATCATCATGTATACACAGCGAGCTACATGAACTATCATCATCTACACTCTTCTCAATTCGCTTAGAGGGACTGAGCACTTAAAGATCTGTCCGAAGTCAAAGACCTGAATTATTAGCAAAACATAACTGTATGATACCTCTGTACGCTCATCTTCTACCTTGGGATGTATGGCTCTTCTTTGATGTTTATTGTAGCTTACCATCGATGTTGACACTGGGCATGAAGGTGACGGTAGGAAACGTCTTGTAGCAAGACCTCAGAAAATAACAGCTTTACTGTTACTATCCCTACCAAAAGCAGAGTGAAGACCGTAAACTGCTGGGAATACTCAATGCCAACAGGGACACAAGAAAACACTATAAACGGGGTAGCGGCACCTTTCTCAGACTTAATAAACCTCAAAATGGAAGCCACCAGCACACTTGCTACTAGTAGTCAAATAAAATTCCGAAAGATAAATCATCGAACACGTGAGACTGCACATTCTAATGACCGACTAGATGAGTTCCATATTCAAGACGGCGAAATAGATTGTCAGTAACGATCGACTAGTAACATGTCATTCAATTGGTATTTCCATTGATAATATGTGTGTGACTTGTATCTTTGATTCGCGTTCATCATTACAATTTAGCTAGATTACGAGCGTTGCCTCGTTTGTGTTTCAAGAAGTTAGGATTAATCCTAGTGAGTCTGTCACTATGTGGGTGACTTTGACTTTCACTCTGTGACAATACTTTGTGAATATCTGTAACGTGTTTTGGTTCTCACAGTTTCCTGGGCCATTTGTTATGATCATAGAGATTCAGTTCTGGTCATCCAACATTTCCAACCCGTTGGATGCCACAGCCCCGCAGCCTTGATGTCTGCCTGGAGTAAGCAGTAAGGCTTCTGGAGTAAACCATGATGACAAATCTGCATCCTGTGCAATTTCCAGTCAACACGATAATATCTTGCCACTGGCCAAATGTAGCTCAGGACGAGAGTGTGATGTTGGCAAATTACGTAAGCTTCTCCACTTTAATCCTTATCACAGCGCAAGTCATCCAATTCATAGGACAGAGCAAAAATAAACAAAATGTTCACACGGCTGATCGGAAAGAGTAGTCTTCATCACACGTGATGGACGAACATTAATCAGATCGATTTGTAGAGCAAAAGGATTGGTTTCGGTTATCTGGCATTAGACTGATTAAATACTAGGATTCCGGTATAATTTATAAGTAAGGGTAGCCAGCCTTCCATATTGCAAACATCTTTATTTTTCTCTTACCAAATGGTTGCAGGTTACAGTGGCATTCATCTCTGCTATTCTTTCTGGACTAAGTAACACAGTAAGTTCGTGAACTTTGTATGTTTGGTATTCCAGCAGGCATGTTATGCCTGATGCCAGGCAGCGGAAGGCTGCCCCTAGTACGTTCTATATTTTGACGATAAAAAGACATGTAGATATTAGTTCAGTGACAGCACCAGGTAAAAAACACATAAATACTTCCGGAACGGCCACAAGATTTTCGCCAGGGACAACGAACGAGCGAAAACAGCTTATAAAACACAGCAAAAAGAAACATATGTAAGTTAAAATTAGTGGTTCAAGTTTGCAACCATCCGTTTTTGGCCTTCAGTACGCTGTAGCTTCTATATTTTTATTTCTGCAAAGTTATTTATTTTGCAATGTTGACTTCCTGTGACTTACTAGACCAGAAATAAATAAGAATGTGTTAGGTAAGAGTTTCACTGCATTTTAGAATTCTGCCCGGACAACAGCCAATAGTCGACTCTTATCGATTATCAATTGATAATGTTTCTTTCACGTGTACAGTGTGTACACGAGATTTTCGTGTTTTTCGTCAATCTCCAAAGTGACTAGACGCTGGTCTCAGCTCCCCTGAGATCGAGAAGGCGTTTGACAATTTTGGGATTTCAAACCACACTGATTCGCACTTTCCTTTTCTAAGCTATACCTCCAAGCTATAACGGCCCCCTGCGTATGTGTTTTTCACTATTATGCACCTATTGTCTTACAGCCCTAAAACAAGATTACTTAACTCTCTAGGGTTCATAGAAACCCAAATTGAGAAGCACTGGTCTAAAGAGCTTAGCAGTCGCTTAAGCCATCCGCTTCAAACTTCACTTAACTCAGATTTCAAGTCTGCAATTCTAGCTATTTAAAACACCAGGCTGGAATTGATATCTGGCTCAGCAGACTGAAAAAGAGAACTGCCACGCGCAAGAACGAGCTTTAACGACCTTGACAGAAGCGAACTGTAAGGGTGTCTCAATGAATGGCATCTCAGCTCTCAGCGTGTTGGCTCAGACGAACTGTGTGTCACTTAATCAGGCATCCATTTGAAACCCCTCTGTCAGAGAGCCATATGCAAGCAATTAGGGTTCTCGTTATGAAGATCGAGGTTTGGAGTTGCGGGTCGTGTTTGTTTTTGGTAACGCGGTAAAGTGAGAAACAAAAAATTGTCTTTAAACGTCAGGAAAATATTACAGACGGAATAACAATGTGAATTATCGATTTTTCTGGCGTTGATAAGCGGAAGGTTGAGTGACGAGACCAATGTCAGTTTTAGATGAAACGAACTGACCAATCACCTCCCCCTCCCCCGTTCCCCATCTAGACACATCCAACCCCGACCGCCCACAGTGGTGAGACTGCTGTGAAATCTTGCTTTACATTAAGGCAGAGATGACGCAGTGCGGACGCAATTTAACGTTCTTCAGCACTATCCGGGATTTGAAAAGAGCCACTGTAACCAGCTAGTGAACAATCAACGTAAAGTTGGAATAACTCAACGCGAATAGATTGGTTTATCAACCAGAAAAACCTCAAGAGGGTGGTTAAAAGACACATCAACTGTGAGCGCAGCTAGGAAAAGGACAGAAGTACACTGCAATAAGTAGAATAAAATGTCTTATGATTTTATTCACATCGCTGGAGTGGACGATGGGTTTCTGTGCTGAGGACTACAGACTGCTTCACCAACGCTGTCGCCACGTCGTATGCTGACTGTTTCACCCCCAACAGAAAAACAACAAATACATTTACGGGGAATTGATCAGCAGCAGGTATCGAAACCATTTGATCACGCGCTGATCCTCTACAAGTTCTACACATAGATAATGTAGACTAAATCGCTCATATTCTGGGAAAACACATGTCTAAGACATTCCAATAACCGTCACATATCAAAGCGATTCTAATCGGTCATATTAGAAAACACCACGCATTTAGTTTTCTTGAAAAATAGATATAACCAGATGTTCACTAGAGTGGAACACAAAGTAGATAATGATGTGATTCCTTCCTCCTCATCCTCCCCCCCCCTTTCCCACCTCCTCCTCACCATGTAAAACACACGTGTAGGAAAATGGAAGAGGAGACCAAGGCATCATGAAAAAATCACGAGAAGAGCTGAAAAAGATCAGACGTAGGTGGATAGTGAGTGATGACCATATGTTCAAAACAGATCAAGAAGCAATAAACAAGATAAAGGGAAATTCCGTTGGCAGTTCGGCATATTGAAATCAAAGAGCAGACACAAGATAAGAACGGAAACCTGCAAAGCACAAGCGGAAGATGAGAATCGAATGGATACCTGCTGCGTGTGAAAACAAGGCAACCAGGAAGCCAGGTAATAGTAGCAGGAGGTGGGCTCAAGGGCGTATAGAAGCGATCGTTTATTTTCGTGGAGGTTTATAAATAGAGAGAACAATATGGAAAGAAGGATTGAGAACAATATTTAGAAAGAGAAGATAAGAATGAAATTGAAAATAAACAACCGCGAGAGAAACCAATGAGAATAGACTGAGAGACAGAAGGTGAGAAAGGTGGGAAGAAAGCGAAAAATAGAGACAAAAGAAAGAAAATGGTAACGAAAGGAGGAGTAACAGAGATATACAGAAGAAAACAAAGAAGATGTGAGAAAGTGAAAAATAGGAGGTAGAGAAAAAAGGACGAAGACAGAAAGTGTGATTAAAATTTAGAGAGAGAGAGAGAAATATAGAAAGAGAGAGAACAAAAGCGAGAGGAGGGACACAATGAGTTAAAATGCATGTGGGACAACACATGACATTTGCGAAAGCCCTTACCATGAACGAACATAATATAATATGCCTGATATTACGTAATGATTTAATGATTGATGATTTTAATATTAACGATATGTGTTGCCATCATATATGTTGTATACAATCGTCCCGTCGCATACTGGTATGTGATGTCATCACATATGTTGCAAACATTCATTGCGTCGCATACTGATATGTGATGTCATCACATAGTGGGAACAATAATTTCAGGTCTCGCTTTATAAAATTAAAATAAACAACAAAGATTGGTTATATCATTAGCTCACTCTTCTGTCTTTCTCTCTCTCACTCTGCCTACGTCTTCCTCTCTATTCCCACTGTCTTCTCTCTGTCACTTGTTTCTATATCTCTCTCTTTCACTGTTTACCTCTTTCTTCCTCTCTCCTTTTGCCAGTTCTCTTCTTTCCTTCTCTATTTCGTCTGTCTTATACTCTCTCTTTTCGCATTCTGCTGTCTCTCCCTCTCTCTCACTGTCCTTCTCTTCTCTCTTTTTCATCTCTTTCCTACCTCTCTCTTCTCTCATTATTTCTCTGTTCTCTCACTAACTACTTTTCTTCTCTCTCTCCATATTTCTCCCCTCACTCTCTTTGTTCTCTGTCTCTATATTTCTCCATCTCTCCCTCTCTTTCTCATCTCTTTCATCACGTTATTTATTTCAACTGCTGATCTCCACCTGGAAGAGTTATAGGACTGAGGAATAAAAGCCGATTGTTTCAGAGTTCGCCAATCATTATGCAGACTAGGTTTTTTTATATTACCTACGATATAAAAAAAACACTACGCTTTAATACGGTTTTGAACTCAGGATTCGTGGACAGAAGACAAACAGCCAAACCATTAGTCAAGCCGCGCCATTAACTACTATCATGAAGAAGAAACATGTTAGGTAAACATCTTTATATTGACCTTTCTAAGCCTAAATAGAGTGCACACAATCAATCAACCAACCAATCCAAGCTATATCTGCTCCCAGCGGAGCTCAGGTGTTCAAAAAATACACGCACATTACTCCCTAGCTTAGTGGTTAGAGTCGCAGCTCACAACGCAGTCTTGGATGTGTTCTGGTTTATGAGCCCGCAAGCTAAGTACCCATACGGGATGTGAACTCATGTATTATTGTGTGCTGAATTCGGGTGCACTGGGCTGCTCCCCATAATCCCATAGCATTACTGCCGTAGGGGTGTGAGGTGTTAGCGATCTCACATTTCAAAAGCTCGGTTATATGAGGGCGGTAGCCATCTCCTCTCCCTCGCCGCTTTTACTTCCCGGACTGAACCGGTACCCATTTAAGGCTGGGTCGACCCGGGAGGCATTGCGGTCTTAAAAAATATTACCGCCTTAACTGGGGAATGAACCCAGGACCACTCAGATGCGAAGCAGAGCGCTTACCACTGCGCTACGCGGCTCCCAACTGGGCTGCTAGTCACAAACAGAACCACAATACAACACGTATTAGAAAGCAATGTTAATGAGGAAACAATAAACATTAACAAATGTTTTTGAAATAAATGGAAACTCCAAAGAACAACATTAGCAACAACAAAAACATCGTTCTATAAACGTACTTTCTACTCGCGTCGCTACATGGGAACCATTGGATGACACATGTATATTGGCCCTTACTCGAAGTACGCACAGCATGACATCTGATTTTGCATCGACTGTTTCTGCAGTAATTTCTTTTACGCGAAGAACATGCTAGCGCCATGCACAACTCGCTGTATTCTTCATTTACTCTATAAATGAAGGAGCAGTCGACATACTATTTCACTCCTGTAAGGTATTAGAAGTCAGAAAGAGGGTACACAATGAGAGTGAATATCAGTCATCGTTATGTACAAGTCACGTATTTTTGCAAGGTCCATGCCGGATCTCAGTCAATATTATGTACAAGTCACGTATTCTTGCAAGGTCCATGCCGGATCTCAGTTATCGTTATGTACAAGTCACGTATTCTTGTAAGGTCCATGCCGGATCTCAGTCATTGTTGTGTACAAGTCACGTATTCTTGCAAGGTCCATGCCGGATCTCAGTCATTGTTATGTTCAAGTCACGTATTCTTGTAAGGCCCATGCCGGATCTCAGTCATCGTTATGTACAAGTCACGTATTCTTGCAAGGTCCATGCCGGATCTCTGTCATTGTTCTGTACAAGTCACGTATTCTTGTAAGGTCCATGCCGGATCTCAGTCATTATTCTGTACAAGTCACGTGAACTTGTTAGGTACATGCCGGATCTCAGACATTAATTTGTACAAGGCAGGTGTATTTGTTAGGTCCAAGTCGGATCTCAGACATTAATTTGTACAAGGCACGTGTACTTGTTAGGTCCAAGCCGGATCTCAGTGATTATTTTATACACGTCACGTGTACTTGTTAGGCCCATGCCGGATCTCAGTCATTTTTCTGTGCAAGTCACGTTTTCTTGTAAGGTCCATGCCGGATCTCAGTCATTGTTCTGTACACGTCATGTGTTCTTGTTAGGCACATTCCTGGAAAGTGTCAGGTGCGTTCGAATAAGCGATGTGCCACATCAATTTGTTTATTCAAAACATGTGTTCAGTTTCTTTACACATGTTTTAAATATGTGAACTTCGCGTCGATTTCTGTTGGATGTACAGGAATGCAAAAAAAATTGCAACAAGCAAGAACAAAACACATGTTTTCAACTGCACACTTTTTCGCTTTTCTTTCGTGTGTATATGAAATCAAATATACTTCATTCTTAAATTGTATTTGATTTTTCTTGATTCAAAATATAGTTTTTCCCCACAATCCTGTGGTTTACTCCGAAACTTGGCAGTAATTCTCGACTTTACTCTGTTTATCATATTTATAGTTGCAATATGTAAGAAAGCTAATATTAGTGAGAGAAACAACTACATCGATTACTTAAATTATCTTCTCTTTGCTGGTTCTTAAGCACTGAGGATTACAGTATAGAAATCAACATAGATAACAATCGAAGTTATGATGATTGTAAGAAAAGAAATAAAAACATCAATACGCATTTAAAACCAACAATTAAACATGGGAAATAATTTCACGTACCTGGGAAATACAATCTCAGCAGATGCCAAATTCGACATCGAAATCCCAAACAGATGTACTAAAGCAAGTCAAATTATTGGGTAAATGTTCTCGATATTACAATGTAAGCACGTGGCAATAGATACAAAAAGAACGCTATACAACACAATGTTTCTACCCACATTCTGCTATCAGTGCCAGAATTGGACGTTAACAAACTAAGATAAAAGCAATATTGCAACAACAGAGATTAAATGCATTAGCAAAATGCTTGGAGTAACTAGAATGGTTAGAATCATAAACGAAGATATTAGGAGACAAGTAGGCACAACACCACCGCAAGACCTCATCAAAAGAGACAGCAATCCAAATGGTTCGGCCACGTGACATGTCAAACACCAGATAGTAACCCCCAGAAAGCAATTCTAAACATATACAATAGATACAAAACTCGGGTCGACCATGCAAAAGATGGATAGCAGAAATAACAGAAGCAGTAAAGCTCCCTGCGTACGAAGCACATACTAGAGTCGGGTCAAGAAACCTCTATATAACATGAAAACTGAATGGCACAAATAAGTCAACAAGCGGAACGAAGAAAGAAAGAAGTCATGGTAGTATATCTCAGGATTTTCCTTGTTGACATACACCTTGACCCTCAATTAAGCACATCTGCAAGTATTCCATCCATACGAAATACCTCAGCACGTGTTCCCAAACTTGACAATATGTCTAAGGCTTCCATCAGCAAATATATACTCATCCCATCTATTCCCCAAACAAACTTGACAGTTGACTCAGGCTCCTCTCTGCCATAACATATTTACACGAAAATAATCAATACTATTTCACATATAAACTTGGCGATATTCTCAGGCTTCCCTCAGTCGTGATGGATTGTATTCCTCAAGTAATCCCACCTAATTTCCCCCACATACTTGGTCGTTATATCATAGGCTACTCCCCATCAACATCCTCCTTATCCCTCAAATAATGAATCCCACCTATTTCCCCCACATACTTGTTCGGTATATCCTATATTACTATGTATCTAGATTGGACCGTGCCTGGTTAACAAGATGACCAAGACAGATCATCCAAAGGCTGAGTGATGCCCGGACAAGTGATGCCCCGACAAGTGATACCCCTGCGGACCTCTTGCGGTTAAAGTAAAAAACAAGACAAAAACTGGTTGTATTACAGACTCTGCAGAGTCTTCTAGACCAGTCTGCCGTTAAGTTAGTGATTTGATTCACTGAATTAAGCTAAAGTGATTTGAATCACTGCTGTTAAGTTAAGGTGATTCGATCCACTGCCGTTAAGTTAAGGTGATTCGATCTACTGCCGTTAAGTTAGGCTGATTCGATCCACTGCCCTCTTTGTCAACAGACATTGAGACGCGCTCCGCAACAAAGACTCCAACAAAACTCATACATTATCTTGCAGTTGTTATTTCTGTTAGCACTTCCTTATGCATGATGAGGTTATCGACTACGTACACACTCCTCCTGATTCGCATTTGGACAACTTGATCAAAAGGGTAATAGGTAAAGGTGTTTTCAAAGGAGATGTTGCTCTCAGAGTTAAAGTGTATGAAATTCCTTCTTTTAGCATTAGCTTTCCTCAGGTCTCCTAATCGCTGTCTTACCTTCGCTGCCAATAAGCAAGTATCCATGTAGAGCTCTATTGACAATAGCGAGCCGATAGTGAGGATCGAACCCATTATCTAGGAAGTGATATGGTAGTGTTTTACCATTATGCTCTGCCACAGTGGTTGGGATGGAACCGTATGTATTTCTGGTTTCTGTCTTGGATGGATGGGTGTGTGGAGGGATGGTGGAAAAAGGTGGGGGGGGGGGGGGGGTAAGAAAGCCACATAACCCTTAGCACTATTATCTATAATCCTAAAGAGCTAATCGATCAGAGAAACTGATTGATAATAATAATGTTAAAAATAATAATAGTAATAATAATAATATGAAGAAGAAAAAGAAGAGAAAGTAGAAGCGAATAAAACGACTACTGTAGAATGATGCTCCCATGCGTTCAGAAGGTGGCCCGTTAATTAACTATCTCCCTCACCCCCCTCGCCCCTCTCTTTGTATCTCCTCCCCGTCCTCTGTTTGACATGAACAGATAGCTTGATACATTAAGGGCAGATAAATGTGTGAGGCACGCTTGCTACAAGAAAACCAACTACTGTGGTTGCGGCTGTAATAAGTTGTAGAGTGGTTGGGACGCCTATAACTCGCGGGGAAGAAACCAGATTCGATACTCGATTTTCATTATGATTCAGTCTACCCTAATGTAAAAAAGTTACCTGGCTTACAGTTAAATAATGTCAAACAGAAGAATGAAACCGGTCACCTATCCCCTGAAAATTACTGAGAAAAAACATAACATAACTTTCAACACTTCGTCTCTGACGGCAGTAATTCTAATGGTCATCCATTCAGACGAATTATTTAGTAATACTCAATATGTGTTGTACTGACTGGACCTGAAGATCATGTATTTTTACAACTTCCTGTTTATCAATTTTATTGTTGACCGTCCTCCGTGCAATTATGTTAAACCGTCCAACAATCCATCTATTTTTATAATAACCCGTCCAAAAATTCTTTTTTCTCTACAAATTGTCCAACAATTCCTCTTTTTTTCGACCAACCGTTCAACAAGTTGTTTTTGTCGACCAGCCGTCCAACAACTTCACTATTTGTCGACCAACCGTCCAATAATTCCTCTCTTTCCTGACCAACCGTCCAATAATTCATTTTGTTTTGTCTACCAGCGGTCAAACAATTCCTTTTTTTCATGGTCAACCATTGAGCAATTTCTATTGTTCTCGAACCACCTTCCAACTTACTAAGTTAACTTTCAACTCCTTTAGTAGTAAATGTTAAGTCAAAGGTCACAATAGTCCGATAGTTGATATTGCCCTCAGGGATGGAGTATTTCAGCTGTCTGTGTGCTACTCTTCAGTTGTTTGAAGGACAATAAAAAGATATATATATATGCAGTGGCTTATATACTGAATAGGGCGTAAAATAGAACAAAGACAATTTAACTGCCACAAAGTCTTCGTCAGAGACAAAGACCAAATCAAAACGCCTAATAAATGATGAGATGAAAAAACACAATTGAATCGACAACCATGACAATACGTAAGGCAGCATATATTAGCCAGAGAGCCTGTCGTCTAACGTATTGTATTGACTGTCCAGTCCATGGTCTTTGTCTATTGTGTTTTTATGAGGTGTTTTAATGTGTTTTCTTCTGACGAATGTTTTGTGGCCGTAACGTGGATTGCCATGTTGCTTGTCCCTGTGTAGCAACGTCATCTTAGCTATATAAATATATACACATTTATATAGACTTTCGATTTTTACCTTTTTTGTGAGGTAGAGCACCAGTTATGTTTTCGCTGTATTTGCTTCCCTAATAGTAAGCCAGGAGGCCAGTTAAATCTGGATCGACTAAATCGTGTTGATGACGGAGATCAAACCCTGTACTTTTAAAATGAGACTCGACCACTCTACCACATTGCTGCTTATGGAAAATTCCATATAGCGTGGGCCTATTAATTATTCGAAACGTTTTTTGTCCTTAGCATTGAAATGTCTACACCGGGTGGAAGTTGCAGCACAGGGAATGAACTGGCAACATCCAACGACTCAAAGTCAGCTGTTTGCACCCCGATCAGCGAACCAGAACTGACCAAGACCATATTCCACAGCCAGGCATCGGCGCTTGAAACAGGCTGTGCTCGTGCAGGATGGCCAACAGAATATGATTCGCGGTGGTAAGACCAACCCGGTTTCAAAAAAACGCCAGCTGTTTTCGGATGCGTCGGGCGGAAATGCGCAGATATCACAGCATCACTGTGAACTACGACACATAGTCAACAAAACGTCATTTTCAAAACGAACTACGAAGTCTAAAAATAAAATACATACGCCGTTTATCCCTACCAGTTTGAACATAAAACATTTAATTACTTACCATTCGGTTTCTTCTCTTATCAAAGTCCGTAAAGAATGAATGCCAGAAACGCTT
Organism: Ariolimax columbianus; assembly: GCA_036924085.1. Classification (NCBI taxonomy): domain Eukaryota; kingdom Metazoa; phylum Mollusca; class Gastropoda; order Stylommatophora; family Arionidae; genus Ariolimax; species Ariolimax columbianus. Next base: position 54,564,915 of record JAVGWX010000016.1, read on the forward strand.
GCTGAGATCTATCCTGGAGTTCAAATTAACATCACAAGTCGACTTGATGGCATCTCATTCGGACCTAGCTATGCGCGTGAGGCCAGGCCTGGGGAACTGATATTATTTCTGAGTGAGCTGTGTGAGAGCGTAGCAGTGAAGGGGTGGGTTCACCCAGGCTATGAAAGCTGCACTGGCCAGGTATCGACTACCAAACCACGGGACTTGATAAGGGGACTAGCAACGAGGGTTTATGGCCCTGCTGGTGGTATCGATGTCAATTTTCTTGGACACGATACACTCTGGAATCGTGTTGTTTGTTCTGCCTATATTATCCTTCCCGGACAGATTTGAAAAGGGCACGAATGTATTTTCATGGAATCGAATGTTTACGGCCCTTCTTCTATAACGATCGCCAGGAAACGGAGTTATTGTATAATACACAAATATCAGGCAAAACAGACCGTAATATATTTATTATGTTCATTCAAAATAAAAAGACAAGTAGTGAATGGATTAGTGACAAAACGATACTACATCACAGCAACAAGGCATTCGTCAGGGAAAGAAACAAAACAAAACTAGCAAATCACAGCATAGAATCAACAGGACATGATGTCAAATGAGCTGTTCAAGTCCCCCGCAATAACAGGATGTAAACAAAATAATAAGGTAGGGAGACAACGATCAGTAACGGTAATATAGGGAAATAAATAGATGAAAGCTGTAGTGCTATCGAATTTTCAAAGACGATAGAAACACAAATATGTAATGGCTCAGTGACATCACCAGTACACAAACAAGACGATGTGATAGTTCCTTCACAAGGCCGTCAAGGAGAAAGCAAATCACATCAAAACAGGACGTGATGTACGCTCAATTGACATCATGTTTTTGTTGCTGTTGTGATTAGAAGGTTATTTTCGTTCGTTCTTTGTTCATGTTGCCGGAAAGTAAGTATCGTTTTTGTTTTCGTCCTGGTGCGGTCTCTAGGCAATTAGGGAACACGTTGTTGAGCAGTGCATGCGCATTTGCGGTCAGCGACCCAAAGCTGACTGTCAACATCAAGGCCAGCGGTCAGAGCTGACTGCCAACATCAAGGCCAGCGACCCAAAACTGACTGCCAACATCAATCCCAGCGTCCAGAGCTGACTGCCAACATCAAGGCCAGCGACCCAAAACTGACTGCCAACATCAATGCCAGCGATCCAGAGCTGACTGCCAACATCAAGGCCAGCAACCCTAAACTGACTGCCAACATCAAGGCCAGCGACCCAAAACTGACTGCCAACATCAAGACCAGCAACCCAAAACTGACTGCCAACATCAAGGCCAGCAACCCAAAACTGACTGCCAACATCAAGGCCAGCGACCCAAAACTGACTGCCAACATCAAGGCCAGCGACCCAAAACTGACTGCCAACATCAAGGCCAGCGACTCAAAACTGACTGCCAACATCAAGGCCAGTGGCCAGAGCTGCCAAGACCTTTCTACACCATGTGGTGATTCTAAGTAACAGGATCCAACAGGACAGATTGGCTAAGGAGAAGGATTCGAAGAGAGAAGGTTAGCAGCGTTACCCACAAATAAAATCATTGGATATGTCGGGACAAAAAGTGTAAATATTGCATTCAAGTTGTAAACTGCAACACTACGAAGACATTAACGAAGTAGAAGAAGAAGAAGAAGAAAAAGATGAAGAAGAAAAAGAAGAAGAAGAAGAAGAGGAAGACTGAGCAATTACTTATTTGTGTTTGTATCGATTTTGAGCCTTCAGAATTGCTACCGCTTCGGTCTATTTATTTCTTTATACAAAATGTTGTAGTCAGTTGTTGATTTCCTTTCGTATACATAGCGTCTAGGCAGTAGAGTGATTAAGCGTTCGGTTCTCATAACAAAGGCGTCGGGTATAAATTAACTTAACGTCATTATACTGGTTTAAAAGATGCAGAGTTTGGTTGATCTCAGGTAATGACCCGGTCCAGCTGATCAGACTGTAAAGGTATATCTGGCATACTGATGTGGAAGTAAAGACAACGAGTAAGAGATATGGTCGATCTACGTTGGTTAAATCTGATCCGTAGTACACAGCAATCTATAACACTTCATCTGTCCACTATTGAGTTACATTTATCATATCATTTGGCACCATGAGGCTAATGTCTTGTCAGGTAAAACCCACTGATCAGACAATGCTAGTCAGGTTCAGGAGAAATAAACTGATCAAGACCCTCACGTGACCTCCTCGTTGTCGTCCTAGAAAAAAGATTTTGGCGAGGACAACAGTCTGGCTAACAAGGTCAGGTTAGACGTGATCCCTGTAGTAGTCAGTGATACGCAGATGAAGCCAAGCATAGCACAACCGCCAGGATGATCCCGGCCTACCTTATCCGCACGCTCAGAATGTCAGGAAAGCTACTGTATTTTCAGGGAACACAAAAGAGTGACCTACTCATTGAGGGCATTCGCAAACAACAACATCATATTACATTTAAAGGTGTGTTTCTAAACCTGTATTTTGTTGTGTTTAAAAAAATGAAACTAAACTGGGAACGTTATACTACACTCAGGAAGCGTGTGTCGTTTGTGAATGAATGTGTGTGCAATACACTGAGTTGAAGAATCTTGTACAATTCTTATGTTAAATATCACTGTTAGTTATCTCGTATGGGATTCCGTGGCGAAGTGGTAAGGCCGTCGGCCTCGTGATCAGGTGGTGTGGGTTCGACTCCGGACTCCGACGTCTTTTTCACGGGTGCTTGATGCGGAGTCCCCTGCATCTCGTAGTCGCTTCGTAGTCATCGTATCCTTGTCTTGTCTCTGGGGACCGGCGACTCGAGACGAGAGAGTGAGGATAAAATGTAGCGCAGTTAATCATTACTAAAAATACCGCTAGCAAAATTAATTATACTAAAATCGTCTGCGATGGACGGCGACCTTTGTCTTTGCCTTATTTCTTATGGCGATTCAAGGTGACACAGTGTCTTTAGACTTGCCATAATCATACCTTTATAGGCCTCAACCATTAGTACAGCGGGACATGTTCAAACTGTGGCAGAGAACACGTTCTCAACTCTTTCTCACACTTACCGTCTTCAACCCTTGGCAGGCTAGACCGCTCTTTCGTTCACATATTACATCACGCTCTCATCGTCAATCAATCAATGTAAACCTTGATAGCTCCCTTTGGAGCATATCTCCTCAACAAGTACATGCCTACTCAATAATGACTTTGATTTATCTATGGCTGTTTGTGTGGCCATCCATAGTCGCCTCTTAGAGCATGCATGGCGGGTTACAGTGTTACTATTCTGCTGCTCTTTCTTCTTCTTTTTCTTCTTCCTTTTCTTCTTCTTTTTCTGCTTCTTCTTCTTCTTCGTCTCGGTTTGTCCTGGAAAAAACGTCGTTGCGTAGTTTACAGCGAGACGGCGATAAATGCGCCTTTGGGCCGGTCAGATCTGGGTCCGGACTTGCCATCCCACTGCGATCCACATTATATTAGCCAGACTACACTAGTCAGCCTATTTATATGGATGCCATATGGAGCCGTAATAGGGTCTTCATCAGCTCTTGTTCACTGACCCTGGTGCATGCTATGAGGCTGCATGAAAACAGCACGTTTCCAGGGAGGGCTACGAAGAAGCCCTAGTGATGGTCTTGGCCAGTATATTTTTCCTGACCCGACATCCAGAGTTGTATCTTCGTGTCGCAATAGCCACATGCCTATCTCTCACAGGCGTAACGTTTGTTACTTAACTGAAATTATAATAAGTTTAAACGCTGTGATATACACCGACGGATCAGTCGTGCGCAGTGGGACATCAGGGTGGGGTTTCTCGGCTAGAGTGAGAGGAGAGACCGTTGCTGAGCGCAGTAGGGCATACATGTCAAGAACCTCCAGTATGAGAATGGAGACGGAAGCAGTGACCTCAGCACTGACATGGATATCTGAGACTTCTTTAACAAAGGCAGTCATCGGGACAGACACGCAAGCATTACTTCAGAAAGTACAGAAGGGATGGCTTAGGTACGAGTGGATAGCTGCTGCTGAAGCCTCAAACCTCCAGGAGCTGACCTGGATCTACTGTCCTGCTCATGCCGGGGTTCAGGGCAATTAAACAGCTGACATCTTGGCTTCACGGGCTCCCATCATGGGCACATTGGTGATGGACAGAAGTGACATTTTTAAATCAATCAATGACCGACTACTGGATGAGGACACCGAATTAGATGAAGCAACAATCCACAGACCGCAATGTGTCGACATTAAACGAGGTTCGAGGGCGGTGGGGCGCATGAGAGGACGGCGCAGGAGAGTGTACAACCAGCGAGCTACAGGGACCATCAGCATCCATACCTTACGCCATTTGATGAGAGACTGAGCACCTATTGATATGCCCGGAGTGCATTTACGTCGATTCTTAGAAACAGAAACAGAAATAACACGTTTCATAATAACCAGTGCAATAGTGGTCCAGTCCTCGCCTGTGTCGTTCATAGAACATTCACTGACACCACTACGCCAAATGTGCATCACCCTTGCCTGAACTTTGACCTTTAGAACCAACCTACATTATTCCCTGTTTTAACTCATCGGCTAGATATCTTTGTCACTGAACTTTCTCGAACCTTCCTCTGGGGGATAAATGAATGAAATTTAATAGCAAGCAACACTGTTAAGAACTAATTGACCCAGACAGAGCGTGCTGTGTTTATTAATTATGGATAAATGCCAACGTAAATTAAAATGAAATTGCCTCGGAAAGGTAAAAGCAATAGCGCGGGGATGCAGTATAATACTGCATGAAATGTAATCTATACAACTGCCAGTCCGTACACTACCTTAGGTCCTGATGGACTACATTACTGCTACTTTCTGATGTTTGGTGAAAAAGTTCGGGGGGGGGGGGTGGAGGGGGGGGGGGGGAGATGGCGGCACGAATATTCAGAATGGAGACACAGGAAGTGGTGTCCGGGGTAGAATGAAAGGGTAATCCGTAACCTTCAATGTGTGTTGTAATAATCGTCCAAGAAGAGTTGTGTATTAAGGTTAGCAGCCTCACAATGTAAATCATTTGCGTTTGAAACGCATCTACAGGCGTTCGGATACAGACTATCTGTAAGGGGGCTAGATGTGAAAGGGGGTGGGGGGGGGGGGGGAGTTGTTCTATGCTTCATTTGTTTGTAACCTTAAATATGTGATATGTAATATGTGAACTGCAATCTATTGTCTGTAATATGTTATCGGTAATTTGGAATATATGATATGTTATATGTGATCTGTAATCTGAGATATGTAATATATGATTTGTAATCTATGATACGTAATCATGTATCTCTTTTCTGTAATATGTAATCTTTAACCTGTAATTTGTGATCTGCAGCCTGTAACCTGTGGTCCTGGTTTTCAATCAGGTAAAGTCAGTGCCTGATACATGGAAGCCAAATGTTATTTATAATGCAGTCTTTTAACTTGCAGTAACATGTTGGTTAAGTATATTACTCAGGACATCTGTCCACCTGGTGACCGTCCGCGTGGACGCTTACATATATAGTATCACGTGACGTAACCGTTCATGATAATCTGTTACCGGATAGGGAAAACCCCATGCCCCGCCCATCTGCGTTTTTTATCAGTGCAGTATCCATGACGTCATTGGCGACGATTCAGCGGCTTTTTTCTATATTTCAAATTCAGTCTTTTAAAGAGACTGTAAATGTTTTTTGGGAGCATAGTGGTCTCGAAGTAAGGTGTTCGCCTTGGGTGCTGAAGGTTGCGAGTTCAAATCGCTGTGGAGTCCGTGATTTGTTCACGTAGATCATCCGGTAAACATTTTTCCTGAATAGTGGGATCAGACACCCGTGTACAGTGGCGCGTACGTTAAAAAATCTTTGTTGAAAATCTAAAACAGTATACCAACCGGCCGCTGCTCGGGCAAAATTCAAGTTAAAAATATACTCAAATGATTCTAGGGATATTCGTCCCACAGAGAATATGTCGCAAAGAGGGCACTATGTAGCTTTAACATCAGTTAGTGATTACGTGGTTGGCGGAACGGCTTAGATGGCGCCGGACAGGCTGCGGATCTACCTTGCTCTAATTTATGCGTCCACTTCCACCAGTCCCAAAGATAGGCGATCGTACACTTCAGGTGCTAACAGATGATGGGATTGATCTGGCAAGTTACCATTGGATTTTCACCTGCCGACACACAAACAATATGTAAACAAATGAGGCCACACCTCCCCAAGACGTTTATCGACATAGGTGAACTGAAGAAAGATATATAAGATATATAGATATAATGTTCTTTGCTCCACTGCCCTTTGAACGACTGAGAGCTTTTCGGCATGAGCTTTCCGTAAATGTCGTGTCTGACTGCGATATATCATTGCTAGAATAGCCATGCTGTAAAAGTGTGAGCACTTGCCTTGTTGTATCTAATCTCTAGCAAAGAGTGGAGGAGCATCCCCACAAACAGACCTTAGTATCACATATAATGAGGCCAAGACCATAATTAAAGCCAACTTCAGGATAAAAAGGGCTGATCAACACTCCGACTTTTGAAAAGAATACAGCTTCTATAACTTAACTAGAGAGGAGCAGGTCATCATCTTCAGACTGAGAACTGGGCATAACAGACTCAAAAGTCGTTTTTACAACAAAATGAGAATTGGGACAGATGACAGGTGCCCATGTCGGGAGCATATCATGACAGGTGCCCATGTGGGGGGCATGCCATGACAGGTGCCCATGTCGGGAGCATATCATGACCGTGGAACACATCCTGCAAAGCTGCATGCTTACGCAGGAAAAGAGAGAACAATGCTGGCCTCGTGAGACAGATATGAGACAGAAGCTGCATGGAGATGAAACAGCCTTACAAACAACGGTGTCCTTTGTAAGAGAAACCGAAAACTTGATCTGAGGATCAACGATTAAGAAGAAGATAAAGTATATAATGTGTCTAAGTATTGGTGTGATACGAGGTCAGTTGAACTATCCTGCTGATATATTTAATGAAATATTTTTGTGGAGCTTATAATTTCTTGGCTCAGATAAATGTGCGAATTCTCGTTTTCAAAATGGATCATTTTCTAACCGCGATTTTCAACTTGGGATTTACGTGTTCAGGATATCTTTGCTTCATTTTGTTAGAAAAGGCGGAGCACTCAATCACACACTGACAGAGTATAGCAGTAACTTAGGACTGAACATAGAAACTGTATCAGCTGACGGTGCTGACATTAAACTGATGGATTATGCGTGACCTAATCAGGGTTTCCACACTTAGAGAACTCGAGTGATTGCAAGAATTCATAATTATTTGAAAACAATAAAATGCTAAATTTGAATTTTGCAAGGGGTTCTGTCAGCATTCTGCAATAGACTCCAGTTTGCGAAGGTCGGCATTGGGGATGTACGATATCGTTCCATGATGAAATTCATACATTCATATATATATATATATATGTGTGTGTATTTATGTATGTATTTGTATTTATGTTTGTGCTTGTATGTGTTTGTATATATATATATATATATGTGTGTGTTTGTATTATGTGTGTATTTGTGTGTATATGCTTGTGTGTGAGTGTGAGTATGGGTGTGTTTGCTTTATGTGTGCGTGTATTGTGTGTGTTTATATCATGTGTCTTTGCGAGTGTTTGTATTTATGTGCGTGTTTATGTGTATGTTTGTAATTATATGTGTGCGAGTTTGTATATATATATATATATATATATATGTTTGTATTTATATGTGTGTATGTGTATGTGAGTGCCTGTGTGAAACGTCCGTTTCACAGTCCTAATACATCAGATATTCGAAACCTGCATTCCCAATTTCGTCAGACACGTGTTTTTGTCTCGGTGATATCGCTCCTGCACGTTCGAAAAGTAATGGCAATCTACCGTACTGCACACGTGCCATGACACGTATAACAGGAACATAATTTGGTGGTTATAAAAAAAAGTGACGTTCTGCAAAGGGCATGCTACTTACATTACATATACATCGACTCTGGTCGAAGATGGACGAGTATGGGATACGAGTCTAGTTAGATACGAGGTCAGTTAGATACGAGGCCATTAAGATACGAGGCCAGTTAGATACGAGTCCAGTTCGATACGAGGCCAATTAGATTCGAGGACAGTTACTTGACAATGTGAGAACTTGGTCTCCTGAGAACGAGAATGTGGTACATACGGCGGACGATGTGAGAACCTTTTCCAATCACCAAGCGAAGGCGCCAGGGATGTGTACTGTCACCGCTACTTTTTTTAAATATATATATATAGACAACATTGTGTTAGAGGCCTGTCCGGTTGCAACAAACGATCCGGATTATAATTTCAGATAGGAACTGTTATTCTCAAATGGCCAATGATTTGCATAAACAGACGAACATAAACATCAAAATCACGTGGCCTTGCTGGACACAGCCTGCAATAGGTAGGGTAAGCGTTTCAGCAAGGCTAAGTCGACAGCTCTGAAGGTGGGCAGAAGGAAGGGGCCTATTACGGCTCTATTTGGCAGCCCTATAAACAGGCTGCACTAGTGGTCTGGCTAAGATAATGTGGATCGCAGTGGGATGGCAAATCCGGACCCATACAGTAGGCTGAAACCAGATCTGACAGGCTGAATGGCGCATATATCGCAGTCTCGCTGTAAACTACGCAACAACATTTTTTCCAGGACAAACCTAGAAGAAAACGAAAAAGAAAAAGAAGAAGAAGAAGAAGAAGAAGAAGAAGAAGAAGAAGAAGAAGAAGAAGAAGAAGAAAGAACAGCAGAATAGTAAAACTGTAAAAAGTCAGACATTTACTTGAGAAGTCAGAACGTGGGACTCAAGCAGGCTCAGGAGGTCAGGTTCCTGTGCGGCAATGTCTTAGAAGACTGCAGATGTGACGGAGAGATTGAGACCAGATGCTAGAAAGCATCAGGAGGGACTTATTAACTGTTGCCACTGCTCACACATCTTCATATTAGTCTGGCACTAAGCAGAAACTTACCTACAACATCTTCATACCAACCCTGTGCTGCCAGAGTCAAACGGTGTCCCTGCCAAAGGTACGAGAGAGTAAACTCTATCTGCGAAGTTAAATGTCAGCTAATGGCCGCCAGCGTCTCAGAAGAATCAGATTGAATAAGGAGGATAAGGCAACAGGGCCGGTGTCATCCCATGTGCCGAATGCATGTCTACACAGAAGGTCATCTCGCGACAATCAGGTTCCCCTGAGAGGGTTTACAGCCCGACGGTTGCGGCTTCCGAGCAATAGGGCGAGAAAGTGTAAGGTGGATAGACGTCGTAAAGACATCAGACGCAACGCAACTGGTCCAGGAATGCTACTAAGGCTCCATACGACGTCCCTATTTGTACAAGTGGACCAATAACTAACTAACTAACCAACTAACCTACTTACTCGTCTTTTTCTTCATGATTAGTTCTCAAACTCCCGCTGCTAATCCCTGAAAAGGGCTTTCCAAGTAACAATAACAGGATGTAGTCTGGAGAACAGAATGCGCTGTGTCGTAGTTTACAGCTTGATTGTGATATTTGCAACTTTCGGTCCGACACATTCAACTTCAGCATTATGTTTGTGGGTACCGAGTTAATCTTCCCTCTTCGATCCATTGTCCTTAGCCAGTCTGCCTTTTTACACACATCGTGTACAGTAGATCTTCAAGTTTATCGTTCATCTCCGATAGGACCATGTATCGATCATACCTCTCCCGAGTTCCACATACCAACTACAACAACAGAAACGTGAATAACGTTATAACCAAAAGTTCCTTCATTACAAACAACGAACAACACACAATAGAATAACCATCTAATCTAATCGATATAGGTGAAAGCACAAAGAAGGCGAAGCCCGGACACATGAAACACACGGAACATACACACTAAATTCTTCATTCATGGTTGTTCACATTTAACGATTCACATCATGGAGACAACTACAGAAATAAACTCTACTACATTTTAAAACTAAAAATATGTTTAACGATTTTTCATGTATCGATCAAACGGTATTGCAAGTACGATCCCGCGCGGAAAGGAACAAGCGGACGACGAAAATATCGTCCCAAAAATAAGGTAGGAGGACAACATTAAAGTATCGGCCATTCTCCGACCCATGAGGCACAGACAGCGGCCAGTGACAGAGTGGTGGCGTGGTGTTGAGGGGGTGTCTTCATATGTGTCCCAAATATATCACCGGTTAGCGGATGACCTGACCTTACACATTGAAAAGAGCCCAATTAGAATCGTTACCTGAGGGTCTACGGTAGGTTTAAGGTTTAATTACAATTTGAAAATGCACAATCCGTTTAGACAAGGAATATAGACAACCATGATGAAATGAGTTACTTAACTTAACTTAACGTCTTTATACTGATTTAGAAGACTCTGCAGAGTCTATATATATACAACCAGTTTTATTTACATTTCCTTGCTCTGAAAGCTATGCGAATCCAATCTATTCTTAAATGCATTAATTGTCATTGCCTCTACTACTTCCCATGACAATGTATTCCAAACATTCACGTTGAATTACGTGAAAAGATCTGAGTTGGCACAAATTGATATATACAAAGGAATTATAAGACGAAATAATGGTTATTCACATATATTGACAATAAAGGAGAGGAAAACAGATTAGTACCGTAAAAATGTAAAATAGAAAATGCACGATCCAGAAGTACAGACAGATGTTTAGTTTAGATTAGTACATAAATAGGTGTTTATTATGCCATTGCTAATTCAGAACGTATTGGCAGCCCAGAATAGAATGTTAGACCAAATAGAGACTTGATTCTGTCATTTCTTGCTTAATACAAAAAATAAACAATTATTTTGCTTTACTGATTGATCCAATTCCGTATAGGGGATTGTATTGTAAACAAGTGTCCGTCTCTTCCATTGTAGAAAAATTCATCTTATTTGTCAGAAATACGATCATTTTTTTTCTTTCATGGAATCCAAAGCTTAGTGCATGTCCATAAATAGACATGAGTAGCCTAATTGCCAAGTATAATACACAAGCAAGGGCTAAATCAACATGAAATGTTGTTGGTTTACGTGGTTTTAAAGGCGGTGCGTACAAGTCTATCTTTGGCACAAAACGCGGGCAAAATGGCATGCGACCATTGTCGCTTCCTTTCTGTAGTATGTTATATTTGATAATGATCCGATGGCATGCAGATTGGAATTAGTGTAAATAGTTCTGTACTATTTGTGTGCATGGAGATAAATGTTTTGGTTGTCATGAAACGCGAACGATGGTAATTGTACGAACATTTGTGAACATTGCTTGGTATACTACGCGTCGTTTCTGTACGTGGTTAAATGGATGGGTAATTCTATATGACGTCGTAGTAATTGTTGTTATTCTTCTTCTTCTCTTATTCTCTTGAAAAAAACATATACCTTACACAGTTTCCATATACATAGCAGGGAGTCTACGCTTTTCACTAGCACAGCGGTAAATCTACGCCTTTCCTAAGCACAGCGGTAAATCTACGCCTTTCATAAGCACAGCGGTAAATCTACGCCTTTCCTAAGTACAACGGTTAATCTACGCCTTTCATAAGCACAGCGGTAAATCTACGCCTTTCCTAAGCACAGCGGTAAATCTACGCCTTTTCTAAGCACAACGGTAAATCTACGCCTTTCATAAGCACAGCTGTAAATCTACGCCTTTTATAAGCACAGCGGTAAATCTACGCCTTTCCTAAGCACAGCGGTAAATCTACGCCTTTCACTAGCACAACAGTGAATCTCTATCTTTCATAAATATAGTGTTGAATCTCTCTTTCATAAATATAGGGGTCAATCTCTCTTTCGTAAATGTAGTGGTGAATCTCTATTTTTCACAAATATAGTGGTGAATCTATGTCTTTCATAAGAATAGTATTTAATATATTCCCCACAAACACAGCAGTGAATCTCTATCTTTAATAAACATAGTGGTTAATCTACATCTTTCATAAACTACTAAATCTCAATCTTACATAAACATAGCAGTGAATGTCTTTCATAAACTTGTCAATATCAGTCTTTCATAAACATAGCACTGAATCTCTATCCTTCATAAGACAGCAGTGAATCTCTATCTTTCATAAACACAGTGGTGAATCTCTAACTTTCATAAACATAGCAGTGAATCTCTATATTTTAAAATCATGGCAGTGGTTCTTCATCTTTCATAAACATAGTGGTCAAACTATGTATTCAGTGTCCCCCCCCTACCCCCCCCCCCCCCGTGGGTTAGGGAAGGCCGCGTACATCCTCACTGCAGGAGAACACAGTGCATTTGGTATGTTTTCTGCAATACGTCTGTTTGTCTCAAAATTCACGGCCTTTTGGTTGTTGTGAGTTAAATATCATATGAAAATATATAATTATGATGATAATTATAGTAACAATAATAATGTTGGCACAGATGATTATGACAATACTGACAATGATGATACAATTGATGATAATTATGATTATGTTGGCAATGATGATGATCAGGGCTTGACGAAATCGTTCGTCTGCTCGTCTGTGACGAGTACACAATTTTGCTTCGTCACCACATAACGACTCTCGCACAATTATTAATGATATTACGGTTCGGATAGATTGCACATAAGCTAGTTTATGATAGAGAAACTAAATGGACTTCCACTGCCACAATTTAAACTAACGCCATCAATAAATGATACTACATTGCTAAAACTACCAAGAATGTTCAAGGGCGCACACGCCATGCTCCTGGCAGTAGTGCATTTTTTCTAATGAAGAAATAGAGTAATACTGTGTAAGTAATATAATACAATTTAGATTTAGTACGCAGTTTTATGTAGAAATAAAGATCTAGTGTGTCAATATAAATTTCGAGACTATATCCGACCATGCTGACAAGTAACATTGTTGACTGACTGGTAAGCCACAATAACATTTGTCACGCCCTGATGATGATACCATGATGATAATTTTCATAATGATGGTGATGATAATGATGATGATGGTCATGATGATAATGATGGTGATGATAATGATGGTGATGATAATGATGGTGATGATGATAATGATGGTGATGATGATAATGATGGTGATGACAATGATAGTGATAATGATAATGATGGTGATGATGATAATGATGGTGATGATAATGATGGTGATGATAATGATGATGATGGTGATGATGATAATGATGATGGTAATAATGGTGATGGTGATGATGGTGGTGGTAATGATGATGATGGTGATGATGATAATGATGGTGATGATAATGATGATGATGGTGATGATGATAATGATGATGATGATAATGATGGTGATGATAATGATGGTGATGATAATGATGGTTATGGTGATGATAATTGTGGTAATGACAATTGTGATGATAATAATCATGGTGATGATATTGATGATGGTAAGGACGATGCTGATTGTGGTGATGGTAGTGATGATAATGATGACTGCAATGATGATGATGGTGGTGGTGGTGATGATGGTGAGGGTGGTGCTGATGGTGGTGATGGTGGTGTTGATGGTGGTGGTGATGGGGGTGTTGATAATTATGATGATGGTGGTGGTGATGGTGGTGATGATAATGATAATGATGGTGGTGATGATAATGCGGGTGATGATATGGATGGTGATGATGATACTGATGGTGATGATGATATGGATGGTGATGATAATAATGGTGATAATAGCGATAGTGATGATGATGATGGTAATGAAGCTGATGACGATGACGATGATGGTGATGATGATGGTGATAATGATATTGATGGAGATGATGGTGGTGACGACCATGATGATAACGATACTTACTTACTTTCCGTGTCCAAGCACCACGTCATATAGCGTTGAGCCAGTGTTCAGCTTCTTGAATTGCCATGTAGTTCACCTTCAACTTGTCGTTTTCGTCACATGTATCCGGAAGGTTGGTATATGGATCTTGTAACGCTCCGCAGACACATGTTTCTCTGTTCTAGAGATCCCATTTGTGCATGTTCCTCCTACATCGTGATACGCCAAAGTCTATGTATCGTCTTCTAAAGTGAGTAGGTTAAGTAATGTCCAGGGGTAGTTTACAGCTGACGCTCGATCCCATGATAACGATCATGATGTTCATTCCTATGATGATGATGATGATGATGAAGATGATGATGATGATGAAGATGATGATGATGATGATACTGGTTTTAATGATGATCATGTTGATGATGAAGATGGTGGTAAAGAATTCATCGACTATGTTTTAAAACAACATTTTGTACGGAAATAGGCCCGTCGTGGACTGCTTAGCTAGTGCTAGTAGAAGACTAGGCGACAAATGTGTTTATAAGGCATGAAAATAAAATAGCAGATATCTCGTGACACAATGAATATATCAAATGTTTCTGAACTATTCCCTTGACAATTGCACAACGCACATCACATTCTCGCTACTTCTCACCATTATGTTTTCTTTGTCTCGAAAAAGGATATAATGCCACATAACAAGTACAACTGACTACAACAATGGGGAAACAACTGTGGGAATGCTTGACTTTTATTACGTCCCTTTGCCAGCTTGATGTATAGAAGTTCTCCATAACAGCTCTCGTCTTGAACGTTATAACTGTTTATGCTGTGTGGTAATTTCTGTGTAAGTGACCCTCGGCTATGAGATAAGTGGCTTGCTTTTAATACGGTAGGCTTGAAAAACACGCATTTTATATGACAGTTTCTGGCAATGCATTCTACACGGGCAAAGATAATATTCATTATTGGTCTAAAGAGGAATACGCTAATGTGCATTATGTAGCTTACCAATCACAATTTTACCAGTCACAGTTCACGCAGCTTAGCTCACTTCAACAGATGGACAATATTGAGAAATGGAATAATAAGCAAATCATTTCTATAATTTTCACAAATCTATTCTGGTTAGCTCGAACGCTTTTAATTTGGTAACTGCAGATAGGTGTGAACAAGTCTTTTAGTTGAGCATCTTGGCTTGGTAAAAATGACTGATATCAAAGGAGCCATTATTATTCCAAACTCCCTGATCTGTTTCGAACAGCACACAAGGCCAATAATACAGTTAGTTTCTTGATTTGCACGCAGTTAACCATTTTGAAGAAGTGTAATACTCTTTTTTGAAATGATATATATATATAGTCTTTCATGTTTGCTTAAAAACAAATGTCTGGAGTTGGCATACCTTTCGTTACGACTTGTTTTTCTTCAAAACTGAGGGCTCCAAACGATACTGTGAGTCGAGAAGTCAGCATCGCGACATGTGCTGCATTCCGCGTGGACCTACTTATTCTTACCATGGTACTTGTCTCTGGCAAGATTTGTTTAGAGGAAACAGTTTCCAAATCCGAGTCTCCTTCCATATTGTACCGCTTGAAACACTGTAAAACTATATTGACAATCGAACAATTTAACAGGGATCAAGAAGGTGAGCAGCGCATGAGCTGGAGTGGTCAGCGACCCATAGGTGACTGCTAGCGTCAGGGCCAGAGAACCAGATCTGCCAAGACCCTTCTACACCTCCACGTGGTGATCCTGGATAACAAGCTGCAACAGGGCAGACTGGGCAAGGAGAAGGGATCGAAGAGGGAATGCTAACCCAGTACTCAAAAAATGCTTGCTGAAGTCGGATGTGTTGGACCGAAAAATGCAAATATCGCAGTCAAGCTGTAAACTACGGCACAGCACATTCCGTTCTCTTGACTACATTCTGCTACTTAAGCCCTATCATGGTTTGGTAGCGGGAGATTGAGAACGAACGAAGAAGAAGAATAAGAACAATTTAACACATCACAAAATCTT
Source organism: Ariolimax columbianus (assembly GCA_036924085.1). Taxonomy (NCBI): domain Eukaryota; kingdom Metazoa; phylum Mollusca; class Gastropoda; order Stylommatophora; family Arionidae; genus Ariolimax; species Ariolimax columbianus. The sequence continues at coordinate 54,580,725 of JAVGWX010000016.1, forward strand.
TTTCATTAAAGAAGACAATTATACAATTAAATAACTACAATACTACCACTCATAATGAGCAAACGAAAATTATTTGTATTTATGACAGAACGCCAAGCGTTAGCATGCATCTTATCGCACAGAAGGACTAGCGTGGCTTCATATAGTCCTCTGCACGGGGAGATTTGATAACACTCGAGCGCTTCCGATGATTGTGTCGTCATTGGTGTGCGAAAATAGCTAGAATATTGCTGAGTACTGTGACGCAAATTGAGACTCACATAGTGAGGAATTCTAATGCTGTTTATCCAGCATTTTTATTTTATGCTTTTATGTCCCGTGGAAATTTAACTCAAAATATATCAACTCCAATATCTGGGGACTATACTTGTCTAACTAGTCCATTGACGCACGCCCCTGGCCAGGGATGGTCTAAATGTTTTGCTCTTAAGTATGAAAGAATAAAGGTATTTACCTGGAGATTGATGTGAACTTTAGTCCTTCTTTGTCTATTTACCCTGCACCGCGATACACTTCTTCCATGTATTCTTCACTTTCCTGATGCCCTGATTGTAGAGCTCCGTCGGAGCCTGGAGTCACGTTTTCAGTTCAGATGTCAAGTCCTGAACGTCAGAAAGGCCTGCGCCTATGGAATCTTGCTTCACCTACCATGCTCACTGAACTTTACAGCTTGTGACTTCTTCCTACTCCTTAACATAAAGAACCCGTTTCACGGATGTAGATTAACTGTTACTAAACATCAGATCTTCATACTATTACTAAATATCATATCTTTACACTGTTACTTAATATCATATCTTTACACTGTTACTAAATATCAGATCTCTACACTGTTACTAAATTTCAGATTGTCGTATTGTTACTAAATATCAGATCTTTTCACTGTTACTGAATATCAAATCTTTTCATCGTTATTAAATATCAGATCTTCATACTGTTACCAAATATCAGATTTTTACACTGTTACAAAATATCATATCTTCACGCTGTTACTAAATATCAGATCTTCACGCTGTTACTAAATATCAGATCTTCACGATGTTTCTAAATATCAGATCTTCACGCTGTTACTAAATATCAGATCTTCACGCTGTTACTAAATATCAGATCTTCACGCTGTTTCTAAATATCAGATCTTCACGCTGTTACAAAATATCAGATCTTCACGCTGTTACAAAATATCAGATCTTCACGCTGCTACAAAATATTAGATCTTCACGCTGTTACTAAATATCAGATCTTCACGCTGTTACTAAATATCAGATCTTCACGCTGTTACTAAATATCAGATCTTCACGCTGTTACTAAATATCAGATCTTCACGTTGTTACTAAATATCATATCTTCACGCTGTTGCTAAATATCATATCTTCACGCTGTTACAAAATATCAGATCTTCACGCTGTTACTAAATATCAGATATTCACGCTGTTACTAAATATCAGATCTTCACGCTGTTACAAAACATCCAAATCTGATGTTCTGATCATTCTGGAATTCAAGAAAGTTAATGATAAAATATGCGAAAAAATGTAGATTCGCAATTGCTCATTTTAGGGACATTATTTACAGATAATTGTTGCAAATTATGTCAATCAATCACCGCAAATTAGAAGGCTATACTGAAATTAATGAAACAGCAATCATGATTGCTGGGGACGTGACAATCACACGTGTGCAATCAGGAAGGGGCGACTATTTCACCTAATTCCTCTATCGATACAATTTAGAGAGATGTATTTATTCTTTGAATTATGTTTTCTGTACGAGGATTAGTCAGCAAGTAGGTCACACACTGATATAGGAAAGCAATGAAATGTAGTTAGTAGTTTGTAAAGGTATCATTTGGTGCCAACAACACCCAGCAACTGTGTAGGTTGCAGACGGTAGGTGTCGCATATACATGCGCAGCTGAGTTAAATGGGGCTCGTGCTCAGTCTCAAGGCTGTTATACGTGTCTTGTTTTTTTTTTAAACGCGAATAGGGGGGGGGGGTGGAGGGGGGAGGGCGTAAGAGCAACATGACTTCCTATAAACGAATTTCATAAGGAAATACTTCCTGTTCGTCGCGTAAAGTGATGCAAAATTTAGTCGATACATTTTCTCATAGACGTCTAAGCATTGCTGCTGAAACCGGTTCTGATCAACCTGTTCGTATTTCAACAGCATCATCTGTGCGGTGAGTGCGGAAGATGATTCAAGTTAACCCACAAGTGACGATAGAGTGTACCAGATGCAATATAGTGTTCGCATGGCCTACGTAACAATGCATGATCGATTGTATTTCTGGAAAGTGTGCCTATGGTGGGTAATCAGACAACTGACTAATAAACACAACATAAAATGAATGTGCGTCTTATCGAGGCATCTTCGCCGATATGGAGATAAAATAAGAAACATGTTCAATAGTATTGTTACTGAAGAGGAATCATCGGCTTACGACTCTCAGCACGAATCGAAGCGCCGTTCACCTTCTGCCAAGAACTTAAAGATAACAACATCAGCAATGAAGGTAATGCTTTCAGCATTTTGGGATTCACATGTAGAGCTGTTAACCTATTTCCAGATTAAAAGTAACTTTTTTAATGCTTCGTTGTAGTGTGCAATTCGAACTAAATGTCTAAGCCTGCTGACTTGAGGAATACAGCTCCATCATGACAATTCCAAACCACATACGGCTCGATAAACCCAGGAGACAATTGACCAACTAGGGTTGCAACTTCTTGAACATCCAACCTGACTTGGTCCTGAGAGATTTCAACTTATTATGATGCAATAACAACCTGCCTTGGCTGGGGAGGTTTCACGAAAGAGAAAGAGGTTAACCATGAAGTGCAAATGGGGCTGAGACTTATATGCTGCAGGTTTTGTTGCACAGATAAAGCGATGGGATCAGAATATCAATCTTGGTGTAAATTATGTTGAGAAGTAAGGGACAATGTTCATGCAAAAATACATGGTTTTCAATTTGATATTTCAATCTGTTTTTTTAAAGCCAGATGTGACCTATTTACTGACCTGTCTCGTTTTAGGCTAAACATATCTTGGGTATCTGATGAAACAGACTTTAGGCCAATGCATCTGAAAATATATGTTGTTCATATACCGTTTATTCTTGTTCTTCCTCATTATCATCTTCTGTTTCTTCATTTTCTCCTCCGCTTCTTATTCTTCTCCTCCGCTTTCTTCTTCTCCTCTGTCTTCTTCTTCTTCTTCTTCGTCTTCTTCTTCTTCTCCTCAGCATTCTTTCTTCTTCCTCCTTCTTCCTTCCTTCTCCTTTTTTCCTTGTTCTTTTTTCCTCTTTCCTTCTTCCTCCTTCCTTCTTCCTCCTTCCTCCTTCTTCGTTCTTCCTCCATCCTTCCTCTTTTTTCATTCTGTATCCTTTTTCTTCTTCTTCTTCTTCTTCTTCTTCTTCTTCTGTTTTTATTTTCGTCTTCAGTTACTTCTTTTTGGCGAGAAAGACTTACGTCTGTTCAGGCAAAATATACTGGCTAAGACCCTCACTTTGGCTTTCTCGTAGACTTGCTGGAAAAAGGCTATTTTCATGGCAGACTAGCTAATAAAGTGAGGGATCGACGTGATCCCCGTAGTAGTGAACGATACACACATGAAGCCCAGATAGCACAACCACCTGGAGGACCCCGGTCTACCTTCATCAGCACGCTTGGGATGCGAGAAAAGCTACTGCAGCCAGTCACATAACGTCCTTGTCAGGTGGCACAACAATGTAAAAGAACTCATTGTGGGCATTCGAAACATCTTCTTTTTCTACTTATTTTCGTTCTTATTTTCTTTTTCTATTTATTATCTACTTCTAATTTCATTTCTGTGTAACTTCTTGTTACTATTCTTATTTTTTACTATACTTTTTTTCTTCACCTTCGTCTTAAGTTTGCTATTTAATTTCTT